>MU403120.1:0-317508 GCA_022695765.1 Annulohypoxylon moriforme | reverse complement strand
GGTTTCCACGTTTTTAAATTAACTTAAAAATTCGTCCTGTTTACCGAAATGCGTTTGGGTTGGACCGGTTAATGCAAAAATTATTCTACGCTTTTTCATAATAACGTTTTTTTTTTTTTTTTTTTTTTTTTTTTTTTTTTTTTTTTTTTTTGAAGATAGGTATCTTGTCATTGGCATAATTAGGTGACAGAGCTGAACTAGTAGAGCCTATGATCACTCAGTTTTACTCGCCCATCCTATCTTGGAAGGAATAGTACCCTTCTATTCACATTATGTAGGCGTAGAAGGCTAGCATCACGTCTCCTTCCCATGAAATTTGTATCCCTCACGAGTCGACGTCCATCTTTTCTCCTTCGGCTGACTCTAATTCCTGCACACTAACGTACTTCCCGATTTCGTCCTTGGTAATAATCTTCTCGTTTAGCACCGCCGTGGTGCCGCGCTTGAATTTGTAATTCTTCAGTTTCTGGCCTCGCTCATTCGGCTTGATGAAGCCGCGGTGCAAGGTTGTCTTGTCGGCTGTAATGACGGCCAGATCGACATTAGATCCCGAACCCAGATCATTGAAGATACCCGCTTGAATGGCTTGAGAGCAGAGTTCCATGGCTTCCTCTTTTGTGCAGTTTGGTTTCCATTGTGATTCGAAGACGGACATCGCCGCCAGAGATCCTGAGCCCATAGTCACATAAGGAAGCTTGTCAGTACTACCGTGGGCGTGCACGGTAAAGAGATGCGTTCCCGTGGGGTCAACACCGGCAACTACCAGATACGCACCGATGTAGCCCTGGTATCGGAAGAGATGCTGTTTGAGGAGCGTCATACATGTGACGACGCGGGGCTTTCGGCCAGTTGAGAGAGAGTGTAGCTCGAGCTGAGAAGAAATAAGGGCGGTGGTAAACTCAGTATCGGCGGCGGTACCGGCACCGGCACACCAGATTTGGGGCGAGATGTAATGCAATTTCTCGCAGTTCTTGTCTGCTACAATAGGACCGCTAGTAGCTCGAGTATCGGCGGCGATCTGTCGGCTTCGTATCAGCGGGACAGTTACTTATTAGATGAGAAACGACCAAGTCCAGAGTTACTTACTACAACACCCCCATCAAATATGCACCCAACGATGGTGGTGCCTGTACTAGTTGCCTTTGGTAAAGGAACACCCCGCGCGTGCAGAGCCGCATTGCGGTTGTAGTTCGAGAAGTCGAAGCCAGGCATGCTGGCTAATACGAGGTGGTGATCCTTTTCGTCGGGGGGAAGAATTTAGTTGAGAATGGGTGTGGAAATTTAAAGCGATCCACAATCGAAAACCTCGGCGTTGGTATTGCACTCTGATATCGTAGAAAAGGCGACTATTTGAGATGATGTGGAAGTATTGGCGGAGGTGGATTTTGTTTGTTAGAAATTGATATACATAGAGCTCCAAGGCTGGATGACGACCGGGACCTAGCTGCCTGCTGAACCTCAATAGGTAGACACCTACCGGTAGGTAACCATTCAACGCGTTCCTGCCATTACTACTTAGTACTTAGGTACCTGGGTAATGTACCTTATCTAGATAAATAGGTGTCAAGGTACTTCTGAGGACCTAACACTAAGTTAATTATGTGGTACATGACAGTGCTGTAAGTTGTCCACTATTATGTAATACTAAGCTGTGAGTACCTTTCCAAAGCAGTGATAGCCCAATGACAGGGGTACGCGAACTCTTTAAACAGTAGGTACCTACGATATATCCCTACATGCAGGTAAGTGCATCTCGCTCTAAAAAAAAGTTGAGCTCAAGTTCCATTTGCGCGCCAACTGTGAATCAAAGCTTCATTTCTATACCTTTTCCCCCTTCCTTTTCTATCTTTTTTCCCCTCCTCCTCTGTTGCCCATGAGAACTTGTTCATTGGTCTAAGCTCCTCTACCTGACTAATGAGTCACTCATAAGCGAGCACCGAATTGCGACACCCTGACCTATTCGATTTAAGAAGTCCTGCCCGAAGGTCAACTGGAGCTCTCGATACAAACAATTCTATCAGCACATCGATGTGATCACTACTGTTCCATGATCGCTTCTCCGTGAAACAACATCCTTCCTTGCCAGAATAATGGCTTTCGGTTTTGGAAACGTGGGAAATGCAGGCGGCAGCGGCCTTGGAAATGTCTCCCAAGGTCCTGATCTCGGTGAGGTTCAGACCGAAGCTCTCGGTTTCTTGTCACTGTCCGGAGATGCTAAGTTACGTTTAACGTCGCCATGGTCTCCGCTGCCTGCAGACAATGCTTCCCTTATTAGTATCGCCCCGCGGCGCGGTCTCGTTGCTGCTGCTGGTCCTGATGCTGTTATCATAGCTTCTACAGAGGCCGTCCGAAAGGCATTCGATAATCCTAAAGATGGCGATAGCGAGATTAGATCCTTCGAACCCCAACTAAAACTGACGTTGCCTATACGAATATGTCAACTTGCCTTTACGGCCGATGAAGCTTATTTGATTCTTTCGGCAGAGCAGGGTGGAGGTTTAGCGGTATATGATGTCCAGTCTCTCCAGCAAGGCTCGACCCAGGCCGCTTTCGAGATACCTACGAATGGCGAGTCGCTTAGGGTTTTGGCACCGAACCCGCGTCCGGAGAAGGGCGAGCTATGCGCCGTCGTAACTAACGAAGGCAAACTTCTGATGGCAAATATGAAAGAACGTACTTTCCAGTCTGGAACCAACGGCCAGATCCTGAAGGACCAAGTCAGCTGTGTGGCTTGGAGCAACAAGGGCAAGCAGTTGATAGCTGGACTTGGTGATGGCACAATACAACAGATGACTCCCGAGGGCACCATCAAGGGTGAAATTCCCCGCCCGCCAAGTCTAAATCCAACTTATTTCGGTAGGTCTCTGGTTCATTCATAGCTTCTGATTCACTTGACTAATGAATATGCAGTATCTTCCCTGGTATGGCTGGAGAATGACGTGTTCCTGGCTTTCCATATTTCGGCTCCAGAACAACCTCTCCAGGCTACATGCCATCTCATTACAAGGCAGGGCCAGGACTTCCAATTCCAAAAGCTAAATGACCCTGTAGATGCGTTCAATAACGACAAAACCCCACATCACACGATTATGCGGTTAAAGGACTTTCCGCCAAACCTTCAGGACCTTCTAATTTTCTCATCGACTGTTAGCCCCGATATTGGCCTTCTTACACGATCAAAGACGCCACTAGGTCCGGGAGGTCCTTCGAATATCTTTGCTATTGTCGAATTGGCTGACGATTCTAAGCGCGCCACTTTACCAATGGACGAAAACATGGGAACACCAGCACCAATTGGCACGGCACTAGACCTGTCTAGCCGAGAGAATGTCTACAAACCGATACCTACTGATGAACTGGGCCAATCTCCTGGCCCACTGCCAGGTTACTGGGTTCTTAATGCTGAAGGTATACTTTCTATTTGGTGGATAGTGTATTCTGAATCGATTAGGGGAGGGACCACATATCCAGGGCTGGCGGCTGTGGGAGGTAACGTCGCAAGTTCTACCACTGAGACGTTGATCCCTAAACCGGCTCAGCCAAACTCATTTGCGACCTCTGCTCCGTCACCGTTTGGGACGCCACCAGCGGCTACGGGAGCGGCGTTTGGTAGTGCTTCAATGTTGGGCTCGAAGAGCTCACCCTGGGGGGGCCAACCTTCGTCTTCTGGTGGTGGTGCCGGCGGTGGCACGCCTACATTCGGCTCGAGTACTTTTGGTACAGCAGCTTCCTCGGCGCCAAAGTTTGGTCAGCCGTCTTTCGGTACTCCTGGTCTTGGCGCTGCCGCTGCACCCGCCTTCGGGCAGCCTATGGGATTGGGTTCAAGATCGTCGCCTTGGGCCTCCGGATCCGCCTCGTCTACCACTCCTGCTTTTGGCCAACCAAGCTTCCCTAATAGCGCAAGCAACGCAGGTGGATCTGGAGGAGCTTTTGGAGGCACCAGTCTTAACCCCACAAACCCGAGTAGCGGATTTGCCAGTTTTGCAAGCAAGGGTGGTTTCGCGTCCCTTGGATCAAATAGCAATGTGGCTGGACCAAGTATATTTGCGTCTACAAAATCGGAAGCGCCCGAAGTCTCGATGGACACGGAGGCTACGTCCGCATTTCGAGTCCCAAGTTCTAGACCAAGCACGGGTGGCGGAAACGTCTTCGGTTCACAGCCGTTTAAATTAACTTCTAGTTTTCAACGTGACCCGAACGCAAAGGATGATGATGTCGAGGCGAAAAGCTCGGGCGTTGAGACATCGATGTTCGGCACGAGTTTTACTGCTGAAATAGACGAGACAACGAAGCCGGCAACCTCGACCTCTTTTGCCACAGGAGCACAAGGTACTTTCGGACAGCTAGCGGGCCCTTCTGCGGGTGTAGAGTCGACGACGCCAACCTCAACACCCGCGCCCTCTAAATTCTTGTCACCAACTTCTTCAGCTCCACAGGGTAAAGGCCTTTTCGATTTCCAACCGAAAACACCTAGTGGCCTAAGCAACACCCTTGGATCCTCTACCCAAACACTAACCGCCGAAAATTCTCAGGCGAAGGCTGAGTCGGAAACTCCTAAGCCATTGAGAAATTTTGCGGACACCCCACTGCCACCGGAATCTACTAGCAAAGCTACCTATTCATTAGGCGACTCATCATCTTCGTCCGCTGCTACCGCAGACGCCCCGGACATCACGGGAACGACACTCAAGGCTGAAGATGCACCTCTTCCACCCGACTTTGCCGACTCGACGCCTAAGAGCGTAGACCAGAATATCCCGCATAAGGGATCTCCGCTTGTTGATGACGCGCCCTTGCCCCCCGATCCTGTGAAGAATAAGAAAGCATACGATGCTCCACTACCCCCACTGCCCGGCACTGTGTCTAAGCCAAAGCCCGTAGACGATTCGCCACTGCCACCTGATCCTATTAAACAACCGAAAGCTTACGCAGCAAAATTACCCGCTCTTCCCATTGCTAAGCCGGCCTCTGAAGTTGCTGGGCCCGGATTCAAATTCCCCTCAAATCCTCCTCCTATCCCATCGGATACCGATGACGACGGCGAGGAGGGGGACGACGGCTTATCTGAAGCGGAAGAAGGAACCGAGGTCGTTAGTGAGGGTAGTGGCGTTGATGTTGCGAAAGATCTTAGTCCATCTAGTACTGGTATAAATAAGACCCCCGGATTCACTCCTCAAAGCTCATTTGACGGCTTAGCTGGAAGCTATTCTACGATATCCCGACCAGATCAAGAGAGGCGAAGCTTCTTTGGTGATTTGGGTCGAAATGCTCCAGTTTTTCCCCATCCAAATCCCATAAGTCCTCGTTCACCAAGTCCTGTTCGAGGTGCGGTCCCGTCAAGAATGCTCACTAAGGACCAGGGACGGTCGTTTAGTGCGCCTGGAATGGCTTCTCATATTCTTGGCGTCCCTAGACGACAACAGCCTCACTTTGGATCTTCTATTGTCAGCAAGGATACTTACGTTGAAGATGTGATAGTCGAGCAGCAGCGAAGAGCTAAGGCAAGAAAGGAGACCGAAGAAAACCAGCTGCTTTTCGACGAGGAGGATGACTCTTTTCAGAGCCTGCTGAAAACAGAGGTAAAGCCGACATTGGAGCTTGATGAATTCATTGCGCACTCAGACGTAGCACCACCAGCTGGGGATAATATCCCGGCGCAGGTCGAGGCTCTGTACCGTGATATCAATTCTATGATCGATACTCTTGGACTCAATGCACGATCCCTCGCAGGCTTCATCAGGGGCCACAAAGAACTTGGCGCTGAAGAATACACGAGGCAGGATTTAGCTACTCCAGATGACTGGACTCTAATCGGGCTTGAAAGCTTGGCCCGAATTATTGGCCAGGATCTTAGTACTGCGCTTAACGAAGCAAGGGTTACGGATTTAGCAGCAAAACTTGCAGAATGTGAGGATATCCAGCGTGAGCTTGTTCGCGACCGCAACAAGCAGGCAGATCTAAAAAAAACCATTGCCTCTCGCGCCGATCCGGAACAGACGGTCGCAAACCGTGCCTTGCCTCTCAGCGCAGAACAGGCATCACAGCAGAGCGATTTGCGGCGGGAGTATGCCAAACTCACAAAGCTTTTGGCAGAGGCTGAGGAAAACCTGACCTTACTTAAGGCTAAGATCGTCTCTGCCAACAATGCCTCCGGAAAAGGCGGCCCAGCACCAACCATCGAGGCGGTTGTGCGCACCATTACTAAATTGACGAGCATGGTTGAGAAACGTAGTGGCGACATCGACGTCCTCGAAAACCAGATGAGGAAGCTACGAGTCGGTTCACATGGTCCTAGTAGCCATGAGGGTACACCCTTTGCTACACCTAATGCTAAGAGATTGAACGCGTCGTCTGTTTTCTCTCCTGATCGCTCGGTACGGGAAAGCACGCCGCAGCGCAGCAGTGTTCTACGCCACTCAGTATCGGGCTCGATAACGAGTCTCGGTGGTAGCATGTTTCAAACGCCGCCACGCAAGAAGCTGAGCGGCTTTGGAGACCTGGAGAGGAAGGCGGCGAAAGAGAAGCGGGAACGCAGGACGGCTGTACTTGGGAAACTCAAGAGCAGCCTTGAGAAAAAGGGCGTCGGCGTTTGGGCCGTGGATGATAATGAGTAGCACTGTTTCACGTCAATAAGTGCTACATCCGCGTTTGAATTATGAAGGACCATGGCTTCTATTCAACTAGTATGTAGGTAGTAATACACGCCGACCCATCCTCTTTTTTTTTAAAAATAAAAATAAAAATAAAATAAAAGTTGGATGAGAAGAATGCGCACCACTACAATCGATGAGATATAATTGAAGACTTAGCACATTTGTTTCATCATCAAGCGAAGTAGGTGAAATAGGTAAATACTAGTACTGTCTCAACGCCTAGACAAGAAGTGTCTCGGTATCCTAGTTTCTAAACTGGGGGAGCCAAACAACATGCCCACCATCTCATCTCATCATTGGACAAATGCCGTCCTCGGGCTGGGTATAATACGTAGACATGTCAAAGTAGCCATAGCCCACTGACGACTCCAGACACGATATTCACAACCATAAGTAAATCCATTGGTAATGTCAAGAACACCGAGAAAAATTTTTTCACCTGAGTCAGCTTAAACGAAGCTGATGACTCCTCCGCTCACAGCTTCAAGTCTTGCAACGAGCTTCTTGACATTTGTCCACTCTTCGCTCCGAACCGACTCTTTACCGCCCAGGTCGGGGCCAACTTCAAAGACGCTAACTACTGCATCGATACCACCCGTAGCAAGCCGTTTACCCTCGCTACTCTCCCAGGCGACTTTGTTCAAGCTCTTACTGAGTAGCTGGCGGCCGTCTTTACGTGGCGTGGGGCTAATCTTAGCCACAGGGATCTCGGTTTCAACAGTAACATCCCAAAGCTCGAGTGAGCCTGCTCCGTCGACAAGGGCGAAGACGCCAGGGCGTACAGGGGACCATGCTGCGTCGTAGACTACGTCCTCGCGCACGAACTCGAGCAGTGGATGGACGGCGGTCCCCGCGCTCTCGACGATGGTGCTGGTGGCAGCAGGGGCACGTACCTTCCATAGTTTAACGGACCAATCGAGGGACGAGGACAGCACCAAGTCGCCCAGATCTACAGGTCCGCGGGCGGGGTGGAAATCGACGCTCATGACAGGGGCAGCGTGACCTTTGTAAGAAACTCGCGAGTCGACGCCCGCCTTAGCACCGGCACGGTCGTACCGGTGGCACGGGTAAATAGAACCCTCCTCCGAACCGACTAGGAAGTAGGTTGGATCCGCTTGAGGGAAAGCCATGGTGGTCGGCGCAAGGTCTTCGAATTTGTTGGGAGGTGGCGTAGTCAGCGTTAGCGATTCTTGCGGCTGAGATAACATGTCGACACTCCACACGCAGAAAGCACCGTCGGTAGATATTGAGATGATATTATTCGCATTCTGAGTGCCGACAATATCGACGGAGTAGACAGGGTGGGAATGGCCCGAGCCGGTGAGGGGTGTTTTTTGCACAGGAGCAGACTTGGCCCGGGTATCCCAGAGCAGAACTTGACCGGAATACGTGCCGCCGATGATTAAATTAGGGTGGAAAGGAGAGAATTTGGCCGTGAGGATGTCAGACTGGGCGTGGAAGAGGAACTCAGGCCGGTCATGGAGATGCTGGTTCCAAACTTGTACAATACCATCAGGATCGTGAGGGGCAGACGGGTTTTTGGTGTAAGAAGCGAGTAGGAGCTCGGGGAACTTGGGCGAGAAGTCAATGCTGCTGATCATGCGCTTCTTAGACCATCTTTCGTCGTAAAACTGCACAACCTCCTTGACCCGCCGGCGGCCTTTGCCTCCCGTATTGCCCGCCTGCTCGTCTTCGTCTTCGATATCGTGGGCCTGGAGGGAGTAATCGGTCAAGATATCATACTCGTTACTAATATCGAGTGCTCGCTCGATAACCTTGGTAGAACGCTCGACAAAATCGACAAAGTCATCAGACGCTACGACGGCAGCTAGCTCCTCATTGTTTAATGCCCTAGCCGGAAAATTTGAGGTAACAACAGAACCAGTCTGTAGTGGACCATCGGTGATAAGCTCGCGAGCAGCCTTCAGCTCTTCTTCGATCTCCAGTCGCAAGTTCTGGCGTAATTCTTCCTCCCTATCACGCTTCCATCTACTTAGCCGTTTACTAGGAGTAGATGTTGTGGCAGGCAATTCCTCATCGTCGAGGTCTGAAAAGGCTCTTGGCCGGGTAGCGGGTGGCGTCCAATTATCCGTAGTTTGTACACCTTTACTGTAAGAGAATATTTCCTTGACCGGCGACGGCGGGCACTCGAAGATGGTTTGGAGAGGGACGGTGGTCAAGATCTGGGGTTGAGAGAAGGCAGACTGGCCATTCAGCTGTGAGGCATACTCCGAATGTTCACCGCTCAGGTCGTCGCCACTCAGGACGCTATTGGGTCGGCTTCCACGTAGACCAGGAGAGGCCACACCCGTGGTTGAGGAGGCAGGTCTACTTTCGCCGACTAGACTGTTAATCAAGGACTCGATGACTTTCCTATTGTCACGACCGGGTGTGGGGGAGATAAGCTGCGACTCCGATTAACGAAAGAAGAGGAAAAGAGGAAAAGAGGAAAAGAGGAAGGGGGAAAAGGTGGAAAGGTGGAAAAGCGGAAAGTTAGAAAACGAAGGGTTACCAACATCACCGGATCCGCCTATGCTAGTTCTAGCAACAGTGGCCGCCTGGTTCGCTCTTAACTCTCTTTGTCGCTTGAGCTCTGCAAGCTTTGCCTTTTTTGCTAGAATCTCATCTCTTCGTTGTTGCATCTTGTCCTCCACCAAGACCCATGCCGGGTGTCTATGGTGTTGCTAAAAGTCCTGGGTGAAAGGGGGGAAGGGGATTTACGTAGTTGTGTAGTATGAATGTCTTCGTTGCTGACCAAGGCTTTTGTACTTAGGGTAAGTTGGCGCAATGATTCGGATAGTGCGTGGTAGTGTAAAATGTAAACGATAACAAGGTTCGCAGAAGTCTCCCAAAGTTGTGATACGGGAAGATGAGATAATGAAATGATGAAATAATTCTGTACCAAACTTGCAGCTGCAAGAGCTGTACTTACTTAACGATGCGCGTTTCCTTTGTCGGGAAATCGCGACACCGGTAGCATCCGTGCGTGGGTATTGAAAGTACCTCAGTGCTGAGCGTGGAAGCAGAAAAGAGCTTTTTGATTGGCTAATTTCTGAGTCAATGTACCTAGGTAGTTTATCAATCCCCATTTTTATACCTGATACCCACACTCTTAGGTACCTACCTGCTACGTAGGTACTAAGGTAGTCGTGGTAGCCGCCCTGCCGCCATATTATAGCAGCAAGATGCAAATGCTAAATGCTGGAAAAAAAAATTAAGAAAACAATTCTGCGAAATTTCCCGACGCCGTCTACTTCCGTCACACGCTCTTACTATTCCACCTCCCAACCTTGAACCACAATCCTCGACAAATTTCTCCCCTCGAAATAGGGCCAATTGGCAACCGATCGCCAAACCGTGCATCGCTAATTGATCGCTTGCTCCCTCTTAAAAGCGTTCGCGCCATAAACCGGCCCAATGTCTTCCACTTCAGGAGTCAACGTACGTTTCCCATGCCGTACGCCCGAGCTTCACCACCGGCACGGCGAGCATAGCAAGCGTAACGAACACAACAGGCACGATAGGGACATAGCTGATAGGAATTCTCTTTACAGGTGCTCCGGTACTCGGCTCTTGCCTTAGGTGTTTTCTATGGGTTCACACACCAGAGATCAATCAGCGCATCGCAAAGGACCGCCGCGGCACGGAAAGAATATGAACACAAGCAACATTTAATAGAGCAAGCTAAGGCCGAATACGCGAAGTCTAAGAATCCAGCTCTCCAAACAACCGAGAAAAGTGCTTGTATGTTCTGTATCCCGTTTTCAAGTATCCCGGAGTAAAGTACTTAGGGTAGAGGGCAGTTGAATGCTGACAAGTCGAGTAGTAGACCAAGATCCGATGGACCCTAAATTCGATCTGGAAGCTTACTTCAACGCCCTTGCAAAGCAAAATCCCTAGGGATGTAATAATAATATTGGATCAATTACGTACGGATTACCATAGGGTCTGTGGACAGAGAGAGGGCTGGGTTTGAGCCTGATGCTGATGCTGAACGTCGTATCGAGGCTGTTCTTCTGATGATGGCTTCGTAGGGCCTGTGTATAATGGCGATGCGGTCCAGAAAAACCACCTCATAGATTTCATTGGGTTTCACGCTGTACATGTGTACAATACCAAGACTTATGCTCACCTAGACAATTGGGAAGGCCGGATCTTGCATGACATTCATGAAACGACCTTAACGGCTCGGTTCGGTTCAGTTCAGTTCAGCTTCCTTTTGAGTGATTTTCCACCTTTCTCTGTCCATGTTAATATCCACCCACACGCTTTATTCACATGTCCCAATATATAAGACAAAGGTGAGCAGAAACGCACTGGAGAAAAAGCCTGTAAGATTCTTCATAAAGTCTAAAAGCATTTATAAGAAAGGTCCTGTTTGATATATATTTAGACTGCCTATGTAGGTAGATAGGTAGGCAGGTAGGCAGGTAACGGCCAGGAGGGCAAGTGGACGTCCTAACAAAGTCAATGTACATATTTCAGTATTTTATATACTTAACTCCATCGAATCATATATTACAATTACATTACATATGTATGTATCTACCTAACTATCTTTTCGTAGGTATATACATATCCATGCAACTCTATAATTAACATACTAATTTCTATGTTATAATATACATGTCGGTATTTATATTCGCAAAGGTATACGTATATAATGTATTATTCGTGGTAGATACACCTATAATCCATAATACTAGGTACCTATGTAGGTACTTATGTTTTACATGTCTGGCATCAATTGATAGTACAAGCTTGAAGGGAATATCGAAATGCCTCGGGTATTGTGCGTTCAACGTACCTGGGTAGGTACCTACATACATACATAGGATGTTAATTTTTAGTCGTAGATGTCTTTTTTAATTGGTTAGCCTTGCTAGACCTGACCCAGTCCCTGCCCAGTGCCGTGACTATGTAGGTACCTTTCCAAAATTCATCTACCTAGGTACCTACGTACTATGTAGGTAAGTACATACGTACCCCCACTAAATTGAATTCGCAAACACCCCTGTAATCGTGGAGCTCTTTCTGCTCTTTCTGCAGGGTGCGACGCGCGGATCCAAAGCTCCAGCTGTCCTCACCACATACCTACAGTACACACACACTTCGTTTTATCCATCACGACCTGCACAACCAAACTTATCCAATTTCATTTTTCTTTCTCCCACAACTTTTTTTTCCTACTCAAATGTTGACGCCGTCTACCACCTAGTTGCATTGTCCTGAGGCAACACTCGCAATGCCTGTCGCAACCGACGCGAGTTCTGCTCCCGTCGACTTGCTCGTCAGCGTTGGCAAAAATCAGAGTACTAAGACCTTATTGAGAGTCATTATTCTCTGCTTCATCGCTGCCGCTGCTGTCGCAAGTCGTCTCTTTTCAGTCATTCGTATGCTCCTGTCTCTTCTCCCCAAATTTTATCTGGCTGATTCGCTAATTATCGTTTATTATCATAGGTTTTGAGAGTATCATCCACGAGTGTAAGTCCATATATCTCTTTCCTCTTCCCTCTTCCCTCTTCCCTCTTCCCTCTTCATATCTAAATATTTTATATAACACATCATCTTGTGCCTGCTAACTAATATTCTGTCGCTCAGTCGACCCGTGGTTCAACTTCAGAGCAACTAAGTACCTTGTCGCCCATGGATTCTACGATTTCTGGGATTGGTTCGACGATCGAACATGGCATCCCCTCGGTCGAGTAACCGGAGGCACCCTCTATCCCGGTCTGATGGTTACAAGCGGAGTTATCTACCACCTCCTACGAGCCCTGACCGTCCCCGTCGACATTAGAAACATATGTGTGCTCTTAGCACCGGCATTCTCCGGTTTGACTGCCTTTGCCGCCTATCTCCTTACCAATGAGATGACCACCTCGCCATCTGCCGGTCTTCTGGCCGCGGTCTTCATGGGCATTACCCCCGGTTATATCTCGAGATCTGTAGCTGGTTCCTATGACAACGAGGCAATTGCAATCTTTCTCCTGGTATTTACCTTCTACCTCTGGATTAAGGCGTTGAAGCTGGGTTCCGTCTTGTGGGGTGCCCTGTGCGCTCTCTTCTACGGCTACATGGTAGCCTCATGGGGTGGATATGCTTTCATTACCTGTCTAGTTCCTCTACACGCATTCGTTCTCGTTTGCATGGGAAGGTTCAGCATGCGTCTCTATGTCTCGTACACGACATGGTATGCCCTCGGTACCCTAGCCAGTATGCAGATTCCCTTCGTCGGCTTCTCGCCCGTTCGCACCAGTGAACACATGCCCGCCCTAGGTATATTTGGCTTCCTTCAGCTTCTAGCCTTCATCGAATATGTCCGGTCAGCTGTCCCAAGCCGTCAGTTCCAGTCATTCCTCTACCTCGGCCTAACCAGCATATTCGGCTTTTTACTACTCTTGTTGGTCGGCCTGACCACCCTTGGATACATTGCTCCTTGGTCCGGACGATTTTACTCTCTGTGGGATACCGGCTATGCTAAAATTCACATCCCGATCATTGCATCCGTGTCCGAACATCAACCAACCGCTTGGCCAGCCTTCTTTTTCGATCTCAATATGCTAATCTGGCTCTTCCCTGCTGGTGTCTACCTTTGCTTTCAGAAGTTGGAGGATGAACATGTCTTTATCATCGTATACGCCCTGTTTGGAAGTTACTTCGCCGGTGTCATGGTGCGACTGATGCTGACCCTGACTCCCGTGGTCTGTGTAGCCGCTGCTATTGCCGCCTCCCAACTTCTTGACACCTACCTTGTCGTTAGATCTCCTGAGCCTGCCAACTCTGAAGAAGAAGGGTCCGATACATCTGCGAAGAAGGCATCCAAACATGGCGTGCTACGAACTGCATCCCAACCTGTTGTGGGCATTTATAGCTTATTGTCCAAGGGCTTCGTAGCCGGATCAATGATCCTGTTCCTGCTCATTTTTGTACAACATTGTACTTGGGTAACCTCAAACGCGTACTCGTCCCCGTCTGTTGTCCTGGCAAGCAGGATGCCAGATGGAAGTCAGCATATCATAGACGATTACCGCGAGGCTTACCAGTGGTTACGCCAGAATACCAAGGAAGATGCCAAGATCATGTCCTGGTGGGACTACGGATACCAAATTGGTGGAATGGCCGACCGTCCCACCCTCGTAGACAACAACACTTGGAACAACACTCACATTGCTACGGTTGGCAAAGCCATGAGTTCTCGCGAGGAAGTAAGCTACCCGATCATGCGTCAACACGAAGTTGACTACGTGCTTGTTGTCTTCGGCGGTCTCCTTGGTTATTCTGGTGACGATATAAACAAGTTCCTCTGGATGGTAAGAATCGCCGAGGGTATCTGGCCTGACGAGGTGAAGGAGCGTGATTTCTTCACCGCGCGAGGCGAGTATAGAGTCGACGGCGAAGCCTCTGACACCATGAAGAACAGCTTAATGTAAGTATCTTTCTCAATAAGGCAGAGTGAGCCCTTCGCTAATGTTTTCTCTCAAAATAAAGGTACAAGATGTCATACTACAACTATGGCGCCCTCTTCCCACCGGGACAGGCCCAAGACCGCGTCCGAGGTGCTCGTCTTCCCGATCAGGGCCCGATTCTTAACACGCTAGAAGAGGCATACACCAGTGAGAATTGGATCATCCGTATCTACAAGGTCAAAGATCTCGACAACGTGGGCCGCGATCATGCTTCGGCAGCCTCGTTTGAGAGAGGCCACAAGAAGAAGAAGGCAACTAAAAAGCGCGGTCCTAGGGTTTTAAGAGTGGAGTGATGACGATATACCCAGCCTACTATCGCGTCGACTTGTATGTACGTTTGCTGATTAGGAAGGGAAAACTTAGCCTCGATGGCTGGTCATGTACAGATTTCAAAGTTCGAGGCAAAGAATAAAAGAACAGGGCAATTCCCTAATTACGTATAAATGGCATCCCATCACACTACACTACCCTTGAATACCTGAGAGCAAAAAAACTTCTGTTTGCACTGTTAGACGACTGGCTTCTGTGACATACATCATTTGGGAGTTAATCTCATTATCCAAACAAATATTGCCCGGCATAGAAGAGAAAAAGTTCGAAGCAATAGCTAGAATGATAAACCCACATATTTGGGATACGACGGGGGAAAAAGGAAAATGAAGATTAGCCCTCCGATGGAGGGTACACAATGCCCACTACTGGAATCGAACCAGTGATCTCATCATGACACTAGGAGTGAATGTACTTCGGTACTAGTGATGCGCTTTACCACTAAGCCAAGCGGGCTAACTATCAGAAGGAGTGGCTCCCAACCAATAGATACGTTGTTGTGCAAAGTCCACGAAGATGCAATATATATCTTATCTTGCATGAGGTGTCTATTTAGGGTGCGCGGGATGAAAGTCATGCCGCCAAGACTGAAGCATACAGTGCCAAAGTGGCTTATACTGTATTTATACTGTATTCTCTCACTAAAACCCCTGTAATAATTAGGGGACTCAGCGCTCTCGAGCGCTATAATTATAAGTGCCTTTAGTGAGTTATTTCGACCAATCAGACTACGAGGTACTTAGGTACTTCGACATTTTCAACAACAGATGAACAACAGATGAACAACAACTGATTGAACAACAGCTCAATATCAGTTCAATCATACCTAAACTAGACCTAAATTAAAGCGCTTGAAGCAAGGAATTGAAATGTATTAATTATATTCTTTAAAGTTTAAATTTCGTAAAGTTATAAGCTTTTAAAGCTTTGAAGTTCAACTGTTGTTGAAGTGTTGTTCAGTTGTTGTTCAGTTGTTGTTTATACGTTGTTGAAAAAAAGGAAGTACCTAAGTACCTCGTGATCTGATTAGTCAAGGCAACCCACTAAAGCCACCTGTAATTATAGCGCTTAATAGGGCTTTCCAGAGCGCTAAATCCCCTAACTCTTGCAGGGGCTTTAGTGATGGAATACAGTGCGCTTACAGTATATGCCACTTTGGCACTGTGTGTGTGTTTTACTGTTTTGGCGCCTTGGCGGCACGACTTTCATATCGCGCACCCTACGTCTTAAATGACGTATCTCAACAAACATGGCCTACGAAATTCCCGTCGCATTCTAATAATTCACAGAGTCACTTGGAAGACGCATAAATTTCTTGTATAGCTTTTTATAAGCTCATCATAGATACATTATTAACAAGTGTTTCCATTCCTGCAAGTGTGCTCTAGTTCGCCCACCAACCCCGTATCAATTCATCATCAACCAAGTGCGGAGGCGCACTAACACACATATACCATTAGTAGTCAAATGTCGATAGAGAGATTGATCGTCGACGTCCGAAACGCGATTCCGGACGGTCCACTAAGAACACAAACAATAGGGGTAAAAGAGAAAAATGAAAAGTGAAAAGGGGGGAGAGGAGAGAAGGGAGAGGGGGTTATAATCTCAACAACTAGCGGATGCGTCTGTATTTATCGGCGACAGTTAAATCGGTATGAACACTCAAGTCCGGCTGCAAGACTTCCAGTGAATGACCCGTATGGGCAATCATGGAGGATGCGGGGTCAAGAGGCGATAAAGCCGGAGAGCTACTTGATGCTCTCTGGTCGGAATAGTAAGTGTTCTCCGCACGCTGCTTCAGCGAAGACTCGGATGGTCTTTCTTGCGGCCTATACCGATGACAATCCGACAAGGGGGCGCTATTGTTGATTTTCGTAGCCTCATTCTTGTCTGGGCCGACCTTGCCAGAGAGTCCTGTACGCCTTGATCAGCTGCCTAAGCTCATTGATGAGAATGACAGTTCAATTTGGAAATCTTACCGTGAGCTTTAGCTTGGCTTTCCTCCTCGTCGACCATTGAATCTGACTCCGATGTCTCGTATAGCTCGTAAGAAGCAGCAGGAAGGATGGATCCGTTGACTCTTCCACGGGAACAGTACGACTCTACTGAGATCTCAGTGCGCGTCATAAAACTCGGCATGGGAAATGATGAAGTACCAGGGTCGCCGATAGGACTCGCCATGTCGTTATAGAACTTAGCAGCCGACATCAAATCTTCCTCGGCCATCAGCTCAAATTCCTGTCCAAGCTCTTCCACACCCGCCCGATCGATATTGGAAGGCTCACTCATAACATACGGATCCGTGGTTTGGTGAGCATACGATAGGTCCGTAGGTGCCAGCGGTGGATCCCGCCTGGAAACATAGTCGGGATCGTGTGGGGTCTTTAGTTCCATGGAATTGTTCATGTACCCTTCTCTGAGTTGGCGTTGGTATGCCTGGCTGTCATATTGGTGTCGTCGAACCCTTCTTCGATGAGAACGCTCCTGCTGAGGAATTCCCAGTTTGGAAGCGGGTAGCTCGTACCTGGGTATTGAACATGCATGTCTCTGCGATTCACGAATTCGAGAATCTAACACGCTTGCGTAAGGGGACTTGCATTCATGAATCGACCTGCCGGCGTCGTTGGTTGGCTGCTTCTTGGGGGAGCTGTCGTAGCCGCCACAATCGTCATTAGAATGCATGGCTTTTGGTACCCGGGTTTCGCTGCTAAGAGTGGGATAGTAATATTCTTCTCCCATACATGTGCTCGTCTCATCCTGTCTATTGGAGTACAGAGAAGCACCTTCTGGATGATCTGAAACGCTTTGAACGGAAACCTTGGGTCTCACATTGCGAAGTAATTCCGAAGACGGCTTTTGTGGAAATCTAGGACGACTTTCAGACGGAGGAACCTTACGAGAGGCGTAAGTATCGTTGACATAAGTGTCACCCAGGACACGATTCGGTCCTGGTGTCCATATGATCTCCTTTGGATACTCCCCCTCTGCCTCGGTCACTGAGCTAGGATTCTTAATACGAACATCATTCTTCGGAATTGATAGCTTCTTCCCTTTGGATATACCGGGATTCAACAGAGGTGCGTCACCGTCGACTTTGTGGACGGGTTCTCTACTGGGCAATTTCGAACGCTTACTCTCATCCTGTTCTGCCACCGAGCCTCGAGCTGATGCTAAAATCTTCACATCTGATTTTTCCGTACACGATATTGATGGAGTTGGTATAGAATGGCCTTCTGCAATGGTCGAATCGGTTAGTATACTTGACAACGAACTAAGGCGTCTCGATTTGTTTGGTTTGCAAGATCTGCAAATATCTTTGCCATCCCGCATCCTATTACAGTTAGCGCCAGGCACCTTCGTGACAATCCCAGGGGTGTGGTCTTCGACAGCATTCTGTGAGTTCTGGTTAGTTTCAAGAATATATACAAAAGTTTCATTGTGACATACGTTGATGTTAGTGGCATCATTGTTGTCATCACTTTCCACAAGAGCAGCTTTACGTTGACACTTAGTGCAATAGTCTCGATCCGGTATTTGACCTCTCTCTAGGGGATGTTCCCTCTGATATTGCTTTGACCGTACTCTTCCACAGCCTGAGCAGAAGTGAGTGTGCTGGATACGCTTGCCAATGTCTCGCTTAGCTTCCTTCATTTTCTTTTTTGCCTTGTCTTCATGTTTGTCTGTTCCTTGTATAATAGTTTTCATAGATGCGTTGTAGTGCTCCTCGCACTTTTTGGCTTCGCTGGGACTATACCTGAGAGGTAAAGAATTGTTCAAGGTTGTTGCACCCAATTCGTCGCGCAGTTGGCTCGTTGACAACGGCATCGCCACGAGTGGTGATACATACGTCGGTGTATGAGTCAATAAGGAGCCGGCACTGGGACAAATGGGGGAGCTTACTTCCTGATACGGTGCCATGGTCCGGCTATGGCGAAAGAAAGGGGGTGTCTGGGGACCTGGTACTATAATGGGCTGTGGCTGCGGAAAGTTACTGACAATTGGGAACTGAACAGCATATCCTTGAGGGCTAGAAGTCGATGGCGTGGGAATGCCATGGTTAGGTGACATAGCTGTGCTACTATCGAAGTTCCACACTGGAGACGGCATTGGACTCGGGGTTGTCGATGGACAGAAGTTGGCGGGCGTCAAGTTTCCGTCTTTCATTTCGGAAACTCTGCCATAACTTGAGCAACTCGATAGACTTCCGACCCCACGATGAATACGAGCAGGGGTAGAAGCAGAAGTAGAAGCAGATCGGAGACCTTTCTTGCTTGTAGGAACGGGATAGCTCTCACGTTGATAAAGTTTGTGTTGTTTAGTAGGCCGCTCACACGGCGTAAGAGGTGTTGAACTTTGGGTTGTAAATGACTTGCGGTGACGAATTTCTCGCTCAGCCTCACGTTCGAAATCGATGCGAGAAGGAATACCAAATGCCTGGCCAAGGATATCGAAACCATAATCTTCTAGTAGCCTATCCTTCTTCTTGCGGCCCAAGGCTGGCTTTCCGTTCTTAGTTGTGGTGACATAGATGCCTCTACCACTAGGGAGGTAAAATTCGCCATCACTAATACGACGCGCCTGGTGCGACATGTTCGGCTCTCGCTGAAAGCTGGTGTGCCTAGTAGCTTGTTAGCAAGGGACGTCAGTGAGGTAGGTCAATGGTAAAGGATATAGGGGGGCATACAAGGTCGACTTGAAGCATATGAAAGGAATAATAATTAGTTTAGTACTGACTTAAGGTGGCCTCTGTCCTTTGGTAGGCTCATCATGGAAAGCAATCACAAGGTACTGTGCGAATATTTGAAGCACCAAAGCGGGATTAGTACATGGTTTTAAAAAAAGAGAAAAAGTGAAAAGCAGTGCAATAATGCACACCCTCATGAAGCATTGAAATGAGAGAGGGAGAGATCAAGAATCAGAGAAAAGAAGGAAATGAAGTTAAAATGAAACTTCAAATAGCTGTGGTGTGTGAAGATAAGAAGAGGAGGGTTTTGAAAAGGAAGCAACATTCGGGCGGATTTGAAGAGAATATTAAGTACCTATGTATGTAGTGAAAAAAAAGTTTTTTTTTTCTTAAATATTCAAAGCTGTCTATAAGAAAGAACGTTCGAATTTACCATGTCAAGTATCACATATCCGTTATTACCTAGTATATATGTACTGTATTTAGGTTTACGTAGATTTTCGAGTCCATCGTGACCTATCAGGCACTAGGTAGTTCGTACACCCCCACTCCCCCTTTTAATGTCGTTGTTCAACCTACCTCTATTACGATAACATGAACAGGCATTGGCCTTAAATCCAAATAGGGAGCAAATTGGGACTAACGACAAGCATCGTGGGCCCAAGACGTCCTGTTAGCTTTCCAAAAAATATTTACTCTTTTATTATTATAATATCTTGTCTGATTGACCTACCCCTATATAGAGACATGATATAACTTGAGGCTGGGATAGTCCCCTGAAGAACTTATCAAAAGACATCCATGGACACAGCCAGATATGGAATAATTATATGATACATCGTGTCCTATCTTCCTCTAGTATCACCTGCAAAGCCAAGTTTATCAAATATTCTTCCAAATCCAGATCACTATCTAAGTGAAGATGTAAAAACTGATCCCTCAATTTGCTCCTTCTTTCTACACCTTGATCTTGACTTAGTAAAATGCGCAAACTTACTGTCCTCCATATTCGAACAGACCTTTGGCAAGATAAGAGCAAGGTGACATGCTAGGATTTGTCTCATATTAAAGTAAAGGACGATATCGAAACCTAGTTCTCGTATTTTGGGAGTGGGACGTTGTGAGGCATAATGGGAAACCTCGACGGTATTGGGCCCTAAAGCCTGCTAGTTCTATCAGCTACTTTGAACGTGAGGCGATGCCATGTTATGACGGAACTGAGGAATTGTCCTTCCTGGGATTGGCGGTGCGCTGGCTGGCGAGGCTCGGCGAGAGGCACGGTAAGCGAGTGTCCTAACCGCTTCGGCACGCTTCTCTTCAAAAATTCGACTACGCTCTAATTCTTCGTCCATATGCTCCATCCTCGATTGCTGATCGCGCTGCGCTTCAGCCTTAATTTTATCGAAGTGAAGCGTATTCATGGCTTTGGGCCAGAGGCGATCGAGTTTGCGGGCCTGTGCCTCGGACACGTAGGATGGAGGCTCGTTTGCCGGCCTTTCGACCGAGGATCCACCCCAGTAACACTCAAACGTTAGTGTTGCCCGGTTGTCCGGTTTTTCTGTTCCCCAAAAGACTATCGTGTCTCCATGATACAACTTCATCCAGTATTTGCAGGCTGCCGCGCTGTTCTTTGGTTCATTGGCTTGGAGAGGAGTGTTGTTAATTCGTATCCCCACGGTGGCCTTGGTTGATATGTAGAACGCATATGAACTTGGCGGTGGTTCGGCTCGTATCGTGCGGCTAGCCGTAGACCGAGCAGGCTCCCACGGGCGGAATTCGTTGAAAGAAGCGGTATAACCGTCTCTCCAGAGCATTACCCTGAATGCGTTTTTTGGAACCCTAGATTCAAAGACCGGCTCATAAACAATAGTGTTATTAGGGTCCCGTCCCCACGAGATTATGGGGTCATTGAGGTGAATAGATATTCCTGATATCAATGACCCCTGGCCCGAGTAAAATGCAGCAACCATCGTCTGCTGCTCGGTGGGTTGCGTATGCTGCTGGGGCTCGGGTGGCAGAGTCTCTGGAATCGATTCGGTTTCGTCTTCGATGGCAGGCGAAGCCTTGTTACGCATTTCGAGACTATGAGCCCCGCTAACTACCCTATTATCACGTTTCAGCGTGGCCGGTCGTAGTGCGAGCGCCTTTCCCAATTCCCTAGTCGGATACCGATCCCTCGTAGGCGGGAAATTCCTCATCGCTAGATCCCAAAGATGTGATTTTCCTGGACTGAATTCTTCTTTCCTTTTCCCGGCAGCCTGCTCAAACGCATTGTACTGTAGATGGGTCATTTCGGGGTAATCTAGGTGCCACGTGTCCTTGTTCGAGCTATCCCAGAAGGTCGTTTTGGGAAGCGGATAGTCGATTTGACGACCTGACTCATTCTTTACGACCTGAGGAATACTGGCGAGCAGACGAGTCTCATCTTCCTCGTCGTCGGAATCTTCAATGTTACTCTGTGATTTGAGCCTTTTGAACGATGGTTTGGCCTTAGTTTGTCCTGCTTCATATTCGTCGCTAGTGTCATATGTTGGCTTTCTCTTACTCGTATTAAGGTCGCTAGTCCTGAATTGAGGCTTTGCGTCACCGCTGGCAAGAGACTTGACATTCAGATTCCCAAGTATCGATGAGGCACCACCAAGGCTCTGTGAACGTGCACCTAACACAACGCTCTGCGAGGCCCCCAGCGGAAGATCTCCGTCGGCCGACAAAATACCATTGCTTGCCCGGGGCTTCTGCCTTGGCGTAGAGAAATCGTCAGATTCACCGAAGCTATCAAGTATCTCAGTTTCTAATATATCAGTCTCTCCTAGGCTGGTATCCGAGACCGGGAGATTTAGGCGGCCCTCTGGAATCGCGCCAGAGCTACCAACCGCCGACACCTCTCCGAATAATCTATTAGGCCGAGGCTGCCCGAAAGTATAATTTTCCTTTTCAGATTCGAAATCAATGGAAAAATCTGGCTCTGGCTCCCGAAGAGAACTTGCGCCCTCATCGGCAAATTGAGCCGGTTGCCCGTCATCGAGACTCAGCTGCGAGGCTCTTTGTCCTAGATCCTTATCGTCGGAAGCTTCTAAAGAATCAGACTCGCCCGTCAACCACGGATGAGCCAATAGTTCTGAAATGGATGCTCTAGTTTCCGGCCGAACATGTATCATCCTTAATATGAAGTGAATGCCATTACTCGACACGTTATATCGTGATAAAGGCGAGATATTAACCGGCGTCTTGATGATATGATCGAGCAGCTCTGTATACGTAACCCCATTTTTGACAGGGAAGGGCGGGCTGCCAGTTAGAGAATAAAATAAGACACCGCCAAGCGACCAAATGTCCACGGCATGGTCATACCTCTCTCTATCCAGAGGTCTTTGGCCGTATCTGTGAGTCCTTTTACCGTTATAATCGTACGACGAATACTCGCTGTAGACTTCAGGTGCACAATACAGGAGAGTCCCGCAGAATGTCTTAAGAAAGGTCTGCTCAGTATCGATCATTTTAGACAAGCCAAAATCTGTTAATTTGACCACAAGCGGACTCGTCGACTGTATTAGGATATTGTCGGGTTTCACATCGCGGTGGGTGATCTTATTTTCATGTAGATACTTGAGCGCATCAAGTAGCTGCCCGGCCATGATCTTAACGTAAGGCTCCGCTATCGGGCCATGCTCTTGAATGAGCTTGCCAAGATCACCACCGGGAACGTATTCCATTATAATGAAGAACTGATGTCGGTCCCAATCGAAGTGTTCGATATACTGGACGATGTTGGCCTTGAGTTGAATTAGAACCAGAGTATCTCGAGGCAGCTGAGATGAAGTGAGAGGCTTTTAACGCTTTAACTTACGTGTTGGACCTTTTGCATAATTCTCATCTCGTTTTCAACTTTCTGGTCTAGAACGCCATTCTTCATGAATTTACGCTTATCCAGTTCTTTGGCCGCATACGGCGAACCGTCGTATTTTGAGGTGACCTTATGAACTGTCGCGAAGGCTCCTTTCCCGATTACACCTATGCGGGCGTATTTTTCGCCTCCGCGCCACTCACGGGGCAGCCGCTCGGGGGCCTCCTGCGTGGTCTCCCAGAGATCGCCGTTAGGTTGACGCTGTGGAGGGTGAAAGAGATTAACCTATTCCGAGTCAACAACCGTGTGAGCAACATTACGATGGGGGTTACCTTACGTGACCGCTCGGTCCAGGACCGATAGTCTTGTTAACATCGTCATGTCCCTGAGTTCGCCGCAAGTAAGCGCCGAGCTTCCTCCCATACGCAATTTCGTGGTCGCCGTCACGACGAGGTATCCGGACGAGGAAGATAAGATCACTCATACTATCATGCATGACAATTTTGATCGTAGAGCCACTCTGTAGCATCCTCCTAGTGGCAGAGCACTGACCCTTTTGAGGGTCACTCCTCTTTCGTAGCAATTTGTCATCGACGACGGTGCCATTTGTGGATTGGTCCTCTAACATGACGATACCGTGCTTATTGACGTATATGCGAAAATGAATATTGCTAAGCCTCCTACCCGGATCATTCTCGAAGCAGAGATCACATCGGGATCGGTTGCGACCAAATGTGAAGCCTAGACGTGGATTCTTAAGGTTGGACGATAATTTGATAACGAGAGCATGGTCGCCAATCCCTCGAGTTAGGCCGAATTGCTTAGCGTCGTCTTCCCAAGATTGATCAGAATCAATCGCGTTGGCAGTATACCTCCTAGTAGTATGGAGGGCGTACTCGGGCGAAGATGCGATATTCTGGATCTCGTTACTGGCGCTGTCGGAATTTGCATATAATAGGCAGACTATGTCGGATATGTCTTCGTCAGAGAAGCCCGAGTTCTGCTTCCCAAATCTCCTAGGATCTAAGGCATTCTGAGTAGCTACAGAAAGCAGAAAGGCGTTAGAGGATTATGATCTATCAGGTAACAATGCAATTAGACAATAGTCTTGCTCTGGGTACTAACCTTGTTGAGTAGGCTGCGAGTCAGTTTGTGAGTCTTCAGTAGAGTCCATTAGTAGCAGATAGGGTGCGCAAGGACACCACTAGCCTGCACGGGAGGATTGTAGTGAAGACCTGCTCACACCGACCGCGAGAAACACCGTTCAGGCAGCCGGCCGGGGTTGTGTTTTGTTTTGTCAAGACTTCCGGCCCGACTAGTTAGCTCGGAAGCCTCCGTGTATGGTAGGTTGCGATCATTCAAAGGACTGAGAGCTGTCTTATTTGACGACGAGGTTAGACGGGTATTGCTATGGTTGCACGAATTGTCGTGATAAATCAAGAGCTACTTGTGAGCCAAAATAGTCGACTGTTTCCCCCCCTTCAAATTAAAAGATCTAGTTTCCCGAGTATGTACAGAGCGATACAAAAAAAAAAAGTATGACAAATGAATTGTCGGGCGGGAAGACGTGTAAGAAGATCTCGGGGGACGGGTTCAAACGTAATTTATCACAAAAAAACTCGACGGGAAGTTGCCAGAGACAAGTTAAAAGTGCACGAAAGACTCATGCGAAAGCACGCGGCAGCTTGCATCAAGTGCGCTTGCGGCTGCCCTCTCAACCAGATAGGTAACCCACCTTCCGCCTACTAGGTACCTAGGAATGTACCTAGCAGCCTACCTTAGCTTAGGTAGGTACTTACCCCACAAGGGATTTCCCTGGGTGCGCAGTTGATCAATTAGTACCTAGTAATTCTTTAGTTGGAGCTCATTTGATAGGTACCTGGGGTACTAGCCAATCATCATAACGCCGGATAGGTCCGTCAGAAATGCATCCCACACCTAGCGAACCGAACTGCTGGAATAGCACAGCGTGAGTAGGTACCTATGTGGGATTTTTTACTTGATAATAGTATATCTCGATAGTAATACAACCTTAAATTTTGAAAATTCCGACTCACATACATAGATACTACCTACATCACGAATCTATATATACGCTTATATATATGCATATACGTAGACACATGTCTACCTATGTAGGTACTAAAGTATACCTAGGCTACGCATACAGTGTGATAGATATAAACTTCTCGCCACGGACACGTTCCATCACCAGTGTAGCAATTATCTAAAGTTAGAATAAATGTAAAGTGTAGGTACCTACCTAGGTAGGTATGTAGGTAGGTATCATACACACCTCGAATGTACTAGTACCGGAATACAGGTACCTGGGTAAGTACTGCATATAGGTATGTAATCAGCCGATAGTAACATTAGGTACCTACATGTAGTAATAATAAATCAATAGGGACTATATGAACAGAAGACCAAACATTGAAGTCGTACGTCACCAGGTGATATTCATTCAGATGACTACCTAGGTAGGTAGGTAAAGGATAAACCCTAGCAACATACATGTAGGTAATGATCAAATTATATGTTGGTATGCTTATTCGCTACATACTAGGTAGGTATATAGATAAGTATCGTCTAGTGGACGAGGAATTACGGTATGTATTTTATATCGACCAAGAATCCGATTTATGCAAGTGCTATTGTGTATGATTTTCCCAACGTCCGTTATATGCCCACTATAATTCGTAGACCATGCATACCTCAAACCATTCACAATCCAGTCTTCCCGGGGAAAAGAAATTCAGAGAAAAAAAAAAGAGTTCATAAATCGTGAATGCAATTATCAGAAGAAACCTCTCTTCTTCTTCGGCTTTTGATCCATGTCTTTTAAAATATCGTCAAACGTGCTTCCCCCGACAGAACCTTGCCGTGAACTATTCCGTGACTCGGCAGGTGGGTAAACGGGAGAATCTGGGAGACCAGTTAGGTTACCTGAGGACCTACTACGATTCATCATGGCACTAATTGGGCGTTGGACCGGAGACACGCCTCTGGCACTGACAATCCGCGACCCTGGCATGCCATCTGTAGGGAGAGGAACGGGCTCGAGCCCAAAAGCAATGCTGCTTCGGTAGGACTGTCTGGTCCCTGGAGATGCCGTTCTTTGCCTCAGCGCTACTCCTGGGGGGCCCGTCTGAGGGGACTCGCTTCGATTGATAGGGGCCGGGCTCGTCGAAACGCCGGGGTCCATATCCGCAAAGACGGACTGTGGAGCTTGAAGCGGCGACAGACTCTCTTGCGGTGGCGGAGGGGCACTGTCGCCTCCAAGCTCCCAGCGCTTAGCCGCCAACCAGCAATGACTTCGGTGGTAGATACCCTCAATGCTAAATTCCACGGCGTCGGTCGAAAGCTCCACCAGACCACCTCCGCCAGCCACTTCGTACCATCTCTTTTGTACTGAAGGCGCGTCTTCTATCCATGGCGGTTGGCCTCTGGGTGGTTGACATAGGAAGTACTCCACGCCCTCTGTGAATTGTAGACCGGGAGCGTCTACTACTAACATAGGGAGCGATTGAATAATGACATAGAGGAATAACCAGTAGCCCATACGCTGATCTGCCATCTCTGCAGCTGTTCTCCCTTTGGCCTCCTTGTGTTCGAATTCCTTGAACTCCGTAAGGAATGGGATCTGGAGTTTGAAAGTTTCGAAATCGTAGGCCTTGTTTAGAATCAGCAGCATCTGATATTCTTGCAGATTCTTGTCTAGCCGCGCCCGGTCCCTGTGGGACAGTTCGTAGTAGTTCTCTTGAACGCTGGTCATGTCGGGGAGCTTGGGCAGATCGAATGGAATCGGAGGGAGCACGGGAGGTGAAGATTGGTCGAACTCTCCGAGAACTTTGCGTAAAGCCGAGAGATGGGGATTTTTATGGTCGTTGGTTGTCTCCTCCGCGCTCTGGTCAATCACCCGTGTGGTTATCGACTCGCGGTCAACGAGCAGATCGTACAGGGCACAGAAATCAGAGTATAGAATTTTAAGGACCTGTCTATTTAGACCGCTTTCGGTGAACGGGTTCTTCTTGCTGCGCGCCTTCGGAGGCCAGCTCCCAAAATTCGACTTGTAGTAATTGAGAACGAACTGTCTCATCCTGCCGAAGGATCTCTTCCAGGTGTGAAATTTGACATCCTTATAATCTTGATTGGATGTCGAATTGGCGACTCCAGAAAACAAGGCTGGAAATTCAAACGACTCCAATCTATTATTGACACCGTTCTGACGAGTTACTAGTTCGAAGTATGCGCGTTCCAGCCGCTCACGCGTAGTGCGAGATACCTGATTCCACAAGGGAGAGTTCAGATCTCGAATTGCCGAGTATTTTCCCACGGCATGAGCAAATGCTTCATTGTACAAGCTCATCGATCGCATCCGCTCACCTAGAATGAGCGACTCTAACGTCTTCTCCCTACTATGTCTCACATCCGCAAGAGCCATTTGGTCCATAAAAAAGCCAAAGCTCATCTCAACGGCATCACCGAAAGTTGAGCCGTCGGCATTCGTGAATTCGAATTCTTTCAGCAAAGCCGAGATATGGAGAAATACATTGAATAAGGTTGGCTGTTCCTTGGTGCATACTAGTGGTTGGCCGGTCAAAAACGCGAACATATTTCGAATCGATATCAACCGTTCCATGTCGGCTTGCGATCTATGCCCAGGCGTGGACATAGACACGGGGAGATAAAGACGTGACTCCCCGTTCCACTCGGACTCCGGTAAAGGGGGCGACTGAACCCTCCGGGTTGCGTCTTCAATGGAAAGACTGTCTCGGCCAAGGAAACTGCGGGCGCGACTCCTCCCTGAGCTGGTCGGAGATGCCATCTCAGCCTCGATAAGCTCGGCGAAAACCAGCGAATAATCCACGACGAACGAAGGAACCTTGAACGACGGTCCCGCGCCAACCCCTTTAGGATCTAAATATATTAATACATTTCCGCCCTCGTTCCACAGCTCCGGAACCTTTTCACCGTTAGAGAGGAACGACGTGTTGTAATCCGCATTCTGCCCGAGAATCCACGCCGCCGAACTATGAACATTTGTATGGCCCTGGGAGTGGGACCTTGACCTTCCTCCCGGAAGCCAGCTTCTTCTCAAACGTCCACGTCGTTCGGCATCTCGAGTCGGGCTCTGGCTGCCGTTGCTCGACCCGGGACGAGATACAGCCGTGGTGGCCGCGGTGGAGACGGCTAGACTCCCCGGTGGAGGAGTCGATCGAGTAGCAGGCGGTTGCGCAGATACACTTCGAATTCTTGACTCAGGTGTTGGCGAAGCTTGTCGAGGCGCTAGGCCCGTTTGAGAGTTTGATGGTTTATGACTACTACTAGCGACTGAGCTACTTCGCCGTCTTTGCTCCTTCTTAAGCTTTGGAGACGATTGGGTTTCTGTGAAGTGAAAGGTCGATACCCTTGGGGGTGCGTCGAAGCTCTCGATTGGAGGTATCTTCTCCAGTACTGGAGCACTTTTGTGCAATTTACCCGTGGAAGGACTTGCATCCTCGCTCTCGGACGGATTCCTACTGTGGTCCGCAATGGGTCGGACGGTAGCTGAGTTGTCGGAAGGTTCATTCGGAAGAGAAGCTCCAAGTCCGTCATTCTGCTCGGACGATACTAGCGGTAGGCTCGGTAGACTCGGTAGACTCGGTGGTCTGTCTTGGACGGGCGATTCGTCGGATACCGGCTTGCGGTGAAGGCCGCCTGCGGGATTACCTGCATGGTGAGTACTGATCAGTGACGGGAAGAAGGATGACAAGCGGTCAAACCGCGATCTAGCGGAGAACATTGAAGCGAGTCCTTTCTTGCTCTTAGGGACGTCTGATGAATCTTTATTTGCTTCAATTTTGCTTTGGGGGGAAAGTTTGTCATCGAAAGCTTTCGACTCTCTACCGCTCTCTCGAGAGCGACGGGTAGTTTCAAGGGAGGGTAGGGAATTATAAATGGAGGCTTGGCTCGCCGACTCACTTGAAGAAGCCATGTTTTTGGTCTAGGAATGGGCAAGCAAGCACAGCCTTTTTTTTTTCTCTCTCTCACTCTCTCTGCGGACAGGGTGTGCAAGCCAGGTACCTAGGTAAGTATCCGTAGATTTGATAGAAACGGTGCACGTGTAGTTTGATGTCTTAGTAGTTTTAGGTATCTCGGTACAAACAGGTACGGCTCCACTAGTTAATATTAACGAGAGTTCCCGTCAAGCAACGGTGATCCTTGAGGGGAGGTGGGCGCGGTGGCTCTGAGCGTGACGAGTCCCGGATGCGTGGACTCGATAGCGCGGAACGCCCTGGTGGGTAAGCGATTTTCTTATGAGTAGGACGATGGGAGGATGGCTGGCTGTTTCACTCGAAAGAAGGGGGAAAGTTCTGTGCCAATTCTAATAA
Organism: Annulohypoxylon moriforme; assembly: GCA_022695765.1. Taxonomy (NCBI): domain Eukaryota; kingdom Fungi; phylum Ascomycota; class Sordariomycetes; order Xylariales; family Hypoxylaceae; genus Annulohypoxylon; species Annulohypoxylon moriforme. The sequence continues at coordinate 288,157 of MU403120.1, read as the reverse complement.
TTCCAAGACAATACACAAAAGAAGGGCGACCTAAAACTCTCCGGAGGAAAATGGTGTAAATAGTCTACTGAAACACCTGCACTTCTGAGATGTAGGATTGTTATATCGTATAACTTCCAAGGGCGTACAAATGTATTTTTTTCTAAAAAGTCTGAGTGTTGAAATACGGATACGTTTTAGGGAGGGTGACGTCGGCTGTTTGTGGAGCTGAGTAGGAAGGGACCTTCCAAATGCCTGATGACATGAATGTACCTTGAGTCTTGAGTCGCTACTTACAGGTATGTATGTAGATGCAAGTAGATGCAAGTAGATGTAAGTACATATTCAGAGTACGTACCATAACCTATACGGGTTTTAGGTATGAAAAAAAAGCACGCCAGCAGGACGGCTGACGGCTTGGACGGAATTTCCACAATTTCATTGGAGGTACTTACGTATGCCATTGCAAATAACTGCACATCTAAATTTTCTTATTTGTAAACTTATATGAAAGTACTTACATGGTACGCGCTGGTCGGGTGTACATTTTTAAGCTGGCCTAACTATCATGTAGGTACTTAGATAGGTACCTTGCGATTTTGCCCAGCTTCCGCCGTAAGTCCTACATTTAGGAAAGTAACCCCGGCCCAGCTTGGCTCAGCCTACTACTACCTGTGTACCTAATATTAAAGGGTGTACTATGTAGGTACATACGTGTGTTGTTAAGCACCCTCAGAGCCATACATTCAGCCGCAGCAACCAACCTTCTCCCGGTATTCCCGCCATAGCTTACCAAGTAGGTAGGTACCTAGTAGGTTAAACAACGAAAGTCTTCGACGCAAAGAGCCAAAGTTCGAATGGAATCTTTCTCAACTTGACTAATAAATACGAACAGCTTAGCAGACTTTACGTCTCTGAAGTAGATTCTCGATGACGTACGCCCGGCAACAAGCTGCAGGGACGGATTCAATCCTAGAATTCCAAGCCGCAAGCTGACGTGAGACCTTAAAAGGAGGGGCCACATACGATATAGAAGGTATTTTGGATGAAGAAGCAACAGCATTGCAATAAAATTCAATAATAACAGGCGAGCAAGCCTTATTTAGTGCAAAAAAAAAATTATAAACCAAGAAAAAAACAGCGATCGGCGATGACACAATAAAAGTTGACTGATATCCCATATTCGTCTACCTAACAAATTTTAACAACTATTGCGGAATGGCTGTCTCGATCTAAGACTCTCAAGGATCACATACACGAACTAGGCAGAAAGGGGCAACGGAAAAAAAAAAGAAAATCAAAAACTGCCACCACCATACGTTTTTAGATTCGTCTTTGGATTACGAAAGCACTGCAAGATATCCATATAGGTATTTACGTAAGAAGGATAGGTCCTACTAGACATGTACGATATGTGCATACGTTTAGGCTTCCAGAAGTTTTAAATTTTGGTTCCGGGCAAGGCTGCATATCGGATTTAACTTCATGTCGTTGAATATGATACATGTACACATAGAAAGTTTCGGGTCGGAGCGAAAACCTTAAGAGTTTGGGTTCAAGGATAATCTATTATTAGCATCCAGCAATATTCCTAGGTACACGGTAGGACTAAAGTACTGTTCAACAAACAGAACAGCTCCGGTCAAATCAGTGAGCAGGTATATAGACTTTGAAGTACTTGTAAGGGCTGCATCCTACATCGAAGGTACTAGGTTCCTAGGCTGCTAGGCCGCCAGACAAGCAAAACCACCATTCAATTTGTCTACCTGTCTACTTAAATTTTACGGAGGTAACACAGCGCAACATGCAGATCTAGATATGTATTCGTTCGTATTGCGGTTCTAGAATTTAACAGTTCTGGATTATCGAATGGTAGGTGTAGAAAAGCCGCCGGTAGCGAAATGACCAGATTTCATAATCTTTAGGTAGCTTGCGTGAAATGCACTATATCGAAGGACATTCGGCTTGCATACCCTTATTAGCCACCGTATGTATGCACGCCTAGACAGGTATGATAGCATTAGCTCCTCGGACTGTCGGAGAACCTGTGGCAGATCCGATGTGAAGGTAAGGGGTTGAGTGAGGGATGATGGGAATGATGGGAATGTTTATTTTCCATCTGGCTTTGATTAGATACCGGATTAGATAAGATTAGATTACCAAAAGTTTCGCTGGACCGGACTAGAAATGACTTTAGAACCTTGAAGTTAGCACCCTACCATCCTATTACATCTTCATTCTACCATGCATCCAGAATAATTTGTAATAAATCGAACTTAGCCATTTTCCTCTCTACACTTTGGTATGTCATGGTTTCGTCTTTTGATGAGAGGTATCATGGCGTCTGAACCGAAGAAGGTCCCAATACCCCGCAATGGCGTTGATTACAGAGGTAAAATTGCCCTCGCGCCTATGGTTCGTTCTGGAGAGTTACCATCGCGGCTGCTAGCTCTTCATTATGGCGCTGACTTAGTATGGGGTATGTCTCCTCCTCCTCCTCCTCCTCCCCTTCTCCCTTGCGCTTGTTTTTTTTTCTTCTGATAATAATATTAGGTCATTGATCGTTGAGTAGGACCCGAAACTGTGGATAAATCCATGATTGGAACCACGAGACGATTCAACCCAGGCACCAAAACAATCGAATGGACAAGGAAACCGTCGCTAGGTACCAGGGGCCCCCAAGACGCTGTAAAAGAAAGTGTAATATACAGATTGCACCCCGAAAGAGAAGGGCGAAAACTCATCTTTCAGATTGGCACCTCAAACCCCGAGTATGCAGTGCAGGCAGCTAGACTAGTCGCCGCCGATGTTGCAGGAATTGACGTGAACGCCGGATGTCCTAAGCCCTTTAGCACGCACGATGGTATGGGAGCCGCTTTGCTTCGGACTCCCGATAAGCTATGTTCCATTCTGGAAGCGCTAGTCCAGGCCATAACGCCCGAATTCGAAATCGGGGTCAGTGTTAAGATTAGAATCCTCGAAACCGCGCAAGAGACGGAAGCATTGGTCAGAAGGCTTGTCGCGACTGGTATAACGGGCTTGACGGTCCACTGCCGAACAACCCCTATGCGGCCTAGAGAGCGAGCTATTCGAGGCCAACTGCGTATGATAGCAAACATGTGTCGGGAAGCAGGCGTTGCATGTCTCATGAATGGTGACGTTGAGAACAGAGATCAGGCCCTCGAGCTAATAAAAGAATATGGTGTCGATGGTGCCATGATAGCAACCCAAGCCGAGAGGAACCCCAGCTGTTTCAGGAGTAGGGCTGACGGCGGTTTCCTACCGTGGAACGAAGTCGTGGAACAGTATATCCGCTACGCAATGGAGGTTGAAAACAAATTTGGAAACACCAAGTTTTTACTTTGCCAGCTTATTCCAGGGAAGCAGTATGTTTATCGTTCCATCAGCAGTTGCAAGAGTTACACGCAGATGTGCGAATTACTTGGCCTTGATCATCTAATAGAGCGAGCTCGTGAGGTTGACGTTAGCCGCGATATCACTCCTGATAATGCAGGGAAGAAAGATAAGAAGACCAACAATAGTGCACTCGCCGCGGGGGGCAGCCCTGCCGAGTCGCGGTCGAAACCGCAGGTCAAGAAAGGTTTATCAGAACGAGGAGCTCGCGCCCAAACAGAAACACAACCTGTTGAAGCTATAGCAATCCCTACCTAAGAAGGGCTTCTGGCCTATGTCATAGGGGTTTGGGGGAGGGGGGAGGGGGGAGGGGGGGCATAGCATTCTAAGGCGTTGAGCAGGTACATATCTCCTTTTGGGATTTGGGGTGACTTGGTAAATGAAGGCATTTACACGGACACGACCGGTAGGGAATCGCGGTTTAGGCAAGAGATATAAAAAAAAAACGGAGACATGGGTTACTGATGTTCACAATAGCTAAGAGCGGAAAATCACGATAATAAAACTCTAACTGAGGAAATAACTCTTTAGCTAATGCAATGCTCGCGAGGACTACTATAGCTCGTCCGTATTCAGTCGACAAACCACTAAACCTTCTTGCCCTGTTTGAGGAGTTCAGACACTTTAGGGGGCAGTACTAAGGCGCTCCTATCATTACGCTTGTGAAAATCCACCAGAGATACCGCTGTCTTTTCTGGTAAATCTTCGTGTATGAAGTGTCCTGCTTCCGGAAATATCTGCAACGAGTATTTTCCTATCGTAGTAGCCAAGTCAGCCGTCTAAAACTAATCAAATTCAACGTACTAGAAATAGCACGAACCTTGCATTTGGCCGATCGTTAACTCCGTGTCTAATCTGTCTGTCCCCGCGAGAAGCAGCAGTTTCCCACCCTTTGCCCCTAGGAATTTTTTACTTAGTCCTACAAACCAGTTTTCCCAGAAGGGTTGCGTGGCACCGAGGTCCGTCCTCCACTTCCACGGCCTCGCGTCTCCTGGGCTCTCTCTGAGTGTGAGTAAGGCAGGGACGCTAGTGCGCGCAGAGAGCGAATTGCGAATCGTCCTGGTTCGTATATGCCAATCGATCCCCGCTTCTAGAGTAGGGAAACCGGCTGGGCGCGTTGAGAGATAGGTGTGCATGCTCTGCAATGCATCGATGGCTGAACCTTCGACCACATCAAGAACAACATATCCCAGGACAGCGTTGCCGAGTTTCCCTGTCTTTGCGACCTCGGTGACTACTGCGCCCCCGAGCGAGTGTCCTACTAAAATAATAGGTGGCAGCTCTGGCCATTTCATCTCTTTCCGTGTCAGTAAGATCACAGAGATGAGATCTGAAGCAAGGGTTTCAAGACTGAGATCAACTGTCAGACTATCGGAAGTAGTGGTTGAGCCGTGGCCCCTTGCATCGAGCGACAAGATGCCGGCGGAGGGAAGGCGTTTCCGAATCTCATGCCCGACCACGGCAAATGACAGGCCCGACGAGCCAGCACCATGGTGCATGACGAATAGAGGACCTTTTCCGACGGGAGAGGTCAGGTAGGCATGGATCGTTGGATTTGCAGAACTACTTGGGTCATGTAAGAATAACTCCCTTTCAAAGTAGGTAGTCCAGGGAATTTGCTGTAGGGACCGTCCTCTCGGCGCGCTGTATACCAAAATCAGCTGCCGCGGAAGTGAGCGCATATAGGTTGAAAGGGACTACCCCTGTGGTCTGGCAAATAGATTCTGGCTCGGAGACGGGATGATAGTTCCCGTGGAAGAAGCTGATGAGGCCGAGGACGAATCATCATCAAAATGTTCTGGAAGCTCGGGGACATGGCCGGTCTCTTCTTCTTCCCTCTCGTCGAAACTCTCGGCAGGAAGAGCGCTCAAGCGATTCTTAGCCCAAGCTTTCTGAAGGTCACTCATTTTGATAAATTTATGAGTGACTACAGATGTAGGGAGTATTTATTTTGTTAACAGCTGCCCAATCGTCTCATCAACGAAAGGCGTAGTAGGTAAGATAAGGATCAAGACTCCTTAACCGCAATATGACGGCTGATTAATAACCACGTAAAATGTTACAAGTCATAACTCAACTGTCTGTCATACATTTCAGGAAAGTCGAACTGATCCCTTCTCAAAAATGTACGGGTATGCGACAAAAGGTAACGTCTACGTGGGAGTACGTTTTTGGTAGAAAATGTAGGATGAAGAAATATTGAAATAACAAAGATCAGATCAGATGCGACTGTTTCTCTTTGGTGGGGAAACGTCAAAAGGTACCTAGGGTACCGTACTGTACCGTACGTTACTAGGTACTACCTGGATTAGATAGGTACCTACCTATCTATCTATCTATAGCATGGCAGCACCACTTTGACATCACTCATACATGTGACTTTTAAGCTTGTCTCTTCTCAGATAACCAACCCCACCATCAGAATTGAACTTCGGAATGCATATTTCCAATGCTACATCGATGTGCTCAGATGCTTCTTTTTTTTCAAATTAAACTTATGAACTTCATTTAACGTCATGCTTGATGTGCTTTCACCCTCACATATATAAGTAGGCAGGTAGGTAGATATAAATCGGTATCCAATCGCTATGCCGATCGTTATCCCTAAAAACCCCTTATAGGGGAACCTACATGTAAACAACCCCCATTCATCTAAGAAGATACAGTTTCGGACATATCTTTGATGATAGAAAGCATCGTACTTTCAATAGCCTTTCATCAACGATTATGCCTATAGGCGTATATATTGATACCTGCCGTCTTCTGCTTGGAATCGAACCCTTACTGGTGGACGTTGGTTAATGGACGTAATATGATCGGGACTGTCCTGCGCACCGATCCCGGGTCTTCCCGGAATAGGGAACCAAGTCTGGGAAAGGCCATGGCGACTTGCCCATCACCAGCATTACCGGTTCTGAAAAAAAAATGGACCCGTATTGCCTCGAAGACCTTCTCTAGGGGCATTGGCATCACCCGCGTGCTATAGTGCCTCCTTTAGCAAATATGAGTCCTTGTCGATATATATGCGCCAAATCATCTCATCATGAGACGATAGGTTGATCTGGCCTCTTGGGCCTAAATAAGGCGTTAGGTAGAAATACCATCAGGAACTCGAGGCAGCTCTTAGTCTCCCATGGGACTAAATGTATCAGGGTAAACCGGTATAGGAAAGTCGGTCATGAACACATTTGACTCTCATATTATCTCCGCTGATCCCAGTTCAACCAACTTCTTTGCGTCGGCCCACCTCAGAATGACAACATCGCCGCTCTTGCCATTCATTTCGCCGTCGGCGTCCGTTCCGCGGCCCTCTACAAGCGTATCTCTAAGTAAACGAATAAACACGGCCGTATCAAGATCTGGATTATCGACCATGCTGATGTTTCCAGCAGTGTCGTTGAGGTTCTGAAGAGGCGCCGGAAAGGACGACAAGAAAGAAGATAGGTAATGATTATGGAGCAGGGCTTGATGTCGTGTCGCGTATGCTAACTCCGGCGGCGAGAGGCGTGCCTGGAGCACGGGGCTAGATAGATAATGCAGGGTGTGCTTGTCGATCTAACAGGAAGTCTTTTTAATGGCGATAACGTGTGGGTTAAGTGGCGTGCGGTCCTACCTTAGCTATGCGGGCTCTAAGGTAACTCCGTACCAGGTACTTGTAACGTTCGAGCTCCGTTTGTATAACGATTAAGGCAAAATTAGTCTTAGGATCCATATCGCCAGTCATGTCTTCGATCTTTTCAATCTGTTTCTTGATGCGCTCGTTGATGCGCTCGAAGAGACCGTCGGTCGGCCAGCTAGAAGGTAAGAGCATTTATTAGTATTAGAACGTTAAGAATAATAAGTACAGGGAAAAATATGCGGCGTCGCATACTCGAGTAGTTCGGGCGAGGATCTTTCTGCCATCCAAGCACGTGTTAGCGCTTGGAGATCGCGCGTTTCTTCTGGAATTGAATCGAATGTGGGATCGACTTCTCGCAAAATATCGTCAATATCCATGGTCGATTATGAATATGTTGCTTGGTTTGTATGATCTAAAAGGGCTAGTCGTTGCGAATGAAAGATTGGGTCGAGCAGAGTAGACGCGTTGACAATAAATTGTAACGCGTCGAAGCTGCAACTTAGAGAATCCAAGTAGATGGTTGTTGCGATGATGGTCGGATGGTGGTGGGGTAATTGAAAACCCCGCTACATATCCACCCAAATTGCCAGACGGTCTAGTGCCATAGACAACCCAGGTGTGACCTACCCGAGATCTAAATGCCAAGAGCATTAAATAGCGGGACGCTACTTCGTACCTGGCTGCCAAGAAGAGTCGGGTCCCGGTCTTCTGAGTTCCATTGTACATCCATAGCACTGTTGTGGGTACTCCGACATCAATTACCTAGTACACGTATGGATGTACCTCCTCTAGGTAGATTCCAGACAGGAGGAGTTGATCCCGTATAGATCTATTCGTAGATGGATCCATCTGTCACCTACTACTAGGTAGATACCCAGGTATTAATTAAGGTATATGGATATCCTTATAACGTATCGCGCTCAAATTACACTATTCTTTCACTCCATACATTTGTATTGCTATACAACTTGACAATGATTTAAAAACGTCACATGCTCCGTCCATCTCGGCAAGTATCTTTCATAACGTATAAACCACGACCGTGGCTACAATGGTCCGTAATGTTGGTATCATCCCGTAAGGTCATCATCCACCAAGCAAATATTACAAGGTAGACAGTTGTCGAATCCGTTTATCCGATGAATTCCGTGCTTACCAACGTTTCCCATGGTTTTTGTGTCTTCCACACTTTTTGCATTAGCCGGCGCGCATTATGTATCTAATTTCTGTTAGAAGCAATAGCTTAGAAGATGAGCTCATCCAACTTGCCTGTGTCATCCCATGATTCTCGGCCGTTACGAACCTTTGAAGAATCAGATCCCTCTGACTTTTGTCCCGAGCGTCGCATCCTGCGGTGAACATTGGGAATAGGAGACACGACTCTGCCGTCCCACCCGGTCGAATGCGGCCAAAACATTCAGTTATCTTCCGTACCGCTGTCTGGACCATCTCATCCTCGGACGACTTCCCCATGATCCTGCGGTAAAGATGGACGAGTCCAGCCCAATGAAATGCCTCGTTTGTCGCTTCCATTTCGCGCCTATCCCATTTCTCCACGTCACCTTTCTTATGTATGTGCTTGCAAGGTACCGGCGATTGGACCATGCTCTCGGTAATGGCAGCTTCAATCTTCGAGGCTTGCTCAAATACTTCTTCGCTCGGTTCCCAGTCGTGCCGCATATTTAGGTCATCCCCGATGCGCTCAATATCACACTTACGGGCAAGGTCAGCAATCTTGGCGAGGAGATAGATGCATCGCGTAGTGAAACCCATTATGCAGTCTATCTCATCATAACCATCATCGATGTCATCCAATTCGTAGTCGAATATCCAGGCTGATGAGGAACCCCTGGGGCCTCCACTAAGGCTTCCGATGACATCAAGATATGCAGCCCAACTCCATAAGAAAGAACAGACCGGATCATGGCGGAAGTTGGACTGTAATCCGCGGAGACCACCTGGGCGCGCGGTTATTAGTTCCCTTGCGAGGCCTAAATGCCTCTGCCACGAGATGTCATAGCCGAATACTTTGGGCGAGATTATCTCAAGAGAAGCTAGCATAATAGCTGTTGCCAAGTTCGCGTTTGAGAAATTCCTATTTGGATCATCTAAGGCCTGCCGGAGGGCGGGAAATACGTCGTCCACCCAATAAGCGATTCGGATTGTAGGTTCCGGATGGTTCAAGACTCGTGCCCTATGCGAAGCTACGTTATTGATTTAGGACGGAATTCTAACATCAATGTTCCTAGTTGTCTTACCTGAATATGCTAGCAGGAGCGCTAGGAGGTTATCGTCCTTGACAGCCATTTGTGGGAGAATTGTTCGAAAGGGATTGGCGTGTGGATCATCATAGGGAACGAGAACTTAACAAAGAGTTAGTGCGGGATCAAGCAAACGTTCAAATGGCATCTTACCTCGGGCTGTATGGTTTAAGAAATGATGCTAATTGGCGAGAGGTAAGCAACATCCACAGTTTTCGGGTTACTAGGATAACTTACGAAATACTAGCAGCTGTTAGATGTGACTTGAAAAAAGAAGAGAACAAGGGCAAGATGAAGCTACTTACGAGAAGGTTCATGGGGTTATCCACAAGCCTAGTGGAATGTCAGTGCTTGCATGTTTTATAGTGAAATACAACTTTTCTAAGGGGTCCCGCTGCTTACTTTGATGGGAGGGGCTCGAGATTTCGAGGTATATATATGAGCACGGCCTTTGAATAGTAGCCACCTTCCTCGTTGTTGAATTCATTAGTTTCTACTCTGAACCCGAATTCGGTCCAAGCCAGATCGTCCTCTTGCTCACTGAAAGGAGCATCCATAAACTCGCGTTGTAGTAGCGGCGACGACCCACTAATGGCAATCATATCATCATTCTTACCCAGATCATGATCCGGGAAACCTCGGTCGATGCCATGACAAGTGATTTCCGTTGAGCTGCGAGCCCGAGTGTCTATCGGTGGAAGACCAGTCCTTATGCGGCTAGCGTTCTCATCTTGTAGAGCTTGGGGACCGGGAGGTGCTGACAAGAGCGAGTTTACGGAAAGCCTCCGACTCGCGTGCCGTTGATCGTCGTCGCTATATGTAGATGACGTAGTAGGTGTCAGTGGAGAACCAGCCGATAAACCAGAGCCAACTGCAAATCTGAAAGAGGCCACGCTCGAATCCAAGGTTGAACTCGCCGCGGAATTATGTCTATGCTCAATTAGTCGCGCCGATTGGAGGTCAGGCGACTGGTGATCCGATGTCAGCTTCGTGCGCTTATTGCTAGGCATGGAAGAAGAGTCCGTATCGTCGATACTTGTGGATGGCGAATTCTCTGGATTTGTGGGCTGGGGAAGTACTCTATTGCGTTCAGCCTTTGGCTGAGTTGCCGGACCGGTCAGGGGTTCAAGTCTCCGTGTTCCTGGGGCATCCGATAGAGGATATTGATGGACTAGTTTAAACCCTTTGGCAGGTAGCGGCGGTGATAGAACTTCTCGGCCAAAGTCTACGACACCGGGTTCAGGTCGTTTCCCCCTTCGACCTTCCCAGTTCAAACGGATGCTATAGTCACATGTTTCGCCCGTCCTCTGACAGCTTTTAAGCAAGAAACTGTTAGTTAACCACGACTAAGCCCCTTCCGAGATTGTGAAGTCAAAGTTAATGAAACAACAAACCAAGACAAAATAAAATAAAATAAAATAAAATAAAATAAAATAAAATAGAGGCGACATACTTTAAGCAATTGGGCCGTTCCTCACCACACTTGATTTTGCGGTTCTTACATGGCCTGATAGTTAAGTTAGCGGAACAACCAACACAGCTTCAGACATCGCAACGCATTAAGCGAAGAAACCGAATATGGGAAGAGAAGGTCAAACTGAAAGAGAGAGAGAGAGAGAGAGGGAGAGAGAAAATGAAATGTACCAGCATCCATTTCGACTTCGCCGTTTCGGTTCAGGTGCGCCGGGTCTTTTCGGGCGTGGCATTATACGCCGGCGACTCCTTCCTAGAGAGACAATGAATGGCCTAAGTATGGGAACTTGCACGAGCACAATATCCCTCGTTCCAGCGGCGACTGTGGCGCATATTCGGCATGCAGGACTCTCGGCTTGAGAGGCAGTTTATTTTTTTGTATTCTATATTTTTTTTTCTTGGGAAGGATTGTTACACGGCTCGCTGACCAATGCAGGAGGATAAGAAGCGAAAATGAAGGATGGGATGAGATGGTACAGTTGCAGTCCCGAGGAGTCGGTTGCGAGAGAGGTATGGGTTGTATGGTGGGAAGGCGATTTTATGGATGGGAATGGGAATGGGGATGGGATTGTGATTGATATATAGCTCTGCGCCTTAAACCCTTCCTCTCACGCGTGAGGAGTTTACAAGAAGATCTTGTTGGACCGTCTATCTTTGGTCTAGGAATGCGAGAAGATAAGGTCAAGGACCGGGGGACGTGGAATTGGATGTGGACATGGAGGTAGGAGTAGTGGTAGTGGTAGTGGTAGTGGTAGTGGTAGAGGTAGAGGTAGAGGTGGTAGTGGTGGTAGTGATTGTGGTAGGTACTAGGGGTACTAGGTAGTGGTAAGCGCACATTCTCACATTCTCACATTCTGCAAGAAAACCCCCCCGCCAACCAAATGCGACGCCTAGAATTGGTCAAGCTCCACGTCCTTTCTGCATTGGAACCGAGGGATGCCTAGGATGCCTGGGATGGTTACGTGGGCTACAAAGCATTAATTATTAGTGGTGGTAGTAGTGGTAGTAGTGGTAGTAGTGGTAATGGTGGTAATGCTGTTTGTAGTTGGTCTGCTCTTGGTCCCGATGACCAGGGACTCATGCGAGAAAGTGAGGGAAAAGAAGGAAGAAAAAAAAAAGGGCTAGCGCATAATTGCTACTCAGCTATAACACAGTTTAGACGCTATCACATTCGCACTGTAAGTATAGTCGAACCCCGTATACACGTGCTACCCCGCTTTCCGCTTCACGCAAGACGGAGTCGCTGACTGGCTGGAGTGTTTAGGTTGTATACTGTTATATCCGATCAACACCCGTAGCTCGACTTTGGTGTTGCCGGTGCTGGTACAATGGTATTACTACGCTAATAGTAATTCGATCAGGTTTAGCCATTTCATCCATTACGTACCTAGTACGCATAGCCTTGATACGATATGTACTTCTCGTAGTACATTATAGTACAATAGATAGTATGTATAGCACAGTATACTATGCTCAATTCTCATCTTTTCGAATCGTGGGGTTCTAGGGCTGCAATTACCGCCCGACCATTAAGGTTTCGGGAAGCGGGTGTGGTAACTCTGCGGTAAGGAACGGGTTCACAAGGTTTTTGGTTCTTTTTTTTTTTAAAAAAAAACCCCCCCAAAAAAACCCTTTAGCTAGGTATTTGGCATCTAGCCACTAGTACTACCACTAGATACTTACTAGGTAGCAGGCAGTGATGTGTAGATGTGGGGCATATTGTATCTCAAGTACTTATGCATGTACTATGTATCCTACCTAGTGATGTGATACATATATATTACTACTGAATGTATGTGTATAAGTAGAATATTCATGTACCTATGTACCTAGAGTTAATACCTCGGATGTCTTAAACGCCGATCTTAGAAAAAGTTCACTTACATAACCCAGCCGTCTGGGTGAACCCTGGAAACTTTGCAATGCGTGACGCGCGATGTTAAACCTTAAAAAAGTTAGAGCTGTCTTAGCCTCTATTTTCAACCATCACCGCTGCCAGATATTCAAGATGACGAGGACTCCTCTCCTCTACAATTTGTTGCACTATTAACATTTCAGATTCTTTGATGATTGCACACCTTACATCTTAAGGTTTTCCCTTTCTTTCCTACGAACTGTATCATCACGATAGCTCAAGGCGATCTTGGGTACGAAATGGCCGAAGTAAATAATAAGAGAAGTCATTCCAACTTCGTAGAAAATAATAGTGATGGTATGGAATCCCAACACTCTTTAAAAGACCTTTTCATTAACAATTAGGTTAGACAGCTCCTCAGACGATGATATGGGACCCCAATTACCCTCTTCAGTATCAGCACCCAAGAAGAAACGGCGGAGATTACCACACGAAAAGTTATATCTCGAAGCACTTCCGAAATCAGCGCGCTATTCCAGATCTCTAATGCACAAAGAGCAAATATCATTTGTAAATGTTACGCGGTCTGATTTTCTGATCACTACTTCTATTGATGGGGTAGTCAAGTTTTGGAAGAAGATTGCGCAAGGGATTGAATTTGTGAAGGAGTTCAAAGCCCATCAAGGCGATGTACGGGCCGTCTCGACCAGTCATGATGGTCGAAGCTTTGCAACCGCTGGATCCGACAAGAGCATCAAGATATTCGATGTTATCACCTTCGATCTCCTTGCGATGTTGGCTCTCGACTATGCGCCCAAATGTGTCTGTTGGGTACACAAACTTGGCTCGTCTCTGCCGCTCCTAGCTGTTTCGGATGATTCAAAACCCTTGATTTACATCTACGACGGCAGAGGAGAAAACCAAACCCCCATACATACAATCAAGAGCTTGCATAGGAGTCCTGTATCCATAATGGCCTTTAATGATGCCTACGACTGCGTGGTATCTGCTGATGACAATGGCATGCTCGAATACTGGTCCCCAAATGCTAATTACGAGAAACCAGAAAACGTGTTCCAGTACAAAAGCTCTACCAACCTTTTTGATTTTAAGAAGGCGAGGTCGACCCTGGTTTCTCTGACTATTTCTCCTTCAGGTCACCAGTTTGTCACTTTCTCAATACCCGATCGAAAAATTCGCGTCTTCGAATTCGCATCCGCCAAGCTATACCGGACATATGATGAGTCGCTGCAGGTTCTCGAAGAGATGCAACGAGCTGGAACGGCTATGCAAAAGTTAGACGACGTTGATTTCGGAAGAAGACTTGCTGCGGAGCGCGACATCGAATCCACTTCACTTCAAAATAAGGTCAACGTTATCTTTGACGAGTCAGGCCATTTCATTTTATACGGCTCCATATTTGGTGTCAAAGTCCTGAACACATTTACAAATCAGGTTGTGAAAGTGTACGGAAAAGATGAACACATTCGCCCAGTTAACCTAGCGTTGTACCAAGGGCAGCCCCAGAAAAAGGGCGTCACGACCGTGGCGATGGCAGCTTCGAGCAATCCACTTCTGCAGGAATCGGAGGCGAGGGATCCGATACTCTTTGCGACGGCCGTCGGGAAGGTTCGGTTCTATATGTTTACAGATGACGAAGAGATATCAAGATCCGAAAGAGATATTCAAAATGAGAAGCCAACCATTTTGAATCCTAAAAAGACGGTCGAAAAGAAGACGAGTGAGACTGGCACGGCGGCCGTCCTCCATACGACGTATGGAGACATCCACATCCGGCTCTTCCCGGATGCCGCACCAAAGGCGGTCGAGAATTTTGTGACCCATTCAAAACGTGGCTATTACAACAACACCATCTTCCATAGAGTAATACGCAAATTCATGATCCAAGGAGGCGATCCCCTAGGTGATGGGACAGGTGGTGAAAGTATATGGGGTAAGGAATTCGAGGATGAATTTAGCACTCTCAGACACGACAAACCCTACACCGTCAGCATGGCGAACGCTGGCCCGAACACGAACGGAAGCCAGTTTTTCATAACCACGGAGAAGACTCCATGGCTGGACAACAAGCATACAGTGTTCGGAAGAGCGGTACAGGGGTTGGACGTTATTCACAAGATAGAGAATGTACGGACTTACAAGGAAAAGCCAGAGGAAGACATTAAAATCCTCAATGTCGATATAGTATAAATACCTACTTACCTGCAGTTCGGTAATTCATGCTGATCAATTGACACCAAAAGCTTGACTCTGTCGCGGAGTTATGAATCCGACGGCTAGATCATGAATGCCTACATACATACATACATACATATGTGTAGCATGCCACGTAGTGGGTTATGTAGATTGATATATGTAAAAGGAGGCCAACATTGAATGTCCAATTCAATTTCTCGCATCGCTATGTTAATATTCTCCGAGGTACCGAAATGCCAAGTATTTGCGAAATAACAGCTAAGGGGTAATGGGGTATTCTCGATGTACATATGTAGGCCACATACATGTACCAGGTAGTTAACCTCCGCTGCTATGTACCGTATGTGGTCGAGGAAGATATGCATTTCGCTACCTACCAAGTAAGCCTGAGAATACCTACATACTACGTAACGCACCTAAATAGGTACATACGTATTGCACATGTACATATGTATATAGGTACCTACTAGGTAGTAGCAGATTAATTCAGCTCCATATTTCACGATGAGACGGATTTGACGGGCCAGGGCTGTCAAGCTTTACAAGTTTTAGCGAGTCGCTATGTACCTCCTCGAGTGCCTAGTACATAGCGCTATTGGTACCTGGGCAGATGCCGGACGTACCGGATGGTACATCCACAAACCACCTAAGCACACATACGTTTAATGTTAGGCACCTCTGATAGCTTGATCCGAGAAGTTGGGTAACATCCACATGTGCGTTATACATCGATTCTCTCTTGCCTCCTTTTTCAGCACCGTAGACTTCTAGGTCCAGCACTTTGCTTTGCTAGCATGAAAACTTTGGTTTGAATTTCCTAGATGCTACCTACATATGCGAGCCGTCACTTCATATACACAGGGTAATAATTACAGGGCCCATTTGCATCACCCCGTCGCTTATTTTGCTGCCAAAAAATGGCCCCTCGTCATCCGCTTCAGCGGGTTGCGTCTCCGTCTAGACAAATTTCCATACTCCTTCACTTAGCAGGAATCTTGTCCTTTATAGCTTCTTTTAGGTTCCTTTTCGGGTGGGAAACACCAATGTCGGCGGCATTTGGCGGACACTTCCAATTTCTTACGATCATCGGCCTGACTCTTGCGCTATGCACATACGTTGTTGGTTTTCTGGCTGATGTCACCCTCTCCTCGCGGCTATTCAAGCTTAAGAACGTGCTCTCCATATGTTCGACGCCATTGGAGGTGTTGATCAGCATTCTTTACTGGGGACTTTGCGCCATCGACAAGAGTCTCGTTTTCCCACCTGAGTTCCAACTCGACTTCCTTCCAGATTTCGGTTTTCACGCAGCGCCAGCTCTGTTTCTGACGATAGATCTGCTGCTTCTTAGCCCACCGTGGGCCATACGTGGCTATTCGGCCTTAGCCTTAAGCGAATGCTTGGCGTTCCTATACTGGTTTTGGGTTGAGTATTGCTTCTCCCACAACGGCTGGTAAGGTCCTTTGTTGTTTTATACGTCTTCAAAAAGAGCTTTGTCGGTTTTCTGACTTCGTCAAAGGTACCCCTATCCCATCTTTGACATCCTAAGCACTTGGCAGCGCGCGCTTCTTTTCACATTCTCTGCGTCCTTAATGACCGGGAGCACGATACTGTTGAAGTGGACGTACGGAAGAATTAACGGCATCGAGAAATTCGAGAAAGAAGCGGCAATCATTCCTTCGGGAATTCGGCCGAAAAATGAGTAGCGTAGCAGGTTTTGGTGGGATAGATTAGTATCAGCATTGAATGTTCGATCTGCTATTCAAGAGCATGCAGATCATAGGGTCAAACAATAAGGTTACCTACATATGCCGATCCCGATATACCGGATTGGCCGAGCTTTGAAAGGGAATTAAGATAATGAACTAGACGTAATAGAGTAGCGTATTCAATTTTTGACAAAGTCCCTTTCATTACTTAGCAGGTACATACTACATAGGTAGGTATGCACAATAAAGTTGGAACAAGGGATCGCCTCGACATAACTATCGTACTAGGTATGTTTGCGAGTGACTCGACCCTGTCAACTCAACATCAAATACCTCTAGGGCTACGTGTAATACGCTTTCTACATTGCAGAAGGCGCGAGATGTCAAATCGAGTACCTTGCATTGGATCAAACTGCTTGTACTAGGGGGGTAGTTACCAGGGTATGTAATCCCAAAGCTATCATTGATACATACCTACATACATACATAAAGTCCCCAACCCCTGCCGAGAGTCGTCGATGTAAATTACTACCAGTATTAATTTGCTGTAACGGTCGTGACGGTGTGACCCCGCCATCGGAGCAGGTACCCCCTCGGAGTTTCACTAAAAGTCCATCAATTCATTAAATTTCACTCTAATCGACCCACCCCCACTATGACTCTTGAGTGGGCTAATTATTTTTTAGAATTGAAAAGGTAGATCCGTCTCTTTGCGATCCCTCTGCGACGAAAGACATTCGATCGATCGTGTTGTGATCGTGTTGTCTCTGACGAACCAATTGCCTGTCAACAGTCGGCTTTCTTCAATTAAATATCCTATATTAGACAGGAGATTGGAATCGCTCTAATAGGTCGCCCATCATGTCTGTAAGTGCGCCGGAATTCAACATCCTCGAAGAGTCGAAGACGAGCTTGAACCACTGACTCACCTTTCCTTTCTTCACCAGAGCTTCTATATCGAGAATAAGAACGTAGGCAACAAACTCGACAGCGAAGATTGGAGAAGTAGGCATCGATCCTCAGAACAAGGAGCACAACCATAGGACTAATTAGTCTCCCAGTTCGCGGTTACAATCCCTTGACACCTCCCGACCTTCTCCAACATGAGATTCCCCAGACGATCAAGTCAAAGAAAACAGTGCTCTCAAGTCGTGAAGAGGTGGTAGCCGTGGTCAATGGTACCGATGAGAAACAGAGACTTTTGGTGATTATCGGTCCTTGTTCCATTCACGATCCAAAGTCTGCCCTCGAATACTGCGATCTGCTGTTGAAGGAAAAGGAGAAACATCAAGATGAGCTGCTGATTGTCATGCGAGCTTACCTCGAGAAACCGAGAACGACGGTGGGCTGGAAGGGTCTAATAAATGATCCGGATATTGACAACAGCTTCAACATCAACAAGGGCCTACGAATGTCGAGACAGCTTTTTGTCGACCTCACCGACAAGGGTATGCCGATTGCTAGCGAGATGTTGGATACCATCTCGCCACAGTTCCTCGCAGACGTTCTTTCGGCTGGAGCAGTCGGCGCGAGGACAACCGAGAGTCAGCTGCACCGAGAACTAGCGAGCGGCCTCTCATTCCCAGTAGGGTTCAAGAATGGTACGGATGGTACATTGAGAGTTGCAATTGATGCAATCGGTGCCGTCCGGCATCCTCATCACTTCCTCTCTGTCACAAAACCCGGGGTTGTGGCCATCGTCGGCACTGTCGGAAACGAGGACTGCTTCGTAATTCTACGCGGCGGAAGTCGTGGTACCAATTTCGACTCGAAGAGCATCGCAGAAGCTAAGGAAGCCCTAGCGAAGTCTGGTCTGCGACAGCGGCTCATGGTAGATTGCAGTCACGGAAACTCGTTGAAGAACCACAAGAACCAACCCTTAGTTGCTGCTGATCTGGCAGAGCAGATCTCCAAGGGAGAGGCAGGCATCATGGGTGTCATGATTGAGAGTAACATCAACGAAGGTAAGCAATCTTGAAGGCTCAAATACGTTGACCGAGTCGCTAATTATGCTCTCTACAGGCAGCCAGAAGGTGCCGCAAGAGGGGAAGGCCGGCCTGGAGTATGGTGTCAGTATCACAGATGCTTGCATCGGATGGCAAGACACGGTCGCAGTACTCGATGGTCTTGCTAATGCTGTTAAGGAGCGGAGAAGGGTCACAAGTGTAAATGGTTTTCAGTGAATCAGGGTATCATTATTGAGGTTCTTAGGAGACAAGGAGTAATTCTGGTCAATTGTAACAAAAGGGAATTTAAAATTCAAAGATATCCAGATATCTAGATATCCTGCGAGGAAAAGGAACGAAAGGGAAAAGAAAGAGCATTTCTGTGTTAGAATTATATATTTCCGTAAGTGAGGAAGATGGAATTTGTCCTCGGCAATAGAAAACCAGCAACAGCAATGAAGTTCGTAGGCCCCGAAATACCTGCACTTAATCTGTTAGGTACCCTAGGTACCTACCATAGCGGCAAATAGTGGTTTTTAAGAACGGTTATTTACTGCTAGAAAACTGTTCTTAGAAAGGAAATAACGGTTGTTCCGACAATAATCATTTCTTGAATGCTAACGGTTTTTTTAATCGCAACGCTTTTTTAAAAATAATTTTTATTAATTAAAATTAAAAAAATTTTATATAAAGTTTTAAATTATATTTTTTTAATTTTTAATAAAATTAATTATTTTATTAAAAATTATTTTAATTTAATTATAAAATATAATTATTATAATATATATAATTTATTATATAAAATTTTATTTTTTTTTATTTATTTTTATTAAAAATTAATTAATTAAAATTAAATTAAATTTTTAATTAACGAATAAAAAATTATTATTAAATAAAAAATAATTAATTTTTAATTTAATTATTATTAATAAAATAATTATTTTTTATATTTAATAATTATTTTTAAATTTTAAATATTATTATTATAATAATATATATTTATATAATTTAAATATTATATAAATAAATAATAAATTAATAAATATATTTATATTATATATATAATATTTAATAAATAATTATATAATTTTTTTATTTATTATTTTATATAAATAATAAAACTCGAATCATTTAATAATACTTAATAAGTAATAATAAGTAAACCGTACGATTTTAAAGGTAAAAGTTGTTAGTGGTTTTTCCGTTTCCTGTCACGTGAATAGTGGATTAGTTCGATAGAGCTAACCTCGGCCAATAGGATGCACCTATTTCCAATTGCTTCAAGGCCTGAGCACTTTTTCATATTCAACCTTGTGCTGCTTGTGTAAATTGGTAAATTGGTAAATTGGCTCGACCTCTTCCAACCCCAACGACCAAAAGCCTCAATTGCCTTGTCAGCCTACCCGTCGCACCTCCCACGAACGGGTAGTACCTCGCCCTCGATGTTGGCAAGATCTTGCCTGCGCTCCACGCGCATTCTCAGCGGCGCCAGAAATGGCGCGACCGCTTTCACCAAGGTACCGCCCGACTGACACCACCCGCTACCCCGAGTTCCGTCCAATGACTTCGACCACGATATCTATGGTCTTTTTCACATACTATACAGTCGAAGAGGTGATGACCTAGCTAACAATTATAATCCCGCAGCGATCTATCTCGTCGTCAAGCTCCGGAGCCTCTACCGAATCTCCGACGAAATTGAATGTAGCCGCTGCGGCTTCAACTGCTCTCGCTATCGGGTCTGTAGCGTGGTACTATCACCTCTATGGATCTACAGCCCACGCAATGACGCCTGCTGAAGAAGGGTGAGTCTATTTCTAGGCCTATTATGAAGATGTCGTCCTCATCTTTTTATATGTAATATATTTGATGCCAATGGGCAAATCGGAGTTGCCCGCTTCCCCCGTCCTAGGCTCATGAATCTAATGCGTCAAAATTAGTCTACACCCAACAGCCTACCCGTGGGTTCATGAACAGTGGTTAAAAACCTTCGACCACCAAGCGTAAGTCTTCGGGCCCGTTCATTTTCTTAGCTTCCTACTTCTAACAGGTTGTTAGGCTTCGTCGAGGTTTCCAGGTGTACCGTGAAGTCTGCGCTGCGTGTCACTCACTTAGTCGAGTCCCTTACCGAGCACTTGTCGGAACCGTCCTAACGGTAGACGAAGCGAAGGCGTTAGCCGAAGAGAATGAATATGACACCGAACCCAACGATGAGGGCGAGATCGAGAAACGTCCCGGAAAGCTATCTGACTACATCCCCGCCCCATATAAAAATGACGAGGCGGCCCGAGCTGCCAACAACGGTGCCCTTCCTCCCGATCTAAGCTTGATTATCAAGGGGCGTCACGGCGGATGCAACTATATCTTTAGCTTGTTGACCGGATACCCCGAGGAACCTCCTGCAGGTGCTCAGGTCGGTGCCGGTCTAAATTTCAACCCCTACTTCCCAGGCACGGGTATCGCAATGGCCCGTGTTTTGTATGACGGATTGGTGGAGTATGAGGATGAGACCCCGGCGTCTACATCGCAGATGGCCAAGGATGTGACAGAATTCCTCAACTGGGCGGCGGAACCCGAGATGGACGACCGAAAGCGAATGGGATTGAAGGTGTTGACCGTCACTACCGTCCTCTTCGCTCTAAGTGTGTGGGTCAAGCGATACAAGTGGGCGACGCTCAAGTCGAGGAAGATCGTCTACGACCCGCCTAAGGCATCTAATAATATCCGTACGTAAAAGCGTCCGCTGCTGTATGTACTACTAAGTTACTCTACCGTACCGCACCGCTCCTTTGTCATGGCAAGAGGGAGAGAGGAAAAAAAGACGTGAGGCCAACCAGGGGTCGGAGTAATCCTGAGTCGCGACTCTAGAGTGTATATCAAATTCCTAAATTTTAGACGTTCACAGAAGACTACTTGATGGTACAAGGGACGAGTTAATACTTGAAGAACACCTAGTAGTAGTTTAGAGGTGACGTTCTCTCCGCCAGTCTTGCACCCCGGCCGATTTCCAATACTCTTACCTTGTAATGTAGATTATAGGTAGGTACCTATGGTGATAGACTACTAGGTATATAAATATCCATACTTTTTCACGGTGTTGCAGTCGTAGAGCGTAACCCCATATGTACCTAAGGAGGTATGTAAAGTACAATGATACCCATAACTCTATCTATTAGGTACTACATAGGTAGGTAGGTACATAACCTTAAATGTATGCAGTGCCTTGGTAGTACTATATACTTACTTATGTAGTTACCTAGGTATATCGAGACACAAGCTGAACGAAAACATTTTTATTTCAAGGGTTTGGGGGGTGCGACGCTTCGACCACCTCTACTTCTACCACCTGCAGAGATGGGTACCTACCTATGTACTGAGGTACCTATGTAGATAACCACCTAATCTTGCTTTTTACTTATGTACCTCCAGTATCAATGTCCCAAGACCACTACCTACATGTAGGTAATCTCCAGTATGGCTCATACTTACTGTCAATCACCACTATCTAACAAGTAGACCGGGTGACATTAATACCTCCAGATTACTAGGTAATCATGAGGTTAATAAATAGCTTCTCATTACTGAACCCACTCAATCTCTTTCAAACACAATACAACTCTTCAAGCACTCGCAACCAGAGCCTAACCCATTTTTACACGGCTAACTAACCCTACAAGCACTGAATTTCGCAATCGCCATCACGTCTCGTTGCTAGCGTCAATCTCGTTGAAGTCACGGCACAGGCACATGAAGTCGCCTCTGCGGCGATCATGGATTGTATGTGGCGGGGGTATCAAGATGATGTGGATAAGATGTCTCAGAATCAGCTGGCCGACAGCTACCTATTCGGCTTCGAAACCGGCGATGATCTCCAGCGATGGTACATCACAGATCTAATCACGAACGGTCATGTGCCCGACGACGAAATGAAGACGCTGGCCCACCTAAGCTTGATGCGCGGTGTTGAGGAGCTCGACCAGCTTGTCTCCTGTGCAAGTTCAATAAGAAAGAAGGCATCCTCCGATAATCCCCTTGATGGACAAGACACCGTTACCTTCATTGCCAAGATTCTCCAGCCCGTTGATTCCTTGTGCGAGCAATCAAGTAAAATGCAAACAGTTCGCCAGCTTGGCAAAGCTTCCACGCAGAAGTCAGATGATTATCGCAACAAGACAGATATAGACCAAGTTCCCATAAAGCGCAAAAAGGACAAGCAATCGCCATTTTGGTCTACCCCCGAGGCAGGGTCATCAAAGAGGCAAGTAATTCAGCCAGCAGATAATGTAAGGAAACTGGGTAAGCAGGAGGAGAAGGAGAAAAATACATCAAAGAGAGTAAAAATACGAAAAGGAACGAAGGCTCAGAGAGAAAGTGGAGATAACGCGAAGAATGATCTTTCCTCTCCCGCCTTACCTGCGCGCCCCGTCCTCTATGAAGCCATTCATCGTCGAAGCAATGAAGTACTTAGGGATCCTAGCGCTCCTTTAAAACCCCGCCACTCATAGATGGCCAGGCGTCTGTGAGTGGCTTTGGTGTCCTGTGCGAAGACTCCCTGCTATCTGCCTCTACGAATACAGAGGAAAAAGAATCATTACAACGCCAGCAGTTCCCACCAATAGTTTTTAACAACAATGGAGAGGTGTTCAATATGACTGGATCGAGTTTAAATGTGCCGGATAAGGGTGACGGGCCGGAGAAAATTAGAGCAGCATCAGAAAAGGAAGAAAAGCCATGTCCCCTATCCCAAGCCCAAAACCAAACACCAAAACGAATAGCGAAATCACCATATTTCATTACCGAGAACGTATCTCCTTCCAAAGTAAAAGTTACTCGTCCCCCTCGCGGAACAATCCCATGTATCCCTTTTCCACGCTTGGACGCCCCAAAATTCGGCTTAATTCAAGAAGACCTCGCAAGCGATCCTTTTCGCCTTCTCATAGCCGTCACTTTCCTTATTCGCGTCAAGGGGAAACACGCATTGCCAGTGTTCCACGAGCTCATGAGTAAATATCCAAGGCCAGAAGACTTGGCAGAGGCGAACACGGACGATATTGTAATGATGATTAAGCACCTCGGTCTTGCAACGGTTAGGGCTGCCGCAATCCAAAAGTATGCACGCATCTGGATAGATAATCCGCCTAAATCTGATGTTCGGTATGAGGTGAAGAACTACCCCGGACCTAGCGGTGAGGCAGATATCCAGATGGGTAAAAGTGTACCATTAACCTCTGCCGGCCCAAGGCCCTCCGCTTGGGAGATAGGCCACATGACGCAGGGCAGGTACGCTATCGACAGCTGGAGAATATTTTGTAGGGACGTCCTACTTGAGCGGGCGGAAGACTGGAGAGGCAAGGGACGAGAAGGCGAGTTCCAACCCGAGTGGATGCGAGTGCTGCCAGAGGATAAAGAGCTCCGGGCTTGTCTTAGATGGCTCTGGATGCAGGAAGGCTGGGCGTGGGACCCGAGGACTGGGGATCGAGAGGTCCTGTCAGAAGACCTGCGGAAGGCAGTTGATGAGGGTAGGGTTGCGTATGATGATGCTGGGGAACTGAAGATACTTGACAAGGAGGGATTGCCTTTCCCTAGCCCTTATTAGCAAACCATATGGCTGTATATAAGCCACCCATCAATACTGCTGCACAAAAAACCTAGTAGGCTAGCACCGGCTGTTGAACAGGTCCGAGGCTTAGCCTGTTTGGACCAAGCTGAAAGTAACAGTGCAATGTATTGCTTGAATCGATATATCCTAATAGTCGGCATAGATATTTCTATCTACATGATGTAGAAAACCCACCGTCTTAATCCTCCTTCTCCTCCGCCAATCCCTTAGACGCCTCCTTTTTAACGATGGCTTCGAGAATCAGTGCCGTTTTCCGGTCATGTATCTCATCGAGGGCGGATGATGCGCTCATCCAAGCGGCAATCAAGTTTCCTTGACGCGCGAAGGAAGTCCTCCACCAATGCTCAGAGCGTAGCTGGCTCCTTTGTAGGTGCTGGTAGCCCTGCCAAGGGAAATTGTAGGCCAAATGCAGTTGCATCAGGCTCGGGTGGTCGTCCAAGGATGTCAATGCCTGACGTAGACATTGCTGGTAGTAGTGTATCGAGCCGCCCACGAAGCCGACACACGAACCAAGGAGGAAGCCCAGGCCACCGCCACCGGTGAGGATGCCCGATGCTGCGGCAGTGGCTAAGCCCAGTAATGCCTACTTATAGGTCAGCAAGCGGGATCGTTGAAGTAAGTGAGGGCATAATATTAGGTAATTAGCAAAAGGGGCCCGGGAGGACGACAGACTGCTGTTGAAGACGCAACAAACATAGAGCGGAACATATAGAGACCGTGGCCACTTTTTAGTAGGACTATGTTAGCCACTTCCAATAGATCCCATTTACTATCTAGTTTCTCCTTACCTAGGTCTACTCCAATTTCCAATAGTCCGTAGTAGCTGGCTAACATGGCTACCGACGTGGGTTGCGGTACTAACTTCGTAGTCAACCTGAAGGAAAGTAAATTGTCATGTTAGTGCTAGCTTTGTCTGCTCGAGCCTCGGGGAGGTTCGTACCATATCTAAGAAAAAAACTGCTTATTCATTTAGGTATTTGATATATATATTCTTATTCTTATGATTTTCTCGATTTTAATTGTCACATTTGAGGATCCACATGAAAAGAGATATTACCCTGAGGACTAGGTACATGTACAAAATCCATCTTATCCCTTACTACCTAAGGTCCACTGCAAAAATGGTCCATTACATACTACTAGGTAGGTATGTAAGTACTAGAGCCCCGGAGATAAGGCACCTTCAGCTACCACACAGGCGCTATGACGCACTATGGGCAGGGCGGCTTTAGGAGGTACTGGGTAAGCAGTACTATAAACAGCATACCTAGTAGAGTTACCCCTATCATTGATATGCCGACACCTTTTAATGCAACCTCGGGACTACCTAGGTACATAGGTGGGTACCTAGTACTTAGTAGGTCCTAGTAGGTACTACTAGGTGATGATTAAACATTTTTGAATCAACTTCAACCTGACATCATTGGCTCTTCGTTCAACAATTCGAATCATTCATTCCCATATATCTAATACAATTACTAAACTTATCTGATAGAGTCTGACGCTGTATGCAGTCGATTCACCAATAAATACCGCGACCGAAAACGGCAGCTTCTCACGTTAGCCAGACTCGATTCTATAGGGGTTCCAACATTGACAAAGACCGGGGTAATCTGCAACCTCCAACACAACAAAAGCACGAACATCTACAATGACACCTTAGGCGCCCTTCATACTGGGCCATTTCAGCCTAACGTCAGATTGATTAGTAGGTCAATATGGGTCCATAAAGGGGGGGTTTGGGCGATATACATACAAACATACTACATACCTACCACCCACATAAGTCATCCAGATCACGAGACAATCACGAGTTTTCTCTCGAACTGAAGACGAAGACGCCTATTATCGTACAACGAAAAGACTAGTTTACCCCCCCTTTCCCTCCCCCAATAATTTATAATAGGAGCTCCGCAATCTTTAAGCTCTATATACACCGTATACACCTTACCCACTTAGTATCTGCTAGTTTAGAAATAATTATACTTGCTTGGCCTTGTTTTCTTCCCCGTTTCTTCTTCGGACATCGCTCCTAACCAAGTTGATTGCTCACTCGATGCGCCGTCGATAGGCGAGCGATGGGTTCTCTTGACATTTCCAAGGATGAATTGACCGTATTGGTCACCGGCTTCGGGGTACGTTGCCCACAACATGCCACCACGCGGTATTCGGTATTCTCATCCTTTCCGGATGTCTCAGCTAATTTCCCATAGCCTTTCAAAGCGCAGTATCCCGTGAATCCGGCTTGGGAGATCACCGCATCCCTGCCGGATTACTTACCACCCGACCGGATAAAGGACCCCGCCCGTCAAAGCACGTTAAGCCTACCACCGGTTAAGATTTTGAAGGAGGGGCCGGTCCGCGTCAGCTATGAAGTCGCCCGGGAGTTGGTGCCCACACTCTGGGACCATCCCGAACAGAAAATCGATTATGTCATCCATATAGGAATGGCAGGTCCGCAGCCGGTTTATTCCATTGAGAGGCGTGGGCACCGCGATGGGTACGACAAGCCTGATGTCGACGGCCAGCTCCTTGGGGATGAGCAGAGACGCAAGCGAGAGGGCGACAAATGGATATGGCAGTCAGTAGAGTCAATTCAAAAGACGCCTAGGAAATGACGATCACTAACCATACCTGTCGTAGCGATGTCCCCTCGGAGCTTTCAACTGACCTACATATCGAAGATGTATACAAAAGATGGGTTGAGCGTAGCCCGGTAGGAGTTCCTCTTCTCACTCCCTCGCTCGAGAGGATAACTAGGCACTGACACATACCACACAAAGGACAATCTCAGGCTACAGCTTTCCGAAGATGCTGGGCACTATCTATGCGATTTCATCTACTTCTCAAGCTTAGCTCACCTGTATAAACAGCAAAGGCCCAGAAAGGTGATATTCTTTCACGTTCCCTTGAACCCCGACGAGGAGTCTCTCAGGCGCGGAAGAGAGCTTGCTTTGCAATTGATCAGATCCATCTGCGAGACCGGGTTCAAATAGGGACCCGTCGCCTAGAGTAAAGTTCTCGGTGAGAAAATGTTAGCCTGCCACATAAGATGCCATATGTTTATATCTAACAGCTGCTATATATATATACCTATCAATAAGTCGGGACATGATTCGTTTCGCTTGCCACTTCAAGTAAATATCTCTTATTAGGTAATAAAGGGTTAGTGTCCATGTCCGATTAGTTTCCTAAGAACGTGACGAATTGCAAGTTATGCCGCTATTAGATTGATTCTCAAGAAAAGCTACCCACGCTTCCTAAAATATACAACTCAGTTCTTCCTTGTCCTCTAAATATGTGTCTCAATCCCTAGACCACGCACCCTTCTTGCGAAGCTCAAGCCTGCTTATCTGGTCCAGGAAATTGTGTGGCAATTGTTGAGTTTTTTTGTCCTCGTATTGTAAGATCAAATTTGAAGTGTCGATATATTGCTCGCGAAACCTGTCCCAGACGCTTTTTTCGGCCGGGTTTCGTGAATAGCGCTTAGGGAGGTAG
The DNA here is from genome assembly GCA_022695765.1 of Annulohypoxylon moriforme. Lineage (NCBI taxonomy): Eukaryota > Fungi > Ascomycota > Sordariomycetes > Xylariales > Hypoxylaceae > Annulohypoxylon > Annulohypoxylon moriforme. The sequence goes on along the minus strand of MU403120.1, from coordinate 260,569 downwards.
ATGCCGCCGAACACGGCAGCATCGACTGCCCGAGAAACGCCTGCGTGGTCCATTGTGATGGGTTGGACTTGGTCGAAATTAAGCATCCACAGCACGGTCCTCCCACAGAAAAAGTGCTTGATAATTCGAGATTTCGGGCCAGTATAGGTAGAAGGCTCTATCTCCTCGATCTCTAGATAGCTCGGGAGCGAAGGCTTACTCGAACCACCCAAGAAAAACTGCACACCCCAGGCATCGACACCAGCAGCCCAATGCACGACGGCTAATGCTTGACCGACTTGAGAAGCCATAAGATCCACATCCAGACCCATATGTATCATCTGATTGAGATGCAGCTCGAGGTTTCTGAGAGAAAATGGCGTTTCCCCGATTCTCCCCTCCGTGGAGCCAAGATAAACCTTTACGAGACAGTCATTATTCTTGGGATCAGCCAGTGCTCTCAGCCTAAGTCTTGGGGCGCAGTATTCGTTGATGAGAGCAGCTCTCGTCTCTTCTTCTAGGGGCGGGATTCGTTCGGAAACGAGGATATCCGTCGGGATATCGCATATGTTTCGAGCAGCTTTGACCAAAGCTTGATTCTTTTCGAAAAATACACGGTCCTCTGCCGGTACGAAAAAGTAACACCTGGGCACCATGACATCGGCTCGGTGATGTTTGATTTCTTCGTAAATGAGGGTGTGCATCACGTAATCGTTCCATTGTCCGAATCTTGATTTCTTGGAAATCTTTACAGCAAGCGATCCTCCTTCTTGGGCAAATACGGCGCTACATCCTCCGTCTCCGATCATCTTGAATAGCTGAGTGCTTCTCGCGGTTTCTCGTCCTTCGTCCTTCGAGGACGGAGAGGGCGCATCGTCGTTGATTGAGAGATGATGTATCTTTTTCAACATATTCTTAAAGTCCGAGTCGCGGTCGTTGTCGATTTCCATAGGGGAGGATTGTGAAGTCATTTTGTAGTGTGTCAGATATCTATTACTTTCAATCAAAATATAAATTTATTCAAGCAGTGGGCGGTTATATTCGTATAATAAGAGTTATAGAATTATAGAGAGAAAAAGAGGTCCTATCGACGCCGTTGTCTACGAAACGATATGTCCTGGGTTGTGGTTCCAATGTAGCGGGCCTACCATATCCAGATGTCCCTCCCGTGTACCTTCCGGGCATGGGAAGGATATCATCAGAGAGCAGTTGCAATTGTCATTCATTTCTATACATCTAGTTGGCACTTGACATGTTACAAGTCCAACTACTAGGTATATTAAAAAAATGTTAACTCAACCCCCAGATTCCGGGATGTTCCCCCTTTTACCTCATAGGATAATGAGCTACTTCCCTACCCACTTAGGCATTTACCGAAATACCTAGTAGCAAGCATCACACTAGTCAACTTGATAAGTATCGGTGGATATCGGTGGATATCGGTACCTCTACCTTCTAGATGTTCGCCGACCAGTCGGCCTCTTACGCCGTCTACTTTTCGCCGATTCCCTGACCAGTGCCACTCGGCGATGTCAATCCCGCACCTTCGCTATCTATATAAGTAGAGATAACTCGATCCCCTCTTAAGAATTTCCAAATATTCGAACTTACCTAGTAATTATCAAATACTTAGTACCTATTTTGATAGTTACTAATAGCGACCCCACTAAAAGTTCATCATCGCCTCAATTCCGCAAACAGTCGCTCAAGATGTGCATGAAAGCAACCTGTGGCACTTGCGGTACGTTGACAACTAGACCAGACCTATAATGATCTCAAGCACCTCTAACATTGCACCTGTTAGGTAAAACCACCTGGTTTGGCTGTGGAAAACACATCTCCTCCGTCCTCGACAACATCTCACCGGAAGACTGGTGTACTTGCGAGCCCAAAGTCTCAGTCGACGGCAAGGAATATCCTCCTAAGGGTCAAGTCTGAAAATGAGACAACACATTGGATGAGTATTGGGGCTAATGGGGTTGATAGATGGTTAAATGAAAGGTTGACGATGGATCGACAATCTTCATTTGAGAACTTGAATAATCTTTTGCTAGAGTTAAGATTGACAGCTAAAAAACCAAGGGAAAAAAAATAGTTGATGGTCTGATGGCTTTACTTCTATTCTTCATTCTATCCCGGCTGTCTATTGAACTGATCATAATCTACCAAACCATCAGTAGCTACACTTTCATAGTATCATTTTTCTTTCTTGCCGTGAGTCATAAGCTCTATCTAAGCGTGGGTATATATCGCCATACATTCGTCTAAATTCTCTGGCCCTTAGGCCACGCCGCTCTGTGGTACTGATTAGGCCACTTCACCTCCACGCCTAGCTCCTGTGCCGCGCGTAAAACAAATTCCGGCTCGCGCAAGAGCTGGCGGCCGAGGAGCACTAGGTCCGCTTGTGGCGCCTCGCCTTCCTGGACGATGCGACGGGCCATTTCCGAATTCGTGACTAGGCCCACGGCGCCGATGAGCAGCTCGATGCCGTCCTTCCTCAGCTCGTCGCGGATCCGGCCCGCGAAGTTGATCTGCGCGTAAGGGTGTATGATGAGCCTCTGCGTCGCGTTGTTGCCGGCGGAGCTGACGTCGAGCAGGTCGATGCCGGCAACCGGCAGCAGTTTGGCGAGCTGGAAGCTCTGCTCCATCGTCCAGCTGGGCTCGCCGGCCCATTCCATCCACTCGGTTGCAGAGATCCGGAGGAACAGGGCTGTAGACTCGGGAATCACGCCACGGACCGCCTCGATGACCTCAAAGAGCAGGCGCGTGCGGTTCTCAAAGCTGCCGCCGTATTGGTCTGTCCGCTTGTTGCTGATCGGCGATAAGAATTCGGTGATTAGGTACCCGTGAGCGCCATGAATCTCGATCACGTCGAACCCAGCCGCGATAGCTCTCTTGGCCGCGTCCTTGAAAGCTTGCACGAGGGTCTTGATGTCTTCGACAGTCATAGCTTTGGGCTCGGCATGGCCCTCGCTGAACTTGATGGTGCTTGGTGCCCATACGTTATCCGGCCAGCCGCCGCTCTCGGCGGTAGCGACAGCGCGACTCGAACCCTCAGGCATTAGCCACGGGGCGAGGGTACTGGCCTTGCGTCCGGCATGGGCGAGCTGGATGCCGATCTTTTGGCCCTGCGAATGTGCAAAGTCGACGATGCGCCTTAAACCCGCGATCTGGCTGTCCTTCCATAGTCCGAGATCCTCGGGGCTAATGCGGCCATTGGGGGTAACGGCGGTAGCCTCGACGATGGTTAGCGCTGTGCCACGTAGGATAAACTGCGATAGGTGGGCGAAGTGCCAATCGGTGGCGTGGCCATCGTCGGCACTATATTGGCACATCGGGGAAACAACAAAGCGATTTTGCAGTTCGACGCCCCGGATTTTCAACGGCTTGAACAGGGTTGGGGCTGTGGCCTGGTCCAAAGCAGTTCCTGCAGGTGGGTCCTGGACAGGCGTGTAGAAGGGGGCATTAGGGACGCCCTTGTTCGTGATGGATGACATGACTTAGGATCTCCTTGATAAGGCTGTGGGGGATCAACTAGGATCTTGACGTTTATGTGTATACTGTCAGATGGACGTGCTGTGTGGCGGAGCTTACCGAGATGATAAGGGATTGTTATAAATTCGGTACTTTATAAGCCGAAATAAGAGATCTATTTCTTTTCTTTAGGTATCTAGTTTATTACAGAAGGAAGTGTTCCTCTACGATGGACTAGGCAAGAAATCGAGAGCACGACTGGGAATCTCAAAAGCTTTTATACATGGAAAAATATCCGTAGGGATCAATTAGAATCTGCGGATTGTCAGACTCCATTTTCCGATGCTGAATAATGTTAGGGGGGGGAAAGAATGGCCGGAATGATCAGTTAGAATATCCAGAGCTACGAAGCTGAATAATGTTGTATCTGGTGAAGTTTTTTGTTGCCGGTAAGTCGCCGCTAGCCGACTATCCATAACGGAACCGACGTAGCTTTTATATCCATAGTACATAGTACATACTTAGCATATATATATATATATATATATAATATGAATGTAGTGGTATGATGACGTTATTTTTATGACTATTGCGATTAGGGACGGATATCTATGCCCTAAAGCAGTCGATTTACCAATCGCGCAACTTGCCGAGTTATCTCCCAATCCGTTTTTCCACTTTTCTAGCGCACTGAGATCGCAGAATAATCGTATCCACTCTCTAGTCTAATTTTCTCCACCCTGCGCTGCGCCCTGTACTCTTACTTACCATCGCCATCTCTTCTTCTTTTTTCTTCGGACTGCATTGCATTGGCAAATTCTCCGTTAACCTATCGTATAAATTCCTCCATTAGCTTCGTTTCCCTAAACGCCGATGTAAAGTATTAGGTATATATATCAATTATGCGGCTCTCATAATTTACTCCGACCTATATCAACGTCAGCCACTTCGTTGTCTTTCTTACTTGACCGTATGAATTATTAGCTGTGTATGCTGTGACCCGTTACACAGATACAAACAGGGCGTAAGAGGACTACGGGTGCTATGAGAGTGGAGAAGCAGATCGATCCTGATTTGTCACAATTCCATACTTCCTTTAGATATGGAAGGATAATTATCTGACCGCTTAATGCGGTCTATACTATGCGCAATATAGTAGCTGTTACAGCGCCGTTGACCACACGAGATCGCAATCTATCGCCAACATTGACAGGGCCATTCCAGAACGTCTCAGGAACCCTTTGAAACCTCCACAGCCCGTTGTTTCTTCTTCAACAAGTCCTACGGCAGAGAAGCCGAAACGGGTATGGGGTCGGTGGTTTAAACCGAGCCAGGAACACATCCCAGCTCTTCTCCCGCATCAGGGGCTGAACCTGAAGCAGCCATTCAGATCCGTCGCAAACTTCCCTGGCCCCCCCCTCCGCTAGGGCTCGACATGGGACGAATACGCCTGCTCTCGTTTCGTCCCATGATAGTCCCATGATACTGTAGGCTGCCAATGATGTAACCAACTCTAACAACCTCGACCTCCTCAGCAGCGGTAGCGTAGCAGTGTAGTAAGTAGGTGCGGGATGCCGTCGCTCCAAGTTTTAGCGAGGCGTTCGTGCTCCACCCAACCGATCACACGCTAGGAGAGCTCTTCCAATTCCTCGGGGCCTTGCCAAGAGGTCGCTGGGTTGAAACCCCTTCATTCATACTTCATCCATCTACCCGGTTGCTCAGCCTCAACTTCCATTCGTTTTAACAAGTGAAGGACTGGCTCTTTTCACTTGTCGCCTATACTGATCCTAGTCGTTCGGTTCGCAAAGACCAAAAAAAAAAAAAAAGAAAAAAAAAAGAAGATATTCCAAGATGTTGAGAGGCAGATTCGGCGAAAAGAAAGCTTCGGGAAGCTCTCCAAAAACGTGAGTTCTTAAACACATGTAGAGTGAACGCTTTGTGCTGACTCGTTTATGAAGCTCCCCTAGACTGGCCGGCCCAGCTACCGTGAAATTACTGGTTGGACCGGGCAGCCAGGAATTCCTGGTTCCGAGAGACATTCTAGCATCATGCTCATATTTCCGGCAGCATCTAGATACGGCGCGCATCGAGTTCGAAAAAGGCCAGCCTCACCTCGTTATGATCTTGGAGGACCAATGTCCGGACACATTCGAGCTGTTTGCATATTGGTTGAATGGGCGCAGGAATTTTGATAAATTCATCGATACCGCCGAGGCCACTAATTCCTGCAAGGAACTTCATTGGGATCTAGTTAACCTACACCTCTTCGCTGCCCAGATCGATATTCCCGCCTTACAGGACTGCACAATGGATGCCATACAAGATGTGTACCTTCGGTGTAACTGGGACATCAATCCGAAACTTATCAATTACGTCTACAAGGCGACCGACCCTCAGGAGAGCTGCCGGCTACGGAAATGGATTGTCGCGATGACAGCCTGGACGCTCGGCGGTGTAGTCACGACCGAGATGTCGAACAATATCCAGCGTCTTTTCGACCAGTGCCCCGACTTCTGGGCCGAGTACCATAGTCACACGCGCAAGATGGCCCAGACCGGGCTAGAGGGTCACTTCAAGAACCCTCAACTCAGACTACCTTCAAATAATCTCCGAAACGAGGAGCGACAGTTCGGCTTCCGACAGTGCTCGTTCCATACCCATCGGTCGACCGTCGGGCAAGGCAGATGTCCACACACCGCTTTCCTCTCGCCCCTCGCGCCATCACCATACACAGAAGGCTACGCCGAGTCGGATTCGGAGCGCGGCGAATCGAGGTTCGGGTCACGGGTGGTTTCTCCATGCAGTGACACAATTCCCGAGTCCGACCTAGAAACCTTTTGATAACTATAATTTACCCAATCCTCCCTAACTTCATGTGTCAAGACTTATTGGTCATTACGTCGTGTTATCTAAGGAAGGAGCTTGGCAGTTGAGATAGATAAGATGTGATAGCTATTGCTACCTATCAGGCATACCAGTCTTAAGGTGCTCACGGGAAGCCCAAGGCTTCATCAAGCAGTACATCTCAACCACCTGACGAAACAGACAATACTCAGGTCCAGCGACCCAAATATCACGACAGGGGTTTGCGAAGGGTGCAGAAGGATTCCAATTCTGGTCCCCCCCCCCTAAAGCATTATATACCCGAGTTATAAATGCGTAACTATGCTTTGATAGATGGGTCCATACTGACCTTAGTCTAGCTCTTTATAATGTATAATTATAATATATCAAATTTACTAGTTTCTTATTATACGATGGCATAACCTCTCGTTATTCATTGATTTCTAACTTAGGCCGGGATATGTTATATCTGCTATTACTTGCTCCAACATGAAAAATATTAGATCATAATGCACTAGGACCCAAATTCTGGGTGTACGTCTACTGGGAATGATATACAACCCGAGAAACGAATGTTTGATGTAGTAGCGTAGGTAAATTGAAATTTAAAAAAAGAGCCGAAAACTTAGGGCGATCAATTAATCACAATAAAACGCAGCAACACATCGTAAAAAAATCAATATTGTAATAGATCATGATGGTTCTCTAATAACGTTATTCAAGAGATAACCTCATTTGAAGCTAGAATTGCAGTATGTGACCTCATCAAAAACTTTTTTTCTCAGTCCGAGCCAAGACGCCGGGTTCTAATCGTAACCATAGCTAATCATCTCACGTCGCTCTGGTTGGCCAAGAGATATGCCAAAGTCGTAACCGTGATCCGAACAAGAAGGCACTCTTGTTATCTCATCAATCGTTCATCTTTCATGATACTCGTTAAAAAAAAAGAAACAAAAAGGAAAGTGTCGTGTCATCGAGGAGTCTTCTCTGGCTAGGATAAGTGATCCAGCTACTAATGATATGGTCTCCAAACTGCTGCTCTCCAAGAAGGTATAAATTTCATGAAACGGTGGGATTGATTGTGTGTCAAACTTCCCTCTGTCATAAAAGACAGTTGGCTTAAAGCTTCATCCTAGGCAGCGAGAAGAAATGCTTTAATCGGAATGTGCCCTTAGTATGCATAATGCGGACAGCGTAATATCATTCATATCGTAAGGAAATCATGATGTGTGGTATGGTTATTCAAAGAAAAGGAAAAATGAAGGCCATGTGATGGCGTTGATGTAGGGTTTGGGTGGTGCGACCGCTGACATCCGCTAGACGGGGGATTGAGAGCGTCTACGATCACCGCCACGGTTTCGAAGTTCTCTCAAACGTTGGTCAAGATAGGCTAGGCGAGCCGCCAGGGAGGATCTTGGGGGCGACTGCGTCCTGGAGCGTTCCTGGTTTGGTTGCTGTACCGTCGCAAAAGGTCGGCGCAAAGCCGTTAAATTGAAGTTGATGGGTGTTGATAATCTGTTAGGGAAGCTGTGACTGGAGCCAGCGCCGGAAAACGGAGACCCCAAGCGACGTGGCTGCATGGCTGAGTTTTCAGATGAAGTTGATACAACGAAGGGATCTTCGTTACGTGAGGCAGAAAAGGCCGAAAATGATCTGCAATGGGTCTTTTGACCGAATACCACTTCGCTCTGCTCACGCCTCTCCGAGTCTTGAGCCTGGGGCAAATTATCCGAATCCTCTGATCCTTTCCAAAAAGCAGTGGATATACTTGGTCGCTTCCGCGGCAGTTCCTCTAGGCTCTTAACTGACCTACGTTTTTGGGTACCCGAGCGTGATCTGGTGAGACGAACTGGCGATTTGAGGAGCTTCCGTGAATCAAGCGTGTTTGACTGCCGTGGCAAGCTAATACCATCGGCAAGAGAGGAGGATGAGCTAGGTCCATAGCTCTTAGCTAGGACCGGGGATGGGAGACGCGGAATATCAGCAGACGATAATTCTCGGTCGGGCGTTACCATCTCTTGCCTTATATTACCTGCGGGCTCCGGTACAGTCTCTACCTCGGAGCTTGTGAGTTGGGCTAAGGGAGCCTCGGGTCTCATGGTATCCGACGTGCTCACCGCCAAAGAGAAGGCCATATCATAGGAAGAAAATACCGATGGTGATGTAGCCGGTACAGATTTTCGGTTCCAACGACGATGTGCTGCCTTGTGGAAGGGGGCAGGGCTCGGAGACTTATACTTTCCTGGGCTAGCGGTCGCCTTGATTCTGCAGAGCTCTCGTAAATGAGCTCGGGTAGCAGCACAAGTATGAGGCCATTCCATATACGGTTTTGAGGACTCTGCGGTAGGGGTATTACTGCCACTTTTCATATCTGCTGTCAAATGCGCCTTTGAACCTTTCCAGCTTCTTTTGACTTCTCTGGCGACGCGTAGGCACACACCACTAGGAGGGATGCGACTCCTGCCTAGGCGAATCGGAGTGACTCGCGGGTCTTGTAGATAGAGCATATATGTTGACCATAGATGCGACTCCATAGCCTTAGTCCACGGCGCTTTGCGCGACCTCTCTTGATGTGTTACATTCGTGTTAGAATGCGGCCTCGATTCAGAAAACTCCGGAACCTTCAATTCCGGATTAACGAAATCACCATCCTCAGAAGCATATGACAATTGGCTAAATAACGAGGCGCTAGTCTGAGTAGAAAACGCCGTTGATGGCCTACTAGACTCATACTCTGGACTCGACTCGATATCTGAGCCACTCCATTCCGAACCAATAGACCAATCGGGATACTTGGTTTCGGAAGATGGTACGACCTCAGCAGCAGGTGTTTTGGGGGGTGAAAATGTCCGTAAGCTTAGATGCTCATGGATCTTCATGCTGTCCGAGTCATCCGCCTGGACCTCAATACTCGGGACTGGCACGTCTGCAGCTGCAACTGAAGCTAAAAAGTGCTGAGTTGGCGCATTAAGATGTTGAGATACATGACGTCTCTTGAGTCTCAGTCTTGGTCGTGGAGGAGACGGCTGGTGTAACTCATCATTGGGAGCTGAAGGTTCGGGTGTCCTTGGGCCAGCTCCCATATTGCGACTGCTGGAATTGAACGGCAACATTGCGAAATTTAGGTAGCGCGTCAATTCCAATACAAGCCGAAGCTTATCATTCCTTCTTAATCCGCCGCGATGTGCCAATTTGAATCAAACAGGTGCATTCATGACCGTTTTCTTGTAAATCCACCTTAACATCAATTTCACTAAAGACGTTTAGAACCGATCAAATCATTGGCGCACGGTTGTTGATATCCAAGAGCGATAGTTCGTCGCGCGATTCAGTATGCGAAAATGGGCACAATTATCTCGTAGGGTCGTGATTAATGATTCGATTGATCGATTTGAATGGCGCTTATTATTAAATTTAACGATAACGAAATGGGGGAACTCGTAGACAGCGGCCGTGGTATTCACGTCAAGGGAATGGGGCACGTCGCTAGGTAGTGATGTGATCGCATGTGTATTGTCGTGTACGTAAATAAAAACAGTGGCTACCACGAGGCAACTGGTAGCCACCCTCCAACCGAAGATGAATTGGGGGGGGGAGGGGGGGAGGAAAAGAACGACAGTACGGATGGTGAAGAAGGAAAAATAGGAGGCAGGAGACAATTGTAAAATGTAGGGCGGAGGATGCGAAAGTTAAGGGCCAGTTGTAGACGAGAAGGAGAGAGATGGATGGGTGGTAGAATCACGTTGCGCTGCAGGTGCAACTGGCAGGGGAATGGACAAGACGACTACTGCTAGGTGCTGCTGTTGCCGCCATGTACGCTGTACGTACTAGGCTAGGTATGCTAGTATGCGCACGTACTAAATCACCCATGTATCTCGATCGTTCCTAGCGAGACTGCGAGGAGGAGAGGAGCTTTGGGGGGTACTTACCCTGAATTAGCCCCGAATTAGCGGGAGTATGTGCCACTAACGCGAACCCTTCATGCTGATTATGGCAGTTCTGGCGGCACGAGATACTGCGCTAAGCTATTTACAGGTCCAAGGTTAAGGCTACCCCCACTAAGAGTAGTGGAAACTTCAAGCGGTCAGTTTGGGGTTCCTTGTTAAACGTACCTACATACATCTACTCGCCTACCAGGTATATACATACATATGTAGGTACAGACCTAATATAGTATTACATATTATATATAATAAGAAATATCAAGATAGTAGATTTGTACAGGTATAGGTATAAGAAATTACTGAGGTTGTATGTGCTTAATCCTGTATCATTCTTATGATATATTAGGTACCTACCTATAGGTATCTACTAGGTATATATTAGACGTGTAGTAGATGCTGCAGTTCCAAGTTATCAACATTGAATGTTCAAAGAGTTAATGAACAAGGGGCAAGAGATCCATTGGATATATGTACATATGCACATGCTACATAATACATACTGTAGAACACGTCGGGGATATTTTGACTTGGTTGCAAATCAGTGGAGTTGGAAGAGAATATATGGCTTCGATGCTAGAAAAGTGGTGCTGAATACGTTGCGTGCAGTGCGTGGTCGAAGACTAACAGCTTAACAAGATGCGCCCCTGCTTGCTACTGGATAGGATAGGATAGGACTGGACTGGACTGGACCAGCTGGGAGCAATTGGAGAGACTGTTTTATGCACTCCGGACGCAGCTTTGGCCAGCGAAGGGACACGACAGGAATGCATATGCAGTGATCGCCTGGTGGGAGGATACTGATGATAGGCAGAGGGCACGGGCTGAGCGAGACTTGCTGCACGCCAATCTGGATGGATTTCCAAGGTTCCCGTTGGGTACCTGAATTAGGTGGACAGGATGGATAGAATGGATTGGGAGAGGGCAATAACGTGCGAATCGAAAGTCTTTTCATACTATACGCGTCTCGACAGGAGCGCGAAGTCGACTGGATGAGAATGCTTGATGCAACACGCGCTACTTTTACATTCTCTGTTTCCTTATTCGCCTAAATTCTTTCCTTTATTCGTTAGATTACTCTACTGCATAGGTACCTTGTAGTATACACATGAACAACTCATAATACTGCTTGGGCATTCGAGTTTCAGTACCTAAACATACTATGATGCTTCAATATACTAGGTAGGTAATAATAGAAAATAAATTGTCACGATTTTTTAACCTACCGTAAGATGATTATAATAAGGTACCTAGTATGTTTAGTGATACCCAGCTGGTAAATATTTGGTATTTGGTATTTATACTTAATAGTGTTCAGCGCTGTTATATATATTTATGGATGTATGTAGGTACATATATACTTCGTACCTAGTAGCTAGAACATGAAAATTTCAGGTATTACCGGACATACTTCGTACCTCGAAAATACCTAGGTACCTGGTTAACCTAAAATGGAATGTATGTTGAAGGGGCTGTCAATCTAAGAGGGGTCCATTCGAGACAAACCAACCAGGAAACACATGTAACAACACTCATGTGCTTGAAGATATCCTACCATATACTACTAGGTGGGTAGCCTATTAGAAGAATTGGTATCGGTAGGTAGTAGCTGAAATGTGTGTTAGAAAAGAGAAAGAGAATCCGTGGTACAGGTGAACCCGGCCTTCAAAAGTGAGACATCATCAAATGTGACGGGATGTGATTGATGCGACGCGACCGTTCGACGTCTAAAATGAGTATTGCGGCTATGGTTGAAGAGTGCAACATTTCCACTGGATTACCTGTGAGGTTTTAATATGTGTGTATAATCGGTACATTGGAAAGGGAAGGGGCTATGTTCAAGTCGTGAACTCGTAAATGTTCTATAAGTTCGCACATAGATTAAATTGAGGCGAAAGGGAACAAATATTTTTGAAGTTCTTCATAGATTCACCTAAAGCACAGGTAAGTACGTACGTATGTAAGAAACGAGGGTAGATATTTCAGTAACACGAAACCAACGCGACTTGACGCGTATTACGTGTACTCTCGAAAGCGCTGCTGGTGCTGACCAATACTTGTTAGGGTTAATATTTACGTACTAGGTACTTTATGTATATAACAGAGTAACTTCGGTACTTAAATTACCTAAGTATTTGAATATATGTACATCAAGCACGCACCTATTATATGTACCAAAGGAAATACCTACATGTATTATACTTACTTAAGTAGTATGTAATTGGATGTTTATTAAAACGTAGGTACTTACATCGATATTTTTGGACATATGTTCTAAGAACCTTACCTTAATTCTTAATGCATAATGCTCACCCATATCCATCCTTTATACCTGCGCAAGTATTTCAATGTCGAGCGCGATCTACATAGTACATCAGTGTATGGTTGGGGAAGGTTACAAGGTGTCTAATATGACACAATGTATGTAAGCCCCACGACATTGCCAACAACGGCCAGCCACTAATTGGAGAGATATTTAAAGTACCTACCTATTAATGTACATACCTTATGTACATTGGATAGATCTCCAGCGGTTCTCAGTCTTAATATATGATTATGTGTGTATGTGTCACTTGACTAAGAATTTACTCGGATATCGGATATAATATCACATGTGTTCGATTCCACCCCAAAGATTGGAATCACTTATTTGCAGGGGCTTATAAGCTCATATGCAATACTACATTTCTCAATTCAATGTGAGGTATTAGACGCAGGTGTACTTGGAAGAGAAAACAGCATTAAATTAACGAACCGGCATTGTACAATAATACCAATTATGCGTCACTCGGTATCGTATCTCCTAAGTAATACATCCATGGATACCAAATATTATCCAAGGAACGCTACACTACAAAAGAATTAATATAAAACTGAAACTTCGTTGATTTCGCAACTTCGAGTAATTATTGAACTAAAGGAAAATATCCTTATGGAAAGAGTAGTTGCATCACTTATAACTCGTCAATGAGCTTACTAATGGAAAACTTCAGATAGATCGATTGTCGTTTTTCTTCATAACAGCCCATTAATAACTAAAACCGTTAGAAATATCGATCGCTCAATTAAACTATACCAGTACTTACCTACCGAGATAAAGACATTTGAAAGTTGTGACATTTATAGAAACGTGTCCAAGCTCCAGTCAATCACTCAAGTCACGTGTATCATACTTAGTAATCTTCGATGGACCCGATTCTTAGTAAGTCCAATGTCGGACAGTCGTCAAAAGTGGACCTCGGGTTAACATCTAATCGATCGAATCGGAAGATCACCTTTGGGAAGGAGGAGATCTCATTGTTCCAACGCGTGCAGCATCCCGATACTCCACGTTTATAGCGACCTTACCCTACCTACCTAGGTACCTTACTTAACCTTAACCTTGCTTACTTGCCTGGGCCTAACCTTTAAATAACGTCCAACTTTCGGTTTAGAAGTTACATTTCTTCAAGTTTAATAATAATGACTTCCTTAACGGATATCATCCAACTGGAAAACTTCGCATCTAAGATGCCACAATGGAGTCCCAGCCTCCCCAACCACCTCTACGCCTTAGTTGACATGGGAAGGTTTGTCACATTGTTACCCTGCGTATCCTGAAATTGACAAACTTGCCCGAATCCTAGTATTTGATATTTTACTCCCCTTCATTTTCCAATACCGGCTTTCTTCTCTGCTTCATAATAACCTCGTATAGCAATGGGATACGATTTTCCATCTCCGACTTGTCGCCTCCGAAAACTCGCCTCCTGAGATGCCTATATCGGGAGCGAGCTGGCATATCTCTGTTTGATGCACTTAACACGTCGCCCTCCAGTGGCCCTTTAATATTTCCACAGGATGCCATCAACCAGGTCTCTAGGACATTGGCTCGGTTTAAGTCCATTGCCGACGACTTTGGCGTACCGGCAGAGCATATATCCGTGTTCGCCACGGAAGCCATGCGGAAGGCTGAGAATGCAGCTTCGATGTTGGACGCCATCTTGGCAACTTCGGGACTAGGCGTTCATGTGCTCGCTCCGGAAGTCGAAACTTTATTCGGTGCTATGGGTGCTAGGAGCGGATTTTCTACCGTGGATGGCCTGTTTCTGGATTTAGGAGGCGGCTCGGTTCAGATGACTTATTTGAATTCATCGACGGATGGCTACGAGATGGCTGCTGCACGGACAGGAAAAAGTTTACCCTTCGGAGCAGCTAAGTTGATTAAAACTCTCGAGGATAACGAGACGGAGGCCCGGGCCATGGCGTTGAACACTCTTCAAGAGGGCATGCGAGGTGCTTTTGCAAAGCTTCAGCAGCAGTTCCCATCGTTGAGAGATACTCAGGTCGACCACACCGGTGGTGGCGTCGACATATATCTTTGCGGAGGAGGTTTCAGGGGCTACGGTAGCATACTGATGCATACTGATCCTATTCAACCGTACCCGATACACGAAATTGGAGCCTATACGGTGCAGGGCTCAAATTTTAGTCGGACTAAGCACATGCGTAAAGTCAACGACGAATATGATGGCAAAATCTTTGGTATGTCCAAACGACGTCGCCAGCAGTTTCCGGCTATCGTCTCGGTTGTGGAAGCTTTAATCGATGCCGTTCCTCGAATTCGCACTGTCACATTTTGTAGCGGTGGCAATCGAGAAGGTGCCCTATTTATGAAGCTTCCTAAGGCCATGAGAGAAGAAAATCCTTTATCAATACTTCATCCAATCAGTAACAAGCTAGAACTTGAAACTATGCAGTCGGTCTTGGATATTATACAATCATCTCTACCCGAAGACGTTGATTTTTCCAACATCCCGACCGTGCTTACTCTAGGGCTTGGCCCCCTTTTTGTAAATGATATTTGGACACGTGTTGGGGAATCAAGAGATGCCAACGCAGCCTTTGGATTACACCGCGCCATTCACCGCGACCCTAGTGCGCCTGGCCTTAGCCATCTAGCCCGCGCAATCCTAGGCCTGACTCTTTGTTTTAGATGGGGAGCTGGCCTCGGTCCTTCTGACAAGCTACTCCGAAGCAGTTTACAAAAACTTGTTGATCGATCGAATCCTGAGGCTAACTTTTGGGCGGAATACCTCGGTGCGATTGCCAATATGATTGCTAAACTCTGTCCAGCAAACCCGAATACCGCCGATAAAATGGGAAAGATCGTCAAGTAAGTAACTCGTGATAGCACGTTGTTGCTATGCTGACCATATATAGACTCAGTGCGGCTATGGAAAATAGCAAGACGAAAAGCAAACTCCGATTGATTGTCTCAATATCTCCAAGCGTTTACCAGACCCTAGACCATCCTGAACTGGGTGCCTATTTCAAGGATATTGGGAAGCATCGAGGGAACGCAAACAAGGCTAACACAAAGGTCGAGCTCACTTTACAGAGAACCGACTCCTAACTCTAGACAAACTGAGACCATAACACTATACAAACATGACCGAAATGACGACACCCGCATTTTTACTAGGGAATGGGATACCCTTCCGCGATGCTGATACTGGCAGCGAATGTCGTCAAACAAGCAATATGCCTTTCGAAGTGTCTCCCCCTACCATAACAAGGCATAATGCAGGCTCAAAATGTGGATGGGTATCAGCCTGTCGCAAAACTCCTTCGCTAAACCATCGACCTTCATCAGATCATAAACTCGTACTGAAATTCTGCTTGAAACTCCGGAACCTAACCCGAGATAAAACAATGGCGAGAAACGAAATGCCTAGAAATTCGTGTTACAACAGCATTCCTATCGCTTGGCTCGCTTAGATGCTCGAGCCCCAGACCGTGTGACGCCTCTATGTGAGCCAATCAACAGGATGCAGATGAGGCGGTCGAATGTGGAAGGATTCGGGCAGGTGTCGACACAGTCCTGGATGGTTTGGTCTAAAACGAGTGGTTAGCCTGCTAGGCACCTGATCTCCCGGGAAGTTTGGGTGCAACATACAGAAGTCATCTCTGAACCTCTCCACCATCTTGAAATCGGCATTCAATTGCCTCTTTACTGGATTCCCATCGTCGACCATTGGCTCCGGCTTCTTCTTACCGAAGCAAATCTCGCACATTACAATCAAATTGTTAAAGAGACTCATAGCCACGCTTTGTATTCGTGGATGATCTCCACAAAGATCTGATGAAAGTGTTAGCTAGGTTATGATGCAGCAGGTCTTATTCCTACCTTCCGATCGGTTGAGGATGTCTCGGTACATTAGGATGGATTGCATCATGCAGGCCCAGAGGGGTAATCGATCATGTGGCTTTTCTAGGATCTTCCAGAACTGTGCCATGATATCCGACTCAAGTGTCCTCATTCTAAAGAGTATAACTTGCTTCAAGCCTTGACAAATATGGTTGGGAAGCTCTTCTAGGGGGGCGTTTGGCGATCTCTGACAGAAGAATTTCTGTTGCTGCCAAATCCTGTACATGCATCTCATATCACGGACTTGGCGGACTAGTTGATGCTAATGATCTGTTAGCAAGGATAGCGGGGGTTGGGGGATAATAAGACTAGTGCAGAACTGACATGCGGTAGAAGGTAGCGCTCTTCTCTAGCATATTCGCTGACTAGAGAATCTAGGGCTGACTGGAAGTTAGAATTGCCGTCCTTGAACATCTGTCGCGAAGCCCATTCGATAAGAAGCGCATCTTCGGGAGTGTGATGCGGGTTCAAAACGTATCGGTGGGCTGTTTGCCACGTCTGGCTGCCGTTGAGGTTATTGCTCTCGTCACACGACACGGAGATTGCTAAGGACTGCTCGGCTATGGAACTTAGATCGAAGTACACATCCCACCTTTGTGGGTTGCCCCTCTGCGACGCGGCAGGGGTGTATGCCTTGGCCCCTGTCTCAAGAGTCAGCTATTTAGAACTTCATCTGATCCCATATATGAGCGACGGCGACGGTGAGGATGACGTACTCCAGATAGCCTGAAAGACGAGGTCGCTGCTGCCGGAAGGGCGTCGGAAACACATGTGTTCGGCTAATTCGCCATCGTCGCCGTACTTGGCTGCATCAGTCGTGCATTTCGAGCAAGGGCTTTGCTGGTCGCACTTCTAGCTGATTAGGAAGGGAACGAAAAAGAAAAAGTGAAAAAAAAAGAGAAAAGAAAAGAAAAAATAACGAAAACAAATAAAGGGTGGGGGTTGCCACTTACTGTGACCTTGCGCGCTTTGCAACGGAAGCAAGCGCCGATTTTGCGCATTTGAGCGACCTTTTCTGGGTTATCTAGGGGGCGATGTCGTTTGCCACGGCTAAGGTGAGAGTCGGCCGAACTGGAACTGTGGTAGGCCGATGATGACGCTCCGTTGGAGGAAGCCGGGGAGTGTGGGCTGCTACCACCAAATCCCTGAACGTCGGATCCACCCGAGCCGATTGTGTTGTCTATTTCCATCTGCCATGGATAAGACTCGACTCCGTTAGGTCTGATCTCGCGTGCTGGGACGGTGAAACGATCATCTTGTTGTTTGATCTTTTCGACGGCTTGTTTGAAGTGGAAAGCGTTGTCCTCGGTGGACCTAGGGGAAGGCGCACCGTCTTCCTCCGAAGGACCGGAGGTTAGGCCCGGGATAGACGAGGCGTCAGACCGGCTCCGCGAGTCGGCATCGGCGGCTGGCGTTCCCTCGTAGAAGCGTTTATAATCAAAGTACTGGTCGAATTCATCCGGTGGGGCATGTCCCTTGGGTTGTCTCCTCTTGGATAGCCCGCCAATAAAGTCAGGGATCTCCGAGGTGATCTGGGATAGGTTGCTGTTGCTCATGTTGGCGGTTGCGTGGCTCGTGTAAGTCGCCTGTATATGTAGGTACGTCTCTTTTGTCAGACCGTGCACGAGACAAATCAGCAAGCGCCAGCGGGTCGCCTCGGTACCTGAAGTGGGGGAAAACGACGATAAGTGATGATGAGGAACCAAAGGGGCACGAGTGATGAACTGTCATGAATCTGCTAAGACATCGTCTCATGGCGAGGCCTTGACGACCCAAGTCCGCATCTGCGAGTACCTTTGAGAGTGCGCATTATGGCCGCTAACTCTCATTGGCTATCCTCCGAAACTAGGTCACCACAGGGTCGCCGGATTGACCTATAGATACCCCGGTCCAGACCGAACTGGAAGTCTTACTGCTGCGGATGATTGTGTCGCACCCAAGGCACTGGGTCCATGAATCATGTGACGAGAAAGTAGCCATAACGGAGGTTCCTGTTGATTTAGCACCGATTTGGTTTTATTTTATTTGGGGGCCAGCCAATTACCACGAAGCTATGTAGTGTTGAGAATCGCAACTATTGTTTTGTATAAAATTTGGAGTTTTAGTGTATACTTTAGTTTGGGATGATTATAGAAGTTTTAGTTTCTGAATAATACTTAGAAAAGACTCAAGCAATGTACTATACTTTTTTTCCCCCCCGACAGTTACTAGCAAATACGGGAACTGCTAGGGATCCAATCAAGGGACCGTGCATGATTTGCTAGGTAACCAGGTCACTCTGCAGATTTCGCAAATATTGTTACTTTTTGAATACTCTTGTCATACCATCCGTACCAGACTGCTAGGCATATGTATTGGACATCAGCTAGCTTCAAACTTGGCTAGGTAGGGTACTTCATGTAGGAGCGGGTATTAAACGATTTCTGGTTCCGCTCCCTCCTTGTTCATCCAGAGGTGCGAATCCCTGATCCATGATCCTTCTCCGATCTTCTCTCCAGACTCCAGACTCTCACCGAACTTGGGTAGATGGTTGCATAACCAATATCGCCTTCCTCGGGAAGGCCCCCCCACGCAATCACATAATGAGAACCAGATTTCCAATAATAGGGCAATGGCCAGCAGTCCTTTACGCTCCCGTTCCTCTCCTCTCCCCTCTCATCTGCGCATCTACGCTGCCAACGCTGGACTCTTCCTAGGTAAGCTTCCTCGAGTTCGAGGCCTATGCAAAAACGATTCCAAGCGGAATCATAACAAGTGAAAGCCTTTCTCCATATGAGCAACAGGTGCCGTGAAAAATGTACAAAACTAGGTCTGCTGTTACCGAGGATCTTATCGCACAAAGAGCAGCATAGCAATCCGAGAGGTGGGTTTCTAGTTTCATGAAAGTATCGTTTCTCTCCGACCACTTCACGCAATACCGCGTGGGCCTACTCACCAAAACGGTCGATAGTATACATCCAGTGGCTTAAGACTCGGCAGAAACTAAACTCGACTCCAGCTTTCCTAGCTAAGTCGCTCCCTAATCTCTTCAGAGGTAAGCAATCTCATGTACGAACTTGCAGAGCTACCAAAACTGATTATAAACTTGATAGGCCGCGCTCATTCTGGCCTCATATCTTAGCCTAGGCAACATCTGTGCCTTTTCAAACAGATGTGAGGATGAAAAAGGCTGAACGTGGTTCGGGAATGTCTCCAAACTGCCCTAGACGCCACCGAGGAACTGGAGAGATGTAAACACAGAACTGGTTAAAATACTTGTCTATGTAAGTTACTAAAACCTTCAAGTTTAATTGACATCCTACCTTGGTCAAATGGAAAATTTTCGCTAACCAGGTACCTATGTATAAAGTTCTGATTATTTTGGGCTTGTCTACGTCTCGAATCTTTGACGACACCCAGAACTAAGGATCGTAATGTCAATCTATGTTCTGTGGCATTCACTCACCACAAGTAAGACCATGTTGATATTTCTCAAAGAAGCCTTGTTTCATTCTGGCAACTTCTTGGGGGAACTGGCTAGGAGTTCAAATTATAGGGGTCACTTTTACATGGCTTTCTGAGCTACTTAGCAAACTATGGGTCGAGAGCATTTGCCTTTGATAGCCGCTCAGCTGTCTGATTGATATACAGCAATTTGGACACCATGAGTTGATCTCTCTTATCGGATATTGCGCAGCTAACACTATTTCTTACCTCGCAGAAAAAAGTTGGCGATGGCTGCTAGGGCGTAGTTCTTTGGGAATGCAACTAACATCGTAACCATATGCGATTAGATTTTTTTTTTAAAAAAAAAAGATATGGATGTCATCGGTAAGTTGACTGGTAGAATGGTAAAATGGTAGAACAGTGATGGGGTGTTGTGGCGGTTTTTTGTGGCTAATAAGATAGGGAGTGGGGCCTGTGCCACACTCAAACGGCTCAGAACTTGGAAGTATATATGGATACCGAGGTACGTTTACTATTCGTCTATTTGTCTATCTTGTGGCGAGTGCAGGAATCCACCGATGGTCGCTGGCTTTTTAGGACCGACGCAAACACTAAACCACCTAAAACTTGTTCGATCGACAGTGCGCAAACGAAGCGAAGCGGTAAAAAGAGAAATATTTCCCAATCAAAGACTCGGGTTTATTCGTCGGAATTATAAGAATTGTCCAAGCAATTGTACTTACCTACCTAGTAGGTAAAAGGTGGCAACATCAGCGCTTTTCATTTTTATCGAGTCTCTTTTATCTTCGTTTTTATAATATATGAATACATGTTGTTTTCATGGGTAAGCCAGCAGACTTTTTTGCTGGAGAAAAGAGTTGGACGGCTAGTAATCCAGCGGAATTATCAGACCAATCACGTCATTCCGGCGATCAAGCTGGCGGGCCACTGCAGTAACACGATTTTGACCCCTCCCCCTCCTTCCTCGCCAGCCACTGCTGGTGCTGCTGCCACTGCTCGCTCGTCCTTAACCAAACCTAATTTTCGCCATCTGCAATCACATACGCAATCTTCTCCTGATTCAACCCTAACTTGCAAAACAACCCAAACCACTCCAACAACCTCATTAAACCAATCCTTCAAAATTGCGTCTCGACGCACTGCTCAGCTAGCTCGGCATTTTTCGAGCTCTACCTCTTCCGAAAATACCTATCGCAAGACAGACTCCCAACCCAAAATGGCTTCGCAGTATAGCGTCCGCAAGGTCGCTGCTCCCAACACCTTGGAGCATCGAGTCTACATCGAGAAGGATGGCGTTCCCGTTTCGGCCTTCCACGATATTCCCCTCTATGCCAACTCCGAGCAGACCGTTCTCAACATGATTGTCGAAATTCCTCGATGGACTAATGCCAAGCTTGAGGTAATTTACCTTGACAGCCTAGCTCTAACGGATATGCGTAGCTCGTCACACTAATCGTCTTAACCCCTTTGAAGATTTCCAAGGACGAACTTCTCAACCCTATCAAACAAGACATCAAGAAGGGCAAGCTACGATATGTCCGCAACTGCTTCCCCCACAAGGGCTACCTATGGAACTATGGTGCCTTCCCTCAGGTAAGGCATCCTCGTCGTCGCATGTTGAAATTCTCGCCGTACTTACTAAGACTGTCCGTACTCCATCTAGACCTGGGAAGACCCTAACTCGATTCACCCGGAGACCAAGGCTAAGGGAGACAACGATCCCCTCGATGTCTGCGAGATCGGCGAGCTGGTTGGCTATCCCGGCCAGGTCAAACAGGTCAAGGTGCTTGGTGTTATGGCCCTGCTCGACGAGGAAGAGACCGACTGGAAGGTCATCGTCGTCGACGTGAACGATCCTTTGGCACCCAAGCTTAACGACGTTGAGGACGTCGAACGACATCTTCCTGGTCTTCTGCGGGCTACTAATGAATGGTTCCGTATCTACAAGATCCCTGATGGAAAGCCCGAGAACCAGTTCGCTTTCACCGGCGAGTGCAAGAACAAGTCGTAAGTAATAACATGTTTTATGCTCGATCTATTACTAATGTAGCACATAGCTATGCCTTGGACGTCATTCGCGAGTGCGGTGAGGCTTGGGAGAGATTGATCACCGGCAAGACTCAGCCCGGCGGTATTTCTACGACCAACCTAAGCGTCAATCACTCGCCGAGCCGTGTTGGTTCCGAGCAGTTGCCTCCCCTTCCACCTAATGAAGAGGTGCCCCCCGAGAAGATTGACAGCTCGATCGACAAGTGGTTCTTCATCAGCGGTGCTGCCGCGTAGGGTGAATATTACTGGGCCCGGTAGAGAAAAGTTAGGCGGATATACGAGCTTCAATATTTTACAAGAGCTCTGTTTGATAGCTTATTCTGCATGACGCCCCACACGCGTTGGCTTAGTTCGAATATATGCTTTCATATAACATATAATGGAGTTTTCTTCTTCTTCTTCTTCTTCTTCTTCTTCTTCTTCTTTCGTAGCGCGTGATTCCGGTAGATTTGCAAGCCCAGGAATATGGTTGCTATCTTGCGCCTTTAGTAGGCAGGTCGAGAGTATACCAATATGCCAGCGACTCGAGCAAAACGCCGCCCAATGCTTCATGTAGTATACGCCTTATATACCTACCTATGTAGGTATTTGGTAGTAACGGAATGGTCACACGAATGAAATGTAAGGTTAGGCTGGCTACCCATCTGTTAAATCCGCCTGTTTCTGCAAAGCTCGCGAGTGTCTCTCCACCTCTTCAATAATGCCCTTTATACCAAGTTTCTCTCCATCTAGATTCATTTCTCTCCCATCCTCTTTGACACATGGTTAGTACGAGGTATATAGGGAACGGGAGATGGGATATTTTTGGACTGGACGCACTGAATTTGACGAGGAGGACGGGTGGTGAAGTGGAAGCGCGTGGTAGGAGAGTTGTATTTATTTGCATGCCACTTTGTCGCGCATTTGGGGGGAGAGAGTTCAGAAATAATCTTGTAGCTCTCGAGCGCATAGAGAAGGGATTGAACTTGGTGTTCACCTCGGTGATGAATCGCGTAATCATTGTATGTCGGCGAAATATGAATGTGCTTTGAAAATACCTAGTCAATGTGAATTACATGCCATAGTATTTTAGGTCAGTTCGCAGCACTCACCCATGTAATAGTAAATCAACTCTGTCTTTTTGATTTTATATACCTAGTAGTACTAGATGGTAGATGTTCAATGCGAGAACTTTGGAAGATTTTCTGGAGACCGGAATTCGAGATGTGGCTAGTATAGGTACTCGGTACTTGTACGTACCTTATTTTTTCCTCCTGTGGCTGTGCATAAAGCTAGACTAAAGCTAGACTAGATGATCTAGCCACACGGTAACCCTTGCAAAGCTGATAGTGGCAGCAGCGTACCAGAACTGGCAACTGGCAACGTCACTGTTTAATAAATCCCCTAACAAATCCCGTACCTGCAGCTTTGTCTCACAAAATCCATCATCCTTCTATACGCGACAACAGCATGTCGAACCGATGATCTCCGGCTTGATACTTTGACGAATATGTCCCCGTCGCCTGATACCCTAGAGAAGCGATTTACCGATTTGCAAGACCGTCTTGCCGTCTTGCAGGATGCGACGAGCCAGCTTAAGGAATTAATCGATCGGCTCGCCAACTTCAATTTCCAACCTGGATCCGTGCCTGTTGGTGTGAGCGACGATGACAGCGTTTGCTCGGAGCTCAGCTCCGAAATCAACCAAGTATTACGTGAACAGGAGGAGGAGCTTGAATTGTTACAAGAAGAGATAATAGACATTCGACCAGGCAAGCTAGGTAGCAACCTACAGCATGATAAGGACCGGTTGAAAGACGGTGCCACCCGTCTTGGGCACGAACTACAGAAGTAATAAGATTTAAGCAGGCTCTATGTTATAGTAATATCTAACCTCTTCGCAGTTGTCGAAAGGCCTTTAGGAGAGCCCAGATATCGGCGAAGCGCAACTTACAGCTTGCCCAGCGACAGGAGCGAGAGCTTCTATATGCTTCCTTTTCCAATCCGCGATCCGGCGCCTCCTCTCCCGCAGTTGCAGAGGCCGCAGCATCCCTGCCGGGCCGGCGAAAACAGCAAAAGCGCTCCGAGATGAGCAAGGAAGAGCAAATGATAAGCGCTAGTAACGATGTGACCGAGTCGATGAGGAGGGCACATGACCTCATGGCTGCCGAGTTGTCCAAGAGCGACTTTGCCCACAATACGCTTAAGGAGTCAACTGCTTCTCTATCGCAACTATCCGAGAACTATTCGAGTCTCGACACCATGCTATCGAATTCTCGCGCTCTCCTCGGCACGCTGCTGAAGAGCCAGAAAACCGATACTTGGTATTTACAGTCGGCCTTCTATCTACTTGTAGTCACGATCGGTTGGTTAATATTTAGACGCCTGCTTTGGGGCCCAACTTGGTGGCTGGTCTGGCTTCCTCTCAAGATTATATTCCGGAGTGCCGTTGGCGTGTCAAATACGGTTTCACGGCGCACTTCGCAAAGAGCGGGCTCTAGCTCAGATCCGGCTACGATACAGTCCATATCACAACTAGCACAAATGAATAATGAAGGGGTTCCAACAGCCCAAATTGTTCAACCCTCACAGAGTCCACAGGAGGAGTCGGAATCTATCATAGAAGAGGTTAACAAAATCATCAATGAAACAGAGTCGACGGAAGATTACCCCGAAGAAAACAACACCGAAAATGAGGCGCAAGACCAGCAGGAAGAAACCGTGTTAAGGGAACGCAATGATGATGAGCCTCCTAACCCAAAGAAAAGGGTGATGGAAGAGGACGTTAGTAATCGGCAAGATGGTGGTAGCAGTAGTGGTGGTGGTGATAATGGGGAGAAGGGAAGAGTCAGAGATGAGCTGTAAGATTAGAAAAATAAGACCTGTCCTTGCCGCCCCTGTCGTTCTTTATTCACGTTCCCTTAGTGACGAGCATGGGTATAGCATCTCAACATTCTGTCTGTTTCGATAGATATTAGTCTGACTCCTTAAACTTCCTAACGAGCAGGGTTTTTCTAGTTTCGCCCTTTCAGATTGGGTAGATAAAGCTCGTGTGAGCTGACCATTTCTTTGTCCTTGGACGGGAAGGTCGCTCGAGCGGGTTTTTTTATGATATGACTTGAGGAAAACACACAATGACAAAAAGGGGGAACAGAGGGCGAAGTCATTTAGAGCAATGTAAGTTCTCAATTACTCAAATATCGAACAAGGGTAACACAATCATCCTTTCCCTTCTTATTTACGCTGTTCTGCACCCTTTCTTTACAGTTGAAACAGAACTTTTTCCTAGCACCAATCCAACTCATCTCATCTCAACTCAGAAGTAAATAACCAGTCAACTCCCAAGTACTAGGTATCCATCCTCCTTATCCCAAATTACTTTAACAACACAAAAAGCCCGACATATGGTTTACCCTGATTTAGAATCCCCTTTCCCAATCCATTTATCAATCAACGAATGGGACGAGGGAAAAAAGAAAGGGGGGTATCATCACTTTCAGCCGCCGACCAATTCCCAGCCCCAATCAAATCTATGTCCATGAACGGATGAAGTCAAGTCCCTCAAACATAACAAAAGTAAACTAACGCACATATTCAAACAAATCAAGAAGGGAGGGGGGGGACACAACAGAGCCCAGATACAAAAGGGGGGCAACGGAAGAGAGCAGCGAAAGAAAGAGAAGAAAACATCATCAAGTTTAAATACAAAAAGGTGTGTATGACCTTCCTAATCGCCATCCCATGTTTGTAAATCAACATGTCCTCCCACTTTTCTATTCTCTTCTCCTTACTGCCCCTCTCTTCACCCTCTATCCCCCAGGGCTATCGGTCGTGCCTAAAATCCTATCGATATCGAAGTCAGTGCCCTCTAGCGTCGTCTCCCACTCGCCGCTGTCCAGCTTCGACGGCACGTCATGTAGCGACGAGAGATGCATCGACGGCTCCTCATGCCACGAGCTTTCGGCGCCGGTGTCGACATTCGATGACGGGTGGAACGCCTGGTCGAACTGCTGCTGGCTGTGATGGTTGACGCCATCATCCATGACAGTCGACGTCGAGGCAGCATGTCCGCCTAGCGCCCCCTGGTCGAGCGAGTAGTGCACCCCACCGTCGTTATGATCACCTAGTCCCAGGATCCCTAGCGCATCGTACTGATGCGCCCCGCCTTGATGTCCCATAAGCGAAGGATCTATCTGGTGCTCATTCACGCGTGAAAGCCCGCGCGGATGTGGCATGGCAACCGGGTGCTGCGGTGGCGGCGGGTACGCAGATCCCATCAATTCGCCGTACTGGTCGACCGGCGATGGATTGTGGAAAGATCCCGCGGGCGAGTTCGCCTTGTTCATAAACACGTTCTCGACAAACGAATGCATTTGTCCCTGCAACGCGCCCCCGCCGTATCCAGCCATAGGATGCGAATAACTCGGCCTAAACTCGCTCGTCTGCTGGTAGTATTGGTTCTGGCTTAGCCCGACTCCGTAGTCGGATGGCCGGGGTTTGCCCGGGTTCGAGTACTGGAAGGAGGATTGGTGTGCTGGATACGGGAGTCCCCTATGATGTGCTACCGGTGATTGGTGGTACGTCGGGTACGTCGTTCGCATCCCTGGTGGCCGGTACTCCGCGTCCGGGTCGTACATGGGTCTCGCGGCCCTCGACGCGTTCCGCGACGGCGGCGCGCTGATGTCCCACTCATAGCCCTCCAGATCGGAACCGTCGTCTTCCGAGTCGCCAGTAGCGCCTCTACTTGTAGCGGCGGCATTCTTCTTGTTCTTCGCTTTGGCGGGCGCAAATTTGTAATCCGGAAAGGCAAGCTTGTGGTTGGCACGTTCAATCTTCGCCCAGCCGTCGTATTGGTCACGCAACTCCTGCGATTCCATGTTCCAGCTCGTGCCGCAGACTTGAGAAATGACCTGGTGGTTGTCATGCTTTTTCCATTCCTTGGTGCGGTTTTGGTAGGCTTTTCGGTACAACATAAAAGCATTCATCGGTCGCTTTATTTTCCCTTCCTTCGAGTCTCGAACCTCGGCCTGTCGCACCTCTGGTAATCGGTTTACATACTCCTCGATATTGGTGTCCTGCACCGTGGTAATGTCCTTCACCAATACACTCAATGGCGCCTCTAGCACCACGGCCGGCTCGTCCCCTACTCCCTTGCCTCTCCTCTTCTTTTTCGCCTTGGCGCCTGCGCCTGATTTTATACCCGCTTCAGATTCCGGCTTTGGTGATCGTTTTACGACTCGCGATGGTCGCGGTCCAAGCACTGGCGTGCTTCCGTGTACACGGCTAATAGCTCTTCCGCTTCGAGTCATAATGCCGTCTGATTGCATTGGTGTTGGTGGTGATGTTGCAGGAGTGCTGTAGGCATTGTGAGGAGTCTTATATAACGAAAGAGTCAGCTAAAAGTTAAGTGTGTCGGGAGAAAGGGGTTGGGATAAAGAAAACAGGTTTATTGTTCGTTCATTCAACCCAGGCGTATTCTTTATCTCAACAATAAACATACCATTGATGGGCCTGTATCAGGTAATTGCGGATACGGGCTCGGCTCCATTTGGTAACTCTGTTGCTGGTAGCCGCTACTATACGTAGAGGCCGGGGGGGCGCTTGAGTAAGGAGAACCGTGGTCATACATCGGCATGGCCATCTGCTGCTGTTGCGGTACCGGGCTAGAGTACCGTGAATGCGGATTTGAGCCTATGTGGCTGTCCACGTCGACAGGTGCCGTTGATGCATTATGTTGGATAAGCTGTTGAAATTGGCTCTGGAGGACTTCGTCGGCGGTGGCAGGGTGAAGTGTGTTGCTGTTAGACGGTGCCGGGGACGGCGGATCGGTCTTCTCCATTTCATCGATTATTTCCTAGTTGAATGCCGCGCGATGTTGGCTAAAGGCGGAGGTTCGAGATTTGCCCTCGAGATAAAGCGAGAGGTGGTAAGGGTAGGAGTAGCACGGGTTGGAGAGAAGCTGATGACAGTAGATATTAATGAGGAATGAGGATGGTCTTGATAGGTACTAAAAGCAATTTCTGTAAGGAGGTTGTGTGTCCCTTTCTCCGACGAAGGAACAGTTTAGAGAAAGAGAAGAATATATTTCTTCACAACTAGAGCACCACTGCTTTTCATTCCTCTTAACAGATAACAACCTATTACGCTTCCTTGTAATCAATATCTCTTTCAAGTCAGTATTCCCCACCGAGGCTTTAAATATCCCTAATTCGGACAATACGACAGCAATGTATTGATTTTGTTTCGAATGCGTGCTAGTGGCTAGTAATGGTGATAAGACGAAGAGTTGGTGCACGAAAGGTCGGACACACAGTGTATCTGTATATCTCCGTCTCTGTGTTGGGTGCGGAATCCGGTGCCTTGACACTATGCGAGCTGAAAGTCCGTCTCTAACTTGTATGCCCGGGTGTGTCTCTGACAATTGATCTCCGGCTTCCTGAATGCTGGCCAGTGCTCCTAACCTGGGACGATTTGCACGTAACACAACCACGATCAGGTTGAAATGGTATCTGTGGGATCGAGAGCGAGACACTGAGAGTAAGGAGGTAAAGGAATATCTAAAACAAGAACTAGTATTTTAGTGACTCAGAGATTCTAGAAAATTTTCGAAGAAATATCGAGCAACTAGCTGGGGCCACCACTTTTTGAAGGGTTCGCAAAGCACAAAAGTACTGGAGTTTTCATCTAAAGGTTCTCTGCCTGTGAGTGGGTAAGTGAGTCTTCCATTTCAGCCGCCTATTTCACTGTCTACTCTCCCCGTAACCGGCTTGCAACTAGCCCTAGATCCTTCTCTAGCCTGGAAAGCGGTATGCTTAACCAGGCAAGATGGACTGACTGGCTCAATGCCAGCGTAGCCCGCAGCCGCAAGCAAGGATCTATCAGAAACTGGGTTTGTCTCTGCCCGTGACCCTGCACAGGATGGGGGGGCGTGCAGCAACATTTGGTCATGTGAGTAAGAGAGAAAAGGAGAGGAAGCATTAAAACATAGGGATACGAACCTATCTCAAAAGATTCGCTTGGTAAAATGTGAATCGCGTACTTTTCTCATATTCCGGCAACGTTTTGCGCAATGTAGACTCTCTTTGCTCCTTCTGCGTATGCGAGCGTATGTGTGGTATGGATACGTTATGTGGGTGCTTCTTCACTTTGTCCAGCGATTAAACTTAGAAATCCAATAGAAGAAGCCGGACCAGGACCTTGGGATAGATAGGTGTAGGGCACTATCCCGAGGGGTGAAATATGTGAGTGATTGATGAACTCACGCCCCCTTTCTGGGTGGGTATTGGTCGTAAGTACAACGAGGTGCTGGCTGATGCGGTCTTCCCTGTCCTACAGCTCGCACGAGCGTCCTTTCTCTTTCTTTGTTCTTACTTCCTCGTTAAAGGGATTTTAGCTACCCATGTGCCATAGAAGCAGCAAGAAGCAATGCTGGACACAGGACTGATTATTGGTATGATCGGCCTTTCAAGTAGCTTCCTATTTCCCAAGCAAATATACTGACGGGGTGAGCGTTGCAGTTATTGGGCTAATATTTGTTGTCGGTGACATGTGCGAGCATCCATCACCGTTCCTAACAAATTGTATAATATTATGGATAGAAGAACCTGGGTATGTGAGAGAAAGGGAGTAGGTAGTGCGAGCGGCCACGGCCGAATGTGTTCTTTGTCGATCCAACAAGAGCAGCAAAAGGCAATATTATCATCAGCAATAGTAACAACATAAAGAAAAAAAACTAAAAATCCCCTTTAAAAAAGAACTATTCTTGGGGCTACAGTTATTTGTATGGTGGCTTTCTTTCCTGAATTCAACTATTTCGCTTTAGGATGCAGAATGTGGCCGCTGGGCTGCACATTACCGCTTTCGGAAGGCAAAGAGAAGAACGCAAAGTAGCCGACAAGACGTACCAACCTAGAAAATTGCCCTAGATCACTTACGGAACTACTATGTAGCCGTGTTCAGGGACGAGAGAGTGCAAGTAATTAGATGCTATGGCTTATATTAGCTGCCGAGCATTCCGACCTGGCTAGAGGTCAAGAGAATACTGCTGATGTTGTTATTATCAGGTTTCCTGGGTGGAGATGCTAACATACGCCTCGCCTTCACTGTCACATACTCTTTCACTTGCTAGAGCAGGTTGGCAATGGACTTCCATTACACTATTGCTCACTAAGGCAAGACATATGTAGAAAAACCGCACGCTGTATCCACATTATGCCGGAGACTGCACATCTCAGCAGATTGTATGCGAGATTGTATAAGATACGCCGTAGAAGGGATCGGGAAGTTGAGTAGATTTGGTCACTGGTCGATCCAATTTTGGCCACATCTTCCATTTCAGCTAGGGCGGGATTCTTCTTTAGATCGTCCACTAGGAGCTTTCCCTCGGAGCCGGTGTTGTGCGGCAATCCAAAAGTTCGTCTTGAGAAGTTGCCTGTGACTGCTGTTGACTGGTGGCTGGCGAGATGTACTGGAATGCTGGTTCCTGAGTAGGCCCGGAAACGAGTCACCCACACCTGAGTTCTTCAGTGGCGTGCACAGATCACATGCCTCTCACATTCCTTTGATAGTCCGCTGAAGAGACTATCCAAATGCAGACACCTGGCAGCGTTTCTTTCTCTCCATATTCGCCTTCCCCCATTTTGGGACTAGATTGAGGCTTACGCGCGGTCTATTGTGACGGCTATGATAGTGTGCTGCCAGCCCCTATATCGATTTGGAGCGGAGCGGAGGATGTGCCGAGGGAGCAATCCCCGGATTTCTCTTCATGTTGCGTCTTTCATATTTCTAGATTGACACCTACTTACTCGGGGGTAGACTAGGTAATTTCGGTAGTAGCCCTGCCCCCGGGAACATCAGTGCAATGCCTATTGATCGGCCCTGTTCATCTGTAATATAAGTATCAATTACAGTGCTCACTTCCTGGTTGTGCTGCTTCTGCGATGGTGAGTAGGGATGATTACCTGACCGTCCCTGGACATCTGTTTGCAACCATATCCCTGTACTAACGGCGGATGGTTGCAGTAGCGTCGTGGGCTGTTTGAACATCAGCTCTGCAAATGCCAGAAGGGGGAAAGTTTAATTAGTAGGAGTTGACGTACATCGGTATGTGCAGTAAATAATGTAAGGCCTTACAGGCGAATATAAGATCTTGGAAAAGCTTAGAGGCTCAAGGAGTGAAATTTCGCCCATTCCGTACTTGAGAAATGGTGATGAGTGGCAGGCGGGTAGAAACGCTGATGCGCAGTATAACGTACATGTCGATGCATATATACTAGCTATCCTCTTGAAAGACCGGTTTGTGCGCTCGCCTTTTCTTTCGTTCCTTTAGCATCGAGGGCCGCCTTTGAGGTCGTCACGCTGGAACCTCTTCCAGGGTCTCTTTTTTTTACATCCCTTGCTATTGCACTGTCTTGCCTGCTCCTAATTCGGAAGTGTGTTGAATTGTAACAATGAAATAGCAGGAAATAACTCAACATTGTAGTGTTTATTTTTATTTTTATTTTTTTGCATCCTTGGTTTTCGGGGTGTTGAGCCTAGAATTAGGAGTAGTATCATATCAAGCAATCAATCATGATAGCTTCATCTTATGCTATTCGTACACTTCTTCACTTTATGGTAGAATGTAGCAGCATGAGCAATGCAAGATTTGTTGCTTAGGGCGTCGATCCCCACACACACACCGATTTGTACACCTGTACCGGACCCTGTCTCAGCGCTCTGGCCAACAGTTCGTGCGAACAGTCGGGATTTGTGTGACAACTCAACTTTGTCGGTACCATATCTGGCCCTGGGGTTGCTAGGCTGGGTAAAATCAGGTTGGATGGATCCCAGGCTAGCTAGCTTATCCCCAACTCTAGAATAGGTAGATCATGTTTAGGAATAGGTTTATACCCACTACAGCTGCGAACTCCTGTGCGTCTATGTATGTCGCCTGCTGACTGCCGACGAGAAAACATGGAGTCGGTGTGCCTACGCCAAATCTGACCGGGATGGGGATGTTAAGATATGATGAGTCAAAGATGTTTAAAATCTCATATCGGGCTGAGCTATAAATGATATATCACTCGACGAATTAAGTAGACTGAAATATAGAATAAGTAGATAAATATTAGATGTAGTAGGTAAAGGTAGATGAGTAGATAATTAAAATTTGAGAATGAAGGTAAATCCGTTAATTACCTGCCAAATAATTAAAAATTCGGAAGAATCCTCCCCTGTCTACCTTACATAAGACAAATCAAGAGAAGCTGGGCTGTGAGCCGTAAGGCATCGCGACTTACCTAGTAGTACATACTAGGTACTAGGTAGGTACATGCTTAGTGTAACAGCCCTATTAGCTAGGTACCTGTGGTACCTATCTTAGAAATTCCTCTAGTGATTTTCAACGACGTTGTGCATCTCTAATCCCCTCTCATTATGAATAAGCGCAGCATGAAACGATTATAGGATCGATAAATTATTCGTCATCAGCACATACAGAAGTACGTATTACACGTCTCCCCTATAATTTACATGTTCAAATCCGCCTATCTTATACGCCGCAAGATGCATCATGCAACTATCTAGTATCACAGCCTCTTATGCTTCCATGCTTCTGAAGGCATTATAAACATCCCGCCCACAAGCGAGCCTATTCTATTTCGCCCAATCCCGTCAGAGGGGGAAGTCCATGCTACTAGAGCACTTAAACATAATATGTTTGTCCTATGACGCCATGTCGAAGACTAATTATTGACGAATTATGGGTTTGGGATTGGTCGTCTCATCATACCGATGCCAATCCAAGTCGCGATGTTAGATTGGGACTGAGAACGCAATTCGTCTATTTTAGGCTACGTAGCAATTCTGATCACCCGATGGCACAAGATCTCCAGTCGATTGCTTAAATAAACCATTATTGTTGAGGTATCGGATCATCCGCCTTCGCTGATACTGCCGGAATTCTGTGACGTTGATCGTGCGGGATCGGCAGGTTTGACCGGCGGCGTCAAAATTTGCTGTGCAGGCGAAGGTGATAGTGCTGTCACTGGCGGTAGAATTGCAGGTACTGGTGTCGAGGATGGGCCCCCACCAGAACGCTGGTTCGGCGGCGGCGAGCGCTTTAGGGGCGAAAGTCCATTTTGGGTCGGTGGGAGGCTAGGTGTTATATCAAGCCTCACCCCTTGCTTGTTGAGTTGCGG
The DNA here is from genome assembly GCA_022695765.1 of Annulohypoxylon moriforme. Classification (NCBI taxonomy): domain Eukaryota; kingdom Fungi; phylum Ascomycota; class Sordariomycetes; order Xylariales; family Hypoxylaceae; genus Annulohypoxylon; species Annulohypoxylon moriforme. The sequence continues at coordinate 227,486 of MU403120.1, read as the reverse complement.
AGTAGTAAGTGCCGCATGTTGCGCGCTGGCATCACTGCTTGGGGGCCGCGCCACAGCGGGAAATGACACTGTCGGGGGTGAAAGAACCGACAAATTATGACTAGCGGCATCAAAAGGTTGCTTTAAGGGTGAATCGGATCTAGCAGCGACTGGAGGTACGGAAGTGTCTGCATGAGGCGGGAGACTACTCGACGGTGTCGGCTGTACAGAGCCATTGACCCTCGGCGAGACGTGGAACACACCCTTCTGGGGCGCTTTGTCTCCTGAACGACTTCTTGGGATCGGCGAGGATGACGGATTGAACATGGTCGAATAGGCCCTGGCTTTATTAGGCGACTGCTCAGGGGGTGATAAATTCGGGTGCGGTGAGGAGAATGGATTAAGTCCGTCGCCATTGGCGAATGGTGAAGACGGCAGAGGGGCGCTAGGTTGGCCTGCTTGCTTTATGGGGATTACCGGCTGAGCGGTTGGTTCAAATTGTGAGTCGCCGGCGGCTGTGACCGGGCGCGACAATTGCTGAGTGCTGTTACTAGACTTTGTAGGTATCTCGACCACAATACCGGAACGTTGCGCAAGTTGAGTTTGTTCAGGAACAGGCGAGTTGTCTGACTTCACGGGAGAAGATGAAGAATTGGTCTGGTTAACCTTGAATTTGATGACCGGGGACTTTGGTGTTGTTGCGCGTAGCGAACTCTTCTGGCGGCAGCTCTTGCAAATAAAATGGAAATCATCGCGATCCGCTTCTTCCTCACTGATGCCTACACATTTGCTGTGTTGCCAAATATTGCACGTCTCGCATGCGATGCTGTGCGTGCCATCATCAACCTGACCGTAGACGCCGCAGATGCAATCGAAGATCCAATCGTCGTCTTCCTCCTCAAGCTCCTGTAGGGCTTGCTTGTTCTTCTCAATTTCCGCTTTCAACCGCCTTTCGGACAATCGACCTGTCCCCGTGCTTAAATTCTTGCTATCCTCGGATAGTTGAGCTAGTTCGTCTTCGTGTTGCCGCCGGCGAATGTCTCGTTCCTTGAGTCGTTGCGCTCGGGACATCATACGGTTATCGCGTTCCTTCTCCATCTTCATTCGTTTCTGTTCCTCCTTACGAGCTGCGACCTCCTCTGCGCGGCGTTTTTGCTCGTCTTCCTTAGCTAGCTGATCCAATCGTTGTTGCTCGGCCTTGTTAGCAAGACGACTAGATCGTTTGGCGTGTGCCATCTTTTCTAGGTTGAGAAGCTCTTTTTCTCTCTGCAGGGCTTTTCTCTTTCGGGATTCCTCCTGCTTTTCTAGGATAGGTAGCAGATGATTTTCAACAGTACTCCTCAAAATCTTCTCATTCTCATCTCGGGTCTTCCGAATAGTGTTGAGGAATTCTTGCACCTCGGCAAGGTTCGTCGCAATACACTCCCACGTTGCATTCCCGAGACCATTGTCCTCTGGCTCGGCAGGTTGGTCGGCATCAGAGGCAGAACCATCGTCAGCATCCTCGCCGTTTTGCGCAGCAGATCTTGATACGCGGCGCCTTTTAGCGGCCCTCGCCGCAGCTTTGGCCTTCTTGGTATTCTTCTTCGGTTTCCACGGTGCGGGAGTGGGCGGAGCCTCTGTCATGCGATATATTCGGTTATCATCTAGAATATAGTAGGTACGATCTTCACTGTCCCAACCAGAGGGTTCGATTCTCTGCGACTCTGTTAGTTTTTCTCATGAGTAAGCGTAGTAGGAATTGTTCGCACCCATTCGGTTTGGTCACTGGGTTTCTGCTCATCCATTTTCTCTCGGATGCGTTCGGGATGCAACATAACCCATTGGGTTAGCTGCTGTAGGACTTTGAGCTGCGACAGAAATATTTAGTATACTATTTTAATTATAGAACCACGAAAACATCGCCAACGAACCTTTGTGAAGACGTCAAAATCATTGAACTTAGCGGGTGTCTCGGCGGTGCCGAATGGGTTTCGATCGGGTGCCTTTGCAACATATTGTCGACGTGTGTATTCGTCGAATAGATCTAGGCTACAGAAGAGTTAACACGATTTGACTATTAGAAGTAGCATGTTTGGGACGGGACATACGTCAAGCCACGATGCGATGATACGAATTTTAGTAAAGCAAGACCGATGTTAATTAAAACAGTTGAGTGAAGCTTCAGGCATTCAGTTTCCAGATCCTATGGTAGCACGGAGTTAGTGTTGTCGACATATTACCCAAGCTCTTAGAATGACAGGCAGGTTTGTATCAATGTACGGTTGGCCTCGGAAAAGGAGCACATACGTCTATATCGATATTATCGTCGATCTTGACTACCTTACCGAACAGGTAGATCCACTGAAAGAGATTGGCGAATTGCCAAGTGTTCCTGATGCGCTGAAGTAAGGATAACTCCTTAGGGGTCTCTTGCTTATCGGCATCGGGTTCGACGTCGCGCAATGTGCGCTTTCTTGATGAGACCATAGTGACAACTGTGCTATTATTTGCGACCAGGCGATCGTGTAGAGGGAAGATGCGAAAAGGATATAGAAGGGTTCGATGATAAGTCGAGGATAAGTCGAAATGATCGGAATGGTTGGTGATGGGTGGTCGGTAGGCGACAAAGGAGGGTGAGAATAGATAAGGTTAGGTTTGTTGGAGGTTGAAGGCTGAAGGCTGAAGGTTGAAGATTGAAGGTTAAGGTGAATTAAATATAGACTCAAGCTTGATGAGATATTTCATGGCGATGGGTTTAGGGCGAAGGGAACTAGGTGACCTGATTTTAATTATGGCCAATACCCAATATGAGTATTGGCAAGATGTCAAGTATACGATGATCTGCTAGTTGTGTCGTCGACGATTGGAAAAGGCGCACTCTTAAATGTTCGGTAGTTTATCAAGCGACGTGAGTGTTTGAGGTCGAGTGCAGTCGTCTACAGTAAGTAGGTGCAGTAGGTATGGCGTATTGATTTTTGGAGAATAAATTTCTAGGCGCGATTTGGGCGTTTGGTACTGACGTTTGGACTTTTTTACGCGACGCAACTTCTCCGTCAAATGGCATGTGGATCCCACTTTAAATAAATTCTAACGCGCTTACGCGCCGCAGCCCACCTAAAAAGAGGGGACGTAGGTACCTAGTACTGCAACACCCTCAGCATCACACATGTGCGCAGGCCACCTACGTAGTACCTAGTACCAGGTATCAGGTACATCCTTAGGTACCTAGGCGGTAGTATTATCGGTAAGAGGCACGTGAGAATATCCAGGTATTATGAGGATAATATCCATACTTGCACACAGCTTCATTAGACGATTGTGTAAATACTTCAACTATATCTTTTCATATCCTTGAAGAGCAATATCATGAGCTTTTTTTGAAATAGGATATACCTATTACCTAGGTAGGTACCTAGGTACTTATGTTTAGAACCTTGCATTAGGTAAATACCGACTTTGGATATGAATGTTACACATAGATTCATAAGCTAGAGAGATAGCCCTCTGAATGAAAGCACTAACCTGAGATGAAACAGCTCATATTATTAGTTCTTCGATTCAGATATGGAGGAAAAGCAAGAAACTTCCAACTTTAAAGATTATACAATTAATTGATACAAATCCAACTTCTGTTGTGACTTCCATGTTCCCTTTTTATGACCTCAAGTCTCGTATTTTATCGTTGTACTTGGCATTGGATGTGCAATGTGCATGCACAATGTGTGTGTGAGAAAGTACCTATTGTTAAAGACAGAAAGAATAGCACGTGCAACTTGGATAGGCTAACAGCTTATCACATTAACAAAAGTTACAACTATATAAGGCTTAGCGTGGATAGAGATCTTCAGTTGGTTGGTTGATTCCTCCTTTCGAGCCCCACCCATTGGTTTCCTTAAGCCAATGGCTTTGAAAAGACCTGAGGCTGAGCCTTCTTCAACCCTTGAACAGCTGGAGAGAGAGTTCTAATGCATTGTTGGAAGTCAGCGGCGAAGTCAAATTCGAAATTGCCGGGTTGGGACTTTCCCATCATATAACCATCTCTCGTTTTTTTTAATTCTTTTTCTTCTTCTGTAACAACAGAAAACATTATCGTCACGGCGAAATTGAACGTGCAGGAGGATAGAAAAAGTTTAAGAGTGGGATTATTTACCATCTATCAATTGCCTTGTCTCTTCTTTTCCCTTCCCAATCTGCCACCTTGCGACGACCCACGCGTCCCGATTAATGTGTTTCATACTCGCCTTTCCTTGTCTCTCGTTTGAATCTGACTTCATACCTCTTTAACAAATCTTGGCTACCCCCAGGCTCCCCCGGGTTTCTCGATTACGATACAATATTCGAAACGAATTACCTATCCGTATTCTTAACCTACTTTTTACCTTAACTTAACCCTATGTGATGCCATTTGATATCGCCGTAGTAACTCTCTCGCCGGTGCGCTTGCTTGCGTATTGCGCTAGGCAATTACTTCTATTTCATTCCTTTCGTATACATTCGTATATCTAATTAATAAATTGTCATCTGGATGACACCCATTTCACAATGACCAGGTCTGCCGCCTCGCCGAGGCAGTCGCAGCAGAGCCCTACCGCGCCTCCTTCCCAATCAATTCCTTTACAAGATCTCGCGAGGCAACAGCATAGAAATAACGATGCTCAATCATCTCAATCGCAAGCTGGAGACCAGAGAGGTTCTCTTGCGAACAACAATCCTCTAGGTCTCTCAATGTATTGGGAGGGTTATCAACCTCATAATCACCATGACGAGTCGGAATTGAGCCCTTCTTCGCCGATAGATGCTGCCGCCTTGCAGTTTGCCCTTCCTCCGGGCATCACTCCCCCGCCCCCGGCGATGCCTCGAGCCGCATCCTCATCAACGACCCCGAATCCATATGCTGCCCCCGAGACGCCATATTACGACGAGACCGTTCATGTTGATTACTTCGAATCAGATAGTTCGCCATTGACGTCTGCTGCGCAGCCCATATCTGGCGCTCTGGCCACCCCGCAGGCTGAATCGCAACCAAGAGATAGTTTCCAGACCGTATCGGATTTGGATAACTCTCGCCCGCGCGAACGATCCGCGCAGATGTTGGGGTTCGATTTAGAAACCGGGAACGATCTAGGCAAACATCGAAGCTATGGCAATTCTCTCATGCCAAGCGACAACCGGTCCTCGCGGATCCCAGGAACAGCTGGAGACGCTCTATACAGAGCTGGGTCAATTGTTAGGGCCATGTCCCAGCGTGTTGTTAATATTAGTGGTGAGGGGGAAACATTCGAACAACAACAGCAGAGGCGGCAGAGATCAAGATCACCAAGTGCCGATGGTCGAATGTCGGGTCGAGCGTCGCCAAGCCATGCTTCTACTCAATTCAATATTGACACTTCATATCCTTCTCAGCTCTTTAATTCGCAAACGGAAAAAAAGAGTGACACCGAGTGGAATGTACCGGCATCTCCCTTATCTCCTCGCCGGGGGCCGATGCCGAATCCTTTGAAGGGCCGTTCACTCGGCATATTCGGGCCCGATAATATTATTAGGAGGAAATTGTGTGATGTGCTGGTCAATCCATACATGGAGCCACTTCTACTCTTGTTAATTGTGCTTCAAGCCGTCCTACTCGCCGTGGAGGCTGCGAATAATGTTTATATTCCTGGAAACGAGCGACCTCCCCTGTGGGATCCTTCCTCGGGGATAAATTGGGCACTCCTCATCCTCTTTATAATATTCACGCTTGAGACCGGCGCTAGGATTATTGTATCTGGTTTCATACTAAATGCTGCAGAATATAGCACCATTGACCGAAAGAAGGGGATCCGAGCTGCTATCTCTGATCAATATAACGCCGTCTTTAGACCTCAGCGCCAAAAATCGGTGAAGGCTTCAAAGGAACAGCCCTACGGACCTTCCACTTTTGCCCGTTCCTTCACTATGATGCATGGCAGCATGCCAGAAACAATCGAAGAGCAGCAAAGGATGCAATTAGCGCGACGGGCCTTCTTGAGACACGGGTTCAACAGACTGGATTTCATCGCAGTCGTATCCTTCTGGATTGCTTTTGTTCTGAGCATAACTGGCATTGAAATGCATAAGCATTTGTTCATCTTTCGAATGCTCAGTTGTCTTCGAATCGTTCGATTGCTTGCCCTTACGAATGGAACAGCGATCATACTGCGGAGTCTGAAGAAAGCTGCCCCATTACTTGTCCGAGTATCTTTTCTCATCGGTTTTTTCTGGCTTCTATTTGCCATTATCGGTGTGCAGAGTTTCAAGGCAAGTCTAAGCCGGCAATGTGTTTGGCTGGACCCTACGCAGCCTACCAATCTCTCTGCTGCATATACGAATGATATGACCTTCTGCGGCGGATATCTTGACGAAAATGGAACAGCGAGGCCATGGCTTAAGATGACATTTCCCGACTCGGAAACTCTGGTGGATCTCTGGAGCCCGTCGACAAAACCCAAAGGCTACATTTGTCCAAGAAATTCCATTTGCCTTGAGCAATCAAGCCCGTATAACAAAACTGTTAACTTCGATAACATTATCAACTCATTAGAGCTGGTTTTCGTGATCATGAGCGCTAACACGTGGTCTGATCTCATGTATTACACCACCTATTCGGAATTCCTCCCGGCCGCTCTCTTCTTCGCGGCCGGCATCATGATCATGATGTTGTGGCTGACCAATTTGTTAATTGCCGTCATTACTTCTTCTTTCCAGGTCATTCGTGAGGAAAGCAAGGCGAGCGCTTTCACGGTGGATGAAGATTATCAAGTTCCCGGTGGACAAGATGAACGACTAAGAAGAATTTCGACTCTCCAGAAAATATACGACAAGACTTGGTTTTTCTGGGTGTTGCTCATTGCATACGACCTCTTTGCTCAGGCTTGGCGAAGTGCGACGATGTCACCAGCACGGGCAAAATTCATTAGTATTAATAGTATCGTAGTCACGATACTGTTAGACGTTGAGATCATCATCCGATTTACAGCTAGTTGGAGGTCCTTTCATAAGAGTACCCGAAATCTTTTCGACCTCTTTCTAGCGGTAGCAAACACGGTAATAATTTTCCCACCGATTTTCGAAAGTGGCCAAACATACGCATGGTTAACGATATTCCAAATTCTACGATCATATCGTGTGGTTCTGGCTATACCAATCACGAGGAAACTGATTGTGTTAGTTCTCGGAAATGCTACAGGTATTGCGAATCTTATCGTCTTTGTATTCTTGATCACGTTCATCATGGCCATTTTCGCGGTCCAGCTTTTCCGAGGGGAGATTCCCTTGTACGATGATGGGGGTGACCTTGTTAGAATTTCATTTTATAACATATTCAATTCGTTCCTCGGCATGTATCAGATCCTGTCGAGCGAGAATTGGACGAGCATCCTCTACGACGTGACGTCGTATACCACTAATCGCCACACGTCCTGGTATGGTGCGATGTTTCTTATCGGCTGGTTCATCCTTGCGTTCTTCATTCTTGTCAATATGTTCATTGCTGTCATCCAAGAAAATTTCGACGTATCAGAAGATGAGAAACGATTAGAGCAAGTTAAAGCATTCTTACAACGCAAGGAGTTGGGTAGCAATTCGAACACCAACATCACGCTTTCTGACATCTTCTCTTTTGGAAAGTCTAAAACGAGGGATCCGCTAGACTATGGTCCCGCAACGATGGAGATGCTGTTGAAGGATGCCGTCGTTCGAGAATTCCTTGACGATACGCTGGATCCCTTGCATCAGGAATCGACTAATAGCCCCTCGCCTCGAGAGGGAGCTGTCCGACCTGGCTTTTGGTCGTCGGTGTGGACTAAAATTAGAGCTCTATTCACCAGCCGTGATCCAAATCCGTTTTACTCCAACATACGTTTCAATGGCCCCAATGACGCCCTTGACCCTCGTCAAATGGCTCGTCAGGCTGTGTCAGCTACTGCGGAACGCCGCAAGGCCCAACGGGAATATCTTGCCCGTCACCCCACATATAATAACTCGCTTTTTATCTTCACTCCTAGAAATCCCATTCGACGTCTTTGCCAGCGGCTCGTTGGACCAGGAAGAGGTAATGAAAGGTTTGACGGTGTGGAGCCAAATAAGATTGCTTGGTATTCCTTTACGGTATTCATCTATGGGGCCATTATCGCCATGGTAATACTAGCTTGTATTACGACCCCGTTGTATCAGAAGGAATATCTTGAAGAACACCAAAATGAAAACCGATTCAAGAGCTGGTTTGTCTGGGTTGACCTCGGCTTCGCAATACTCTTCACGGTCGAGGCTGGTATAAAAATCATTGCTGATGGATGGTTTTTCACACCCAATGCCTACTATAGGAGTTCTTGGGGTATTATAGATGGCGTGGTACTCATCACACTATGGATCAATGTCCTAACCCTTCTTGCCAGCGACGGAGCCGTCTCCAGGGTAATCGGCGCCTTCAAAGCTCTCAGGGCTCTTCGTCTACTCAACATCAGCAACAGTGCGAGAGACACCTTCCATTCCCTAATAATAGTGGCTGGATGGAAGATCATTAGTGTAAGCCAGCTCCGTACTGATTGTTGACATACTTAGATAAGTACTAACTTACTATACTAGGCTGCACTAGTCTCGCTGTCTCTGTTGATTCCGTTTGCCATATACGCTGTAACTTTATTTTCAGGAAAGCTTGTGCAATGCAACGACAACAATGTGAGCTTATTAGCTGACTGTTTCGGCGAATTTAATAGTACACCGTCTAACCCGGACTGGCTATTGCTTGCGCCTCGTGTTGCGGACAACCAATATTTCAAATTCGATGACTTCGCCTCCTCCCTCTTTATCCTCTTTCAAATCGTCTCCCAGGAAGGGTGGGTTGATGTATCATTCGCCGCTCAAGCAATTACTGGCTACGGCAATCAACCTCAGCCCATGGCGGCGCAAGGCAACGCTATGTTCTTTGTGGTTTTCAACCTACTTGGCACAGTATTCGTGTTGACACTGTTCATTTCTGTTTTCATGCGAAACTATACTGAGCAGACTGGTGTTGCATTCTTGACAGCAGAGCAAAGATCATGGCTTGAATTACGCAAACTTCTACGGCAGATCTCTCCGTCCCGAAGCTCTTACAACGACTCTAAGAATAAATGGAAAATATGGTGTCACAAGCGAGCAATCGAAAAACGGGGCAAGTGGTACACCACAATTACCGCCATGCTTGTCTTGCACCTGATTTTGCTAATGCTAGAGTTTTATCCGGAACCGACCTCCTGGGCTCTTGTAAGGGATGGCATCTTCTTGATATTCAACTTGATATACATCGCCAATATTGTTATCCGTGTTGTCGGCCTTGGCTGGAAACGATTCAGGAGGAGTTCTTGGGATGTTTTCTCCCTTGTATCTGTCTTCGGTGCGTTAGCGACCTCTGTTCTCCAGCTTGTTAAGCTGGAAAATCAAACATTCGTCCAGCTTCATAAGTACTTCCTCGTCAGCATTGTCCTCCTCCTCATTCCTAGAAACGATGCTCTCGACCAACTCTTCAAGACGGCGGCAGCAAGTCTTACGACAATCGTCAACCTACTTGCTACATGGCTAGTGTTTTTCCTCGTGTTTGCGATAGCATTGACTCAAACATTCAGCTTAACTCGGTTTGGGGAAAATGAAGCGGTCAATATCAATTTCAGAACAGTACCTAACGCCCTCATCCTCCTCTTCCGCATGAGTGTGGGTGAAGGTTGGAACCAAATCATGGAAGATTACGCAAATATCGAACCGCCGCTTTGTGTCGACGATGATGACTTCTTCAACAGCGACTGTGGTAGCACTAATTGGGCTAGGTGCCTGTTTATCGCATGGAACCTCATCAGCATGTATATCTTCGTCAATCTTTTCATCTCGCTCATCTACGAGAGTTTCAGCTACGTATACCAACGTTCGAGTGGGATGGCACATATCGATCGGGACGAGATACGGAGGTTCAAAGAGGCTTGGCGTAGCGTCGATCCTGCTGGTTCTGGTTTCATCAGCAAGGAAGCATTTCCAAGACTGTTAGGGGAGCTATCCGGCATCTTCGAAATGCGAATATACAATTCGGAAGACTCCGTCCGTCAGATTCTAGATGATATTCGAAGCGACGAGACACCTATGAGGCATTCATCGATCGCTACCGCGAGCAACCTTGGCGGGGTGGATGTACGAAGATTAAACCAAAGACTCGCCCAGATCGACGTTCGTAAGGTACAAGAGCGACGCCGCCGGTTCAACATCTTCTATGAAGAGGTGATGGTTTCCGCGGACCCCGTTCAAGGTATCTCTTTCACGACAGTGCTCATGATTATGGCGCATTACAAGATCATCAGTGACAGCAAGAGTCTAAGGTAAGCAGATGCTCTGTCAACTTCTATCAATCCTTATTTAACATGATTTTAGGCTCGAGGAATTCCTGCGGCGTCGTGCGCGCCTTCAACGAGTTGAGGAAGAGGTTCGCCGAAGGGTTGTTGTCGGTTTCTTCGACACAGTGTAAGCCTTGCTTCTCGAGGACACTTCTGTTTTCTTTCGCTAACTTTAGAATAGCTACTGGTCTCGGAAATTCAAGAGGCACATGGAGAAGAAGCGATCCGCACGGATGACAGCAATTCCTCAATTAGACGTGCCCGACATCTTCGTAGATGACGAGGATGATCGTAAACGAGCAACGCAACAGCGGACAACCATGGCAGCCCCGCCAGGTAGCACTACACCTTCTGATTTCCTTGCTGTATCCGATGCCGCACGGCCTCAGCACAAGAGCTGGGCGTCCGGCACCGACATATCGACGTATGATTCGTCTCAGACACATCCTCTGAGCTTACCACGAGCAAGCCCGTCCATGCCCGGACCTCGCTCTCACGCGTCAGCCTTCAGCTTCGAACTACAAGATTCCAGGCCAAATTCCGGCGAGAACAGCAGACGCGGCAGTTCGGTAAGCCCTGCCCAGGTCAGAGAGCTGCTCGACGACTCCGTCTGGGTTGAAAGCATTCGACGAAGTGCAACAATACGACAATCAAAATCGGCCGGCCGATCTGACTGGAGTGGACCTCGGTAAGGCCTCAAATAATTATGACAACGATTACATCCGCTCCCGTAATGAAATAATACGGACCAAGGGCACGATAACAACTATGGTACCGCAGTAATAGCCTACATGCCAAAAGATTCAGGGTGGGCTAAGGATACATCTACAGGGGGTTCTACACGAAGAGGAACATGACTTGGATGAGGTTAACAGGCGTTTTTGGCATGTAACGGTTTGCATTGGACGGAACTGTCGTCTATACCATGAATCAGCGAATTTTGTTTTATACCATGTACTCACATCAACTTTAGGGAAGGCATTAGTTGGATGCCAATGTTCCGAAGCATTAGACAGGCAGAGATACCAAAAGCACATTGCGGGTGCTAAACTTTTATATGTATTTATTAGAGGTTCTGAGTTTAAAAAAGGATAAGAAAGATCAATTTCAGTACATAAAGTGAAGCTAGAGCTTCCTATTCCGGTGCTATAAATAGTACCTAGAGGTCGCCTTCAAAAGTTTTTGCCATACACCAAGTCCGGGATCCACCTGGCAGCTCATTCGTCAGCTGTCGGACAGCTGTCTTAACAAATGGGAAAGGTCTTACATTTCAATCAATTATCTTTGCAAAGGCCTTGGTTATAACTTTCTACATTTGATGAATTTATAGATTGTATATAATATAATCTAATATTGAAGTAAATGACTTTATAATAGATAGTTGGTTATTGCTGCTCATATTAGCTTTCAGCTGCCAGCAACTACTTTGCCACCTGGCGCCAAGCCTGGCCAGGGTGCCCTACGGCAAAAATTTTTAAAGGCGACCGTTCTGTTTAATTCTTATGTGACCAATGCGTATATTTCGTACATAGAAACTCGTTAAAAGACATTCCCCGGAACGAAGCTAGCCTTAATAGCCCAACTTAAAACAAGTCTGGGGTGAAGTTCCAAGTACGGCTAAACTTGCGATCCTGAATGCTCGTGTTTGATGGTCTTTGAACTGATGGTGCGGCGGCGCCAAGGAGTTCAGTGGTAATATGTTGTCTAGGTACCTAGGTATTAAGGGAGTTGCTAGAGATTAGAGTCCTAACTAGACTCTTCCATATATTCGAATACTAAGAATCCATCGATCAATTAATCGTTCAACTATCTGAAATTTCCGGTCTTAAATTGCCTTTCTATTCAAGAACTAGGTAAAGTACGAAAGCAAGTAAACGCCAAAGTGAAAATTCCCGATAACATGATTTTGAGGATGTTTTTTTAAACTATCGCCGACTAACTTGAAATGCCAAGAACGATAAAGCTTAAGTAATATTGGCGTGCCACAATGCAATATAGAGTGGATGAATATGCAGGTCCGAGCTCCTTCAAACGTTATGCAGCTGCGTACCTAGGTACCTCCCTATCCTTCCACTCTTCTTCCACTTGACTCGGGCTCCTACCAATTTCAACAACTTCCAACATTCAACTTTTATCGTCGGTTCTCTTCCCCTGGCATACCTATAATACATACCGTATGCTCCCGAGGTTGATGCTGACCGCATATGCATCCCCTAACTGCGACAATAAATAAAATCATTATATATTATTCGTAGTAAGTGATAAGTCCTAATCGAACCGTCCTCAACAAACCTCGGTGTCATTGCCTCGCAGTCTATCGCATTAGAGATTCCAGAATACTTCTATTTACAGAATCTCATACTGAGAATCCATTCTTTCGGCATAATTATCTTTGGCATGCATATCATGTATGCGTGTGCGATGATGAATGATGTCTCTGATAGATCGACTACACCATGCCTGTCATGAAACGTCCTGAATCATAGACCAAGCCGTTCGCGGTAACCCCTAATCCTGGCAGTCGATCACACACCCGAGAAGAGCAGTCTTCCCGATTTAAATGTTGTAACTCTAAGGCTAAGGCGCTGCAACACATACTCCACAGCTACCATACCTGCCTTACCTAGTTCAAACAACGAGACCGACGATGGTGCGATATTCCATTGCTGCCGGCAGGGCTACGAGACAGCAAACCTGCCATCATGCGAAGCGAGCCCAGAACCAAATTGGCGGCGAGTTGTTTCACTACCATTGACGATGAGCGAGATATGTCGGTATGGACATATGCCCGACGCCACAATGCCACCGTATCTACGTATCTTCTTGCATAGGTCTCGTTACCTACTAGGTTCTATGTCTGTCTTATCCCTTCTCTTTCTCATCGTGCTGTTACTAGCTAGATACCAGATAGGATAGTATCGACGATGCCCGTTCTATCGTTTCCTACATTCATGATTTCATAACGCTGTCCCTGTCAAGTCGTTGACCACGCAAGTGCGCAGCCACAGCAAGTCCACGCAGCCATGGCAGCCATGTCGCATAAACACAAGCCTTGGATCTTCAGCCCCTGAGCAGGAGCCCCGGAGATCTGTGTGCTTTAACGAAGTAACATCACTTGTTATGTCTCCCTGTTCATTCGAACCCCATGACGAAGTGGATCATATGTTTATCAACTCCCTGCATGCCTCTCTATCGTGCACTGTCCCATCCCCATCCCCATCCTCACAGCCCTCGGTTCAAGGTTAGCAAGATCGCGTACATGGTAGGGTCATCAGGATCTCACAATACTTAAAACTGGCCGAGCCACACACCATCTAGCTGGCTTCTTCTCCAGACTCTTCTCGCAGTGTCCGTCTCTTCGACCACTCCTCACTAGGACCCAGTCGCCTCACAAGTATAGCTGCTTGTTTCCTGTTCTATTCGTAACCTTCCCGGAATAGATCGTCCTATCTTTTATAATCGAAACCAGCTTCGAGTCATTCTTTCGCACCTTACATTCTTCAAATTCACGGGCAGAGCCTCTTTTTGCGCAAGCTTTTTTTAATCACCAGGCTTTCTCAATCCCAGACCCACCGGGAATACTCGAGCTCAGAATAGGACGACTTTAGTTCGAAATCATTCAAACTCAAGCAAGATGCAGTCGCGATTCCAGACCATCCGATCGCGATTTTCGCCCAGTAGTCTTCGCACATCCTTCCGCCGCTCCTCCTCGGCATCGACTACCTCTGCGAGTTCTTACCATTCGTGCAGCTCGAGCTCGTCGTCGCCAGTGAGCACGATCAACGCCGTATTATTCAGGCAGCCATCCATTGCCGACCTAGAAGAAGAGAAGAGATGCACGGGTCCTGAGTTGGGCCTTCTCGAACCCAGGCCTATCGTATACTGGGGCGGCGTCGAAGAGCGAATGGGGTCCTTAAATTTCTAAATCCAAGCCTGCGGAGATCGTTTCTGTCTCATCAACCGAAGTGGGTTTGCTCGACCAACATTGGTGAAGACGAAATGACATCTGAGCCTTATTTTTTCAAACTACTTTTCAAGAACCTAGATGGCTATGGCTTTGCGCATAATATTATTCGAAATTTGGGGCCCCCTGGAGGAGATCCGCTTATGACTTAGAGGTCACGATATGATGGTACGGGACTTATTGACCGAGGACGATTCCTCTCGCGATAATGGGACATGAACAGAACTTGAGAGATCGCAATGGTTGAGGTACAGGGGTTCGGCAGGAACTGGGTTAATGGCGCTTGGTGACGGTTATTCGGAATTACAGCGTGTGCTCTGCAAACGATTTTTCAGCTAGAGAGATTTCCCAGATATTTGAGAGCGATCAAAATGAGAGAAGGCTTGTTCTTCGGGCAGGCCAATTTGCTAAATCAATTCTTAGAAGTGCTTCGTACTGTATACGCACTGTATTTTATCGCTAAAGCCCCTGTAAAAACCAGGGAGTCAGGTGCTGTAGATTGCTATAGTTATAGCCCCTGGTATTAGGGTTACCTCACCCCCCTACTTGAGTCCAACAACAGTTGAACTTCAATACTTTTAAAGTTAATAACTCTACGAACAATAGCCTCGAATTAACATAATTAGTATATTCTAATTTCTTGATTCAAACGCTTCAATCTAATTCAACTTGTATCATATGGAAACTAAGATTAAACTATTGCTAAGTTGTTGTTTAGCTGTTGTTAAGCTGTTGTTTAACTGTTGCTGAGCCATTGTTGAACTGTTATTAATCTATTGTTAAACTACTTAAAGTTGAAAATATGGAAGTACCTAAGTGTCACCTATAATTATAACGCTCAACAGCGTTAAGCTCATCGATTCTTACAGGGGTTCTAGCGATAAACGACTCTCGGGATAATAATACGTAAATTACGGTTTTTTTTCTCGTCCATATGATAACTACAGTAACTGTGTTAAGTTTACGACTAGAATAGATGCATCATCTTGCATAAAATAGATTACCTAGGTACCTAGGTAGACTCCAAGGGGGTGGGGGCTTCTTGTAGTTCTTGCAGTGAAAATATAGGAAATGACGGCGACCGGCTCTTACCCCGGCCGAGCTCTCCAGGCCTCTCCAAGTCTCCCCAAGTCTCTCCCCAAGTCTCTCCCCAAGTCTCTCCCCAAGTCTCTCCCGATAGCATGTCCGCATGTCCCACTAAAACAACATCACAACATACGCCAATGATATAACACAATTCAAAATCTCGGCCTGACTCATTTATCAGCCAACTATTCTGTATAGACGGAAGCATGTATTAATATCCTTATGAATATATACGAAGCCCGATGTAATTTCATGGACCAATTCAGTTTCGTTTCATCTCTCGCCTGAGACAATTTTTTTTTCTTATAATGGACAATGATAGTGAAGATAGTTTTGAGCTCTCCAGTGACACCAGCGATGTGGGAGATAACGTTGGCGTTGCTTCAAGTAATCTTTCTCGGTCGCAGGCCTTGAATCTGTATGTTAGTCATGCGTTTTCGACTTGGAACGCTCGTGGTTATGAGTTCGCTACGGTACGTCTCCTGGGAGAAGACTCAAATATTTGTTAACTAATGCCTCATGTGACAAGATTCTCTTCACCGCAGCTGCATATCCAGATACCCTCGTAGCGGCTGCTCTTCGGCAAGCGTCACTCTTATATTCAACTCACCCCAGGACAACTATTAATCTAAATTTGTAGCATGATCATAGTATACTTTGCGATGATCTTATTTTCTAGTTCCGTCGGACAATGGGTTCAACACTCGCCCAACAGGCTTCGTACTCTACTTTCAACCATTATCTGCAATAGAGGCTCTGTCATCATTGGCTCATTTTTCTGGATCATGATATTGAGCCAGGAAGACCTGACAGGGCGTGAAGCTATCTTCGTATTGCCTAAGAATATGCTGCTCAGGGGCCTCGGCTTCGCCATCGCCGTAATATTCGGTATTATCGAGCGCTTAAGCTCTTCCGGTAATCTTATATCAATGGAACGAGATTGGGTCGTCACCGTGGCCGCCCCCGCCGGTAGACCATACGACCTGACGCATCTGAATGCAGTCATGCGGCGGATCGATCTTGTCTGCAAGTTAATCTCACCCATCTTGATCGCAGCTGTCATATCAGCCCTTGGTTCGATCCGCTTGGGCGTCGTGTTTACTGGCTTAACAAGCTTGGTATGCATCCCAATCGAAATCTTCTCTGCTAAAAGGGTTTGGAGTAGTAGCCTCCTCTTGCAGGCACCGCGTGTTCCGCCCCCAGCAAGGACAACGCAGACAACCTCGAGGTCATGGCTAGCTAGAGCCAGGCAATATTTTCATGGGTTTGAGCAATATTTCAGTACTGCCGTCTGGGTCCCGTCAGTTGCCCTAGCACTTCTACACTTCAACATGTTAACGTGGCGCGCGACTTTTATCACTTATTTGATTAATGCAGGCTATTCACTCAATATCATCACATTAGCTCGAGCCATCGGCTCCTTGTTTGAAATTACTAGCACGGTCATTACGCCACGCGGTATTGAGTACATGGGCAAAGCCCACCACCACGCTAAATCGTCGCCCGCGGACGAAGATAATGAATCGGAAGTTGGCTTAATTGATAATGACCATGGTGGGAACCGCGATATCGAAACATTAATTGGACTGCAACGTTTTGGCCTTTGGGGTATGAGCTGGCAGCTCATAAACACGGTAAGCAACAACCCCCTCAACAAGATGTTCCCGTGTCGAGTATTGACAAAAGACAGTTCCCCGTAGTTTTTGCATTATGGGCGATATCAGCACAAAGTGATTCAACGGAGAGCCTATCCACAGCTGCACGAAGGATTGTCTCTGAGCAAGCCTCGCCTAGCATAGGTTGGAGTATCGTCTTGTTCTCATTCCTGGCGTTTTCTAGGCTAGGGGTATGGGTTTTCGACCTTACAACCCAACAGCTGACACAGACACTTGTACCGCAGCATCAACGTTCGAGTTTCGCTGGAACAGAGAACTCAGTGGTGAATGTTTTCGAGTTGCTTGGTGCCGGCGCTGCTATCGCCTTCCCCCGCACAGAGCAGTACAGGTGGCTTGCATTGGCAAGCCTTGTTGCAGTGACTGTGAGCTGGATCATGTATGCTTTCTGGGTCCGTCGACAAAGGGGCCACTTAGTTCACTGGGAGAAGCTGGCTCAGGGGCTCTGCTCCAGCGGCAGAAACTGGTAACGATCACTCGCAAGCGGTAAACATATTCTATTAAGTGAGATAAGGGGGAGTAAAAGGGGGGCAAAACTTTCTGATGGAACGCGCGGCCCATGAGTGTTGAATATTGGCAGGTGGTCATAAGAAGGGACAGAAAATTATATGACGGTGCAAATCGTCAGAGCCATTGTTGGCTGGGACCCTCGAGATCAAAATCGCATTATGTCGAGTACCTCCACGTTCAAAAACACTAATTTGTTATTCATCTCATGATAATGTCCTACTAAAACTTGATTCTCCTATTCTTTATATAAAGTAAGCTTCTTTTTTTTTTTTTTTCTCTGAGAAAAAATTTTCTCCTCCCTTTCCCCCTCAATCACTTGTTCGAATCACCAAGATTTAATCAGATTTTGTTCAAAAACAGAATTTAAAGATTACCAGTTTCGCAATAACCAACAAGCCAACGAAATACAAATTATCTTTCCGACTTTCAAAATTTTCAAAATTTGACATTGATAGCGAATTCGCAGACAAGTAATCCATATATTTAATCTCCGCTCGGTATTTTGATTGGGTGACATATTCCATTGCTGACGATTAATATGTCGAAATTTCCGCCTTCTCTACGGAAGGCCTCGCCCACCAAGTGCCAGTACCAGAGCTTATCGCCGGAGTCCTCACATGGCTCCCTCTCTAGTAGACCTAGAGACTTTGACTACCCTAAAATGGGGTCGTATCTAAGACAGGATCACCCATACCATCCTGTCAACTTTCTAATCAAGCCGTTACGACCCGACTCTCCACCGCCGAAGCCCAGAAGGGCACCAGGGGATTTGTCTAGGACCAGACAAGATCCTCTCCACTCCATCCCCTCTGCGTCAACTTCACGCCAACCCATGCGCGACAGGCCGCATTGCTGCGCTCGTGAGCGCAGTGGCCACGAAGACGGCCAAGGCCAAGAACAGTTATCCTGGTTAAAAACGAAGGGTATCGCCAAGGTGGTGAAGGGACACCTTAACCTCGACGAAGATGAGGAATATCACGAATGGATTAACGTAGGTGAGGAAGACGATGAGTGGTGTATAATAGACAAACCCGTTGGAATGGTCGATAAGAGTGAGGCCATGGAGAGGCTATGCAAAGACAACATCAAAGATACACTAATCGATAAAGCTGTTGTTGAGCAGCCCAATATCCAACGACTGAGGGTACATCCACTCTTCGCGGCCCTTTACGGGGATGACCCGTACTGGGGCTCAATGGCCGAGCTGGAGTACGAGCAATAACTTCTGCTCGTTCCCAGGTATTTAAGTCCCTGACCTAGTACTAACCTCCTAATATAACACGAAAAAAAATCCAACCAGCTCAAGATTGTCCTTCATAGAACGCTATCAAGCTCTGGTATTTTGCTGGATTAGTGCTATGTGAATACTTGTTCAGTATGGTCTGTAGGACGTCGCACTTCATTACGTAGCAGTGGCACTTTTGAGGTGTCTCTATTTCTGTAAGGCATCGTGCCCATGATGTGTATTGCTGGATAAGTACATAAATGAGTTGGCATTCGTCCCATGATTTGATAATTGACTGCTCAAATACATTACAAGTTGCAAAGAATCATTCTTATTCTCGAATAAGAAGTGAATATGGGATGTGGTAGTAACCCCCGAATAAGAGGCCATGTCAATAAAGCTTCGTCTCACTCATGACTACGAGCTATGATACCATTACTTCAACTTAGCAAACTTAACTCTCTCGGCTTCCATTTCATCCCATTCCTGCTCCACTTCCCAACACAAGCAATGCGTTTTTTCATTACAAGTCTTGAATGCCCCATCAGTTGCTCACCTCCTGATATCTTCATACGCACCATTGTATCCAGTCACTTCGTCGTAAGGCATCCACGTCTAAGAAGATGCCGGAAGTCCATGTATAAAATTTCGTACCAACGAGCTTTGCTTTCTCTTTGCCACAATTTCCCAACAACAAACGACTACCAGTCACAGCACCTAGATTTCAAAACATCATCACCATCCTTCAACACGATCGAATTTCAACAATTCCAAACCATGCCCTCAGAAGACGACTCAGCCGCCGGCCCCAGCTCCAGCACCGGCGCGACGGCTAACCAGAACACCAACACCACCTCCACCTCCCAGCCGACACATAAATCCTCCCATAGCCACAGCCATAGCTTCGCTTCCGAACCGCGCGTCCCTTTCCTCCCGTGGTTCCTCGTGGGAGGCACGGGCCGGCCGCCTAAGGAGAGCAACTTCCTACGGATGGCCCACGAGCGCAACGAAGCCGGGCGGAGGGCGGAGGCCTTCCAAGAGGCGCGGAAGGAGGCCCTGGACGAGCGCAGCAAGTACCTCGCGGACTGGGAGAAGAAATGGGGTCCCGCGGGCGGCGCCGGCCTGTTAAGTAAGACGTGTGGGCACAATAAAAAGTAAAGTAGACGGACACACGAGGAAGAAACGAATCGGTTGATTGATGAACAAATATGTCGATATATTGTTGGGCGGCAGTTATGGAGTTCATCCTCCCCCTTTTTATAGAGGAAGCCCGGGAAGGCGTGTAGGGTAGGGTAGGACGGATCGATAGTTTCGGTGGGACAACGTCATTCTGGTGACGGTGTTACTATAGGTATAACAAGTAGCGAAAACAGTTTGTCAATATCTTGGCCACTGCTAGACTTGAATGCCAGCAAGGAAAGTTTTGATGAACACTAGTTCATAGTTCTAACATGTACTTCCTACCTAAGTAGGTACTAAGTGTCGATACTTAGCTTCTATGAACTTGAGCCAATTTTTCATACTGTGAAATTTTGATACAAGCCTCTTGCTGTAATACAAATAACCAACATCAAACAAGGCCGAGGGTGTTCTATTAAAAAAAGGGTCAGTTGCCAAGTCGAGCGGTAGTTACCAGTCAGGAGTATGCAAGGGTGAGACTACACATTAGTCATCAACTAGCTTTCTCACTTGAGAAACATAGTAGCACTGAACAAAATGACAGGAATTAAAAACATGTAAATCATGATTAATGCAATGCGAATTTATTGCCTCCCACCCATTGTGCCCGTGTTATGACCGACAGTTTAATAATATGTACAGGTTTATAAGTCTTCCATGGCCATGCCTCAAGGGATGGCTCCTAGTATCTATCCACCCAAGCTTTGCAGAGAAGCTCAGCAGAGGTGAGGTGAGCAAGGTTCGTAATTAATAGGTGGCGGAAGGATTACGAACCGAGCTGAGGAGAACTCGGAAAACTAACGTCGGTTTTTGGGAGACCTAAGAGAAAAAATAAGAAAAACCACCAGCTCCACCCGCCTTTATCCCATATACCGTGGCAGCGCGCACCTAGCACACAGCAAAGGAAATGTAAAGACCAGTGGAGATGCAATCAACGTAGCCTCTGGCTACAAGCAGTTCGGAGTCCAGTTTGGGCGAAATGTATCCTTGCATCGCCGGCAAGTCGACGATTTTCGTACGCGCCGAAGATCAGCCGTCCGAACCAAAACGTTGAACGATGTCTTCGAATGTGATCCGGTTGAAGAGATTATGAGAGTCGTAGGCTGAGGCGGTCACATAAGTTATCGTAATGCCATCATCCAATGAAACCTTGGGTATCCTGACACCGACCAAGGCCCCCAACGTCGGAATATCATTACGGTGTAAGGGTGGAGAATAAGATGCATGGCGAACGAGATCTACTAATAATCCAGTTCCGTTAAATCGTCGACCGACTCTTTGGTATCGGTGATACCGAAGATGGGGGCATTCTTCTTGGCCCACTGGCGAGTAATGAGAGACGCTATAGTCTGTTAGTAAAGAAACGAAAGCAGAAACGTTGAGTGGGGGTTGAATTACCTTTCATGAATTTCTTACTGGCATACTTCTTGTAAAACGCCTCGTGGCAAATAGGGCGAGCCAAGTAATCAACCATGAGCTCAAACACAGGCTCAATCTCTTCCTCAGTGTATCCAGCATAGAACGCGATGGTCGGGTCCTAAGGGCAGGTTAGAATAAGATTCGGCAAAAATCCAATAGCGGTCGGAACACTCACCCATTCACCCCGATCAAGGATCATTCGCGCAAGATACATAGCTGCCGCAGCAACGTGGCTAGGACGATACGCCAAGAACCGGTGATCGACGATACTGATCTCCATCAGGTACTTTCCGATAGTACGAGATTGGATATCGTAGTCATCTGCCTTAGAGATGCGTCGAAGGAAGTTCATTGGGTTAGGGTAGCTAAGGTCGTAGTTCAATGTCTCCAGGATAAATCGCTCCGCACTGAGGATCTCGGCATCACTAAAGCCGTCGTCTGATACCATCCTATAGTTACTAACGTGGGGTGATAAGACTTCCTCGTACTTCGCAGCAATGAACATGGCGGTGATGCCAACGAGTTGCACGCGGTCAAGCTGTACAACCTTCTGAGAAAGGAAACGATCGATGATGTTGGTAGCAAGGAACAGGGTCTCAGGAAGAAGGTGGAACCGCGTATGGACCTCGATCATCCAGTCGACCAGAATACTTCGCGTCTTCCACTCTAACTCGTCTTGGTGTATTATGTACTGAGGATTCGGGACTGACTTGCATTCAAGATCGCGTAGGTAATCGAAGATCTCGTGGGCGTATTCGGCAACCATCAGAGGGTCCTCGAGGCCCTCTTCTTCCAGATCCTTAACGCCAGGCGGGAGGACTAGACCAGCCTCCTGTTGAGGTGCAGCCTCCTTGCGAGATGCCTTCTCAATTACGGGCTCCAACTTCTCTAACTGTGGTTCCACTCGTTCCTGCTTCTCAATAGTATGAGCCTTCTTGCGGACTGGCTCCTCCGTAAGGATGTCTTGCTTGATCGATGTCGAAGTTACCTTTCGCTTGTGAGATCCGATAGCACCGGAGCCGGATCCTGCTCGCTTCACCTCGGTCTTTTTCGTCTCCTTGGTACCCAGGGCTGATCTGGTTGTGGTGGTACGAGCTTGGCTCTTCTGAACACCGGTGGGTTGTGCGGCTTTAGAGACTAAGCCAACCTTGCCTCCACCTAGAGGCTTCTTTCCCTCTACTGCTTCGCCTTTTCCAACATTACTGACGTCGCCTAAAGCAGCACGCTTTCGTTGAGCGGCAGGGTTCGCATTGACTGCTGACTTCTTGGACTGAAGGGGTTGCTTAGATGGTTGAGAGGTAACGTCGACATCAAGTGCCGCGGCCTTAGCACGCGTCATACGCGTAGAATTCTCGTCATTCTCGTTTGAGGAAACGACGCGTCGTGCGGGGCGTCCCTGTGTATATCGAATTAGACATTGCTTAAATGATGTGGTAAGGGCAATTAGGGAAATGTGTGTCGAGCAAGCTGTATCAAAATACAATCGAAGGATAGTCGGTAGGGCGAATCAAACTTACAGGAGGCATCTTGAAAGGTGATTGGATGCCCTTGAAAGATGCAATTGAACTTCGAGAAGGGTACTAGAATGACAAGAAAAGTTAGCTATGACCCGAACGTGTTGCGGATATATATATCCGTATATAAAAATGTGTAATAATGGTGACACTCGTGTGATGTTGAGCGCGAATTGGGATGAAGACAGAAGGAACAGCAATACATGCTGTGATTAGGATTATAAGAGAACATACTTTATAGTTGGTTCACTGAACCGTCAATCGAGGGAGCTAATCAACAAGCTTCTTTCAGCATTAGATGTTGACTCGTCCTAAAGCGAGAGTAATACGCAGCAAGTCCTGATGAGAAGACGTGATGCAACTGCAAATGGAAATGCGAATGTGAAAGATGATGTATGATTGTACGGTGTAAGGAGTATTAATTGCAAGAGAGTAAGATTAAGCAATGGGTGAGAAAGGGGAAGAAGAGAAGAAGTGGAATTGGAAGTGTGTGAAGTGTGTAAAGTGGAAGAAAATAAGGCGGATGATTGTTTATGGTAGAGATGGAGGAAGAATTGTGATGTTTTTGAGGAGTAACGAGCCAATGTTTTGGCTTTTGGTAATTTGGGGTCAAGGTTTGAGAGCAAGAAGCGCTGTGGAGTGGTGCAGAGGTACCTTTTCTTACCTTTACGTGACCCTAGGGATATGTTTGTATGCACGGCGTGGGAAGCGTGGAAAGCGGTACACGGTTGCTTAGCGCGAATTGGCCTGGCCTAGGCAGGCTTTCCGTTGATACCTGTAGTGTAGGTGCGAGGTATGCCGGTACGTACTGGAAGATCCAAGTATCCACACCCCGGTACGCGATTTGGATCAAGCCCACCAGAGGTCAGTCAAATAGACAGATGGAAAATTGATATTAAAGAAGCTATTGTTCTTCAAGTAAGACCCAGTTAATGACTTGAAGAAAGGGATGGAAGAATCAACGGATGGAGGAGATTATGCGAAGATAAGAGTTCCAGTGCCGACTATATTTGTTTGACAATTGGGCAATACTTGTGAAGAGAGAGAGGTTGTAGGTGTAAAGAGTAGGTGAAGGTTTAAGGTGGATGTTGTAGAAAAGAGGTTGGTCAGTGTCGGGTACTGTGGGAAGGAATCGCTGGAGCTTTTAGGTACCCGTTCAAATTTGGAAGACGCGATCTGAGAATCCCACACGGTACGACAGTACAATACACTGGGTCCTGCCACCAGACGACGGTTGTTACGGTCCCGCACTTGCTCTTTTTTTCCTCACAAACGTGACTAGATCCACAATCCCACTAAATCAACAGAAGCAACGGAGGGGCAACGGGACTTTAATTGGTTCAACGTATAACTGCCTGGTGAGGTCCCTCTCTTTTGACCAATCCACTGACGTGATTCCGCGTTCACGCTAACATGTGGCTGAATTCACCAATCGTTACCAGTCAAATCAGCCGCATTTCCTGACTAATCGCCCTTCAGTCAATTCAGCATTCTGTTGGAAATGGTAAAAATTCGGTAGATAATGAGACCGATTTAAGGTGCCAAGGATTAAACCCCTGACCCCTGCCACTTAACTTCGGAAGAACTTGAATTCCTGAATAGCCTCAATTTCTGAATTTTGGTTCAAGGCTGGTTTAGATCAGCTCTGCTCTCCCTTGCAGACTGTGCGCAATTCAACACATATATGCCACCCATTGGCTGCGAAATGTTAGGATGATACAGCCGCGGATCTTTTCCCTCTCAGCTCGGAGGGTATTGACAAATTGTCAATGCTCTTCTTTGAGTCTTTCCCTCCGAAGCTATGCAACGGTTCGCGAGGCTGTAACTCCCCCCGACCCCTCCGTCGATCATTTATCTTCGGCCTCCAAACCCGCCCAGGTGTATGTCCCGGCCCAGTCGAAGTCCGACAAGGCGTCAACAGAAATTATACGCACCTACAAGCCTAGAACACCCGGTGTACGACACTTAAGGCGGCCTATCAACGATCACTTATGGAAAGGCAGGCCCTTCCTTCCCTTAACCTTCCCAAAGAAGGGTATGGCCAAGGGTGGCCGCAACAATAACGGGCGCATCACGGTTCGGCATCGTGGCGGAGGTGCAAAGCGAAGAATAAGAACAGTGGATTTTCACCGTTGGGTCGCTGGCCCTCATACTGTCGAGCGAATCGAGTACGATCCGAATCGTAGCGCGCACATTGCCTTGCTCAATGAGGACGCTACGGGCAGGAAAACATACATCATAGCCGCCGAAGGAATGAGAGCCGGAGATGTGGTACAAAGCTATCGTGGTGGTATCCCTCAAGACCTTCTCGACAGCATGGGTGGAGTGATCGATCCAGGTATCCTAGCTGCTAAGACAGCACATCGTGGAAATTGCCTACCGCTGCATCTCATACCTATAGGAATGCCAGTATACAATGTTGGCTCTCACCCGAAAGGAGGTGCTGTCTTCTGCCGAAGCGCAGGCACCTTTGGTGTTGTAGAAAGCAAGGATGAAGAAATGAGAGACGACGGTGTAAAGGTTGTGACCGGTAAATATGTCACGGTTAAGCTGCAAAGTGGAGAGGTTCGGAGAGTCAGTAAAGATGCATGCGCAACCATTGGTGTTTCGAGCAACCCTCACCACCACTACCGGCAGCTTGGTAAGGCCGGTAGAAGTCGATGGTTGAACATCAGACCAACTGTACGTGGTGTAGCAATGAACAAAGGTATGGTATTCGAATTGTTTGATAGAGACCAGAGCTAAACGAGAGCTAACCGGTAATTTCTAGTCGATCATCCTCACGGTGGTGGCCGTGGTAAATCAAAGGGTAATCGACACCCAACGAGCCCCTGGGGAACACCGGTACGAGATAATCTTCCCACTGAACATGATATAGGCAGTCAAATACTAATAAACGATTTTAGTCAAAAGGTGGCTACAAGACCCGTAGGAAGAATAACCCTAACAAATGGGTTGTGATTCCTAGAGCTCGAAACATGGGCAAACGAAGGGACAAGAAGAGCAAGGAATGATAGAACCAATCGTTTTCAATGTGGCTCTGTTTACTCTGCCCATATGTACCATATAGAGTCTTCGCAAATAGAGCGAGGCTTATATATCGAATGTACTATACTGAACGAAGCTCAAGTCTTGTTTTTTATCACATATAGTGAAGCATAGTAAGTTCAGACATTCTTTGCCTAAGTATGTTGTATAGAGTGTCCCCGAACAGCACACCTATCCTCCACATCTCATACTAGCAAATGAGCAGTAATGGCATTTCTCGCCAAATCAGATCCATGGATAACCTCACTCTCTAAAACACAGGCATCAATTTCCCACTTCAAACGATGTCAGGGCAATGTAATTATGTAGGCTCATGTGTATAAGATATTAAAGCAGTTACTATAGACAACAGTTAAAAGAACTCGCAAAATATTTCACCCTGTTTGGATACATTCCATACCCCCGAAGTTCCCTGGTCATCTGCAACCCCGCTACATTGATGATTGAGCACCCCCCCCCCCCCCCAAAACATGCTATCCCAGAAGTTTATCAATTGTAAATAACTTCTAAAGTCAAACAGCTCTTGAACATAATGAATCAATCAATATGTATATGCAACTCCTTGGTTGCCTCCAAAGGCTGTTTTATTCTATTATTATTTTTTTTCTCGTGAGGTGAGCTAGTCAACCTAATAGCTATATCCATTATTCGATTTCTTAAATGCAATTTTATGTCAACTTCATACGTATCCGGAAATCCTCAATCGAGCCCTATGCACATCCTCCGGTTTATCCAATACCGGCCATAGCGAGGAGGTGAAAAGCATTATCTTTTACGCAACTTGTCTATACCAGTTGCTCACCGGGTCACCGAGACAATCACCAACTGTGACAGCCCTATAGCCCCTGTTCTGAATACCTTTAAGCATGTACTCCGTCAGATTGTGGACGGTCTGCTCATGAATATCATGCGAAATGACCAGAGCATCATCTGTCTTAGACGACTTGTCCTCAAAATATTGGTCAAAGTTATCCTTGGAGTTCTGAATCAAGTCGGGAGAGTCGTTAAGATAATCAGCGGTGTCTAAGTCGAAATATACGACATGATACTCCAAAGACGCTAGATCATCTTGACAACCACTCGCCTCCGTGCAAGAGCTATAAGGGGGTCGCATATATGTTGGGATGAATCCGAGAATGTTCCGCAAAGCCATTTCATTTTTGATCATCTCGTCCTTTCGCCGGGACGATGTAATGGTGCTGAGGTCGGCATGAGACCATGTATGGGACGCGACCTGATGTCCATCAGAGTACATACGTCTGTAGAAATATATTTAGAAAAGGGCCACAATCGCTAAGATCGGGGACACTACTCACTGAATCACAGAAGGCCATGCAAGACTGGTATTGTCGATCTCACCCTTGCCATTATTGATACCGGTAATAAAGAACGTAGCTTTGGCATTATACTTTGCCAAAAGATCCAGGAGTTCAGATGTATACTCGCCAGGACCGTCATCAAAAGTAAGAGCAACGTCACCTCCGTTCTCACAGTCGTAGATTCC
The DNA here is from genome assembly GCA_022695765.1 of Annulohypoxylon moriforme. Lineage (NCBI taxonomy): Eukaryota > Fungi > Ascomycota > Sordariomycetes > Xylariales > Hypoxylaceae > Annulohypoxylon > Annulohypoxylon moriforme. The sequence goes on along the minus strand of MU403120.1, from coordinate 200,030 downwards.
CCCGCCACCGACCAAAACGTTCCCCAGGGGCGAACGATTTAATGCTGATGTGTTGATACCTGTAGGAGTTTTGTTCGCATCGCAGGCTGGTCCGTAGTCGAATAAGCAATCCGGAGCACGGCAGTGATCCGTGGTGGTACCGCAGTATCTAAGGATAATATGTAAGAAATGTCAGAGTTAAGAATCGATGTAAGCCTACCCGGAAGCAGAGCAGCATTCTGTTTCTTTGCACACCGTATTGTCGAAGTCGGGGCCGCAGCGTCCATCAGTAGTGCTCCCGGTATTGTTCCCACCACCGCCCTCGGCGCATGTTCCAAATGCAGTTTGACATCCAGTATCGCAATAATCGGTTGAATTACCGCAGAATCCACTAACATCTGTTTCAGCTTAAATTTCAAAAAGTCAAACCCTCAACACCCACTATTGAGAGCAGCACATGCCAGTCGGGCAGATATATCCATGTTCCCCAGCTCCTGTTGTTCCGCATGTTAGATCTGGGGAAATCCCTCCGTCACCATCGTCGCCGGTCCCTTCATCTCCGTCGCCGCCAGATCCACCACAAATACCAAACTGAGTTTGACAGCCGGTTGAGCAGTAATTTGTCGTGTTGCCACAATAGCCATACTGGGAACAACACAGGTTGTCGGGGCATGTGTAACCCTCGGTTCCGGCTCCTGTATTTCCACAAGTTAAGTCCGGCGAGACATCGCGCAGGCTAAGCCACGGGGGTATCGTAAAGGCGAAGCCAGTCGTGAATCGACCTACTAAGATTAGATATGTCGAAGTACTCGACCGCATTTTATGAGAGACCCTAAACGAATGTGATCAATATGAACGAGTGTAGTCAACGAGCGAATCATCCGGTGGGCAGAATGATCAAACAAAAGAAATTCAAGAGTGGGAAAATCAGCAGTTTATCACACATATACTCAATCAAAGCCGGCTACTCAGGTCTCCACTGAGACAAGATAGAATCGACTTCCTAAGTCGCTTGCCAGCGACGGCAGCGTGCTACCAATGCAACGAGGGCCTCGGGGACCGTGTCCGGACATATTGGAGGACCATCCTGAAGAAATGGAATCTTGGGGACTTATGCATGCGCGAGAATCGACGAAAAATGACCTGCAGCCACGATGACCACGGATCATGTTCTGATGTTACCAGCCAATCGCATCTCATAAAACAAGCCATTAGGTCTAGATCATTACCCACAACATTTCTATTGACATTAAAAAAAAACAGATACTTTAAAAAAAAAACCTATCTGCTGGATCGGATCTAGCCATGTGGTAACCGACTGATGAGATCCTTACCAAGCAGGTAGTTGATGGCAAACGAGAAATGGTCCGAATAACTCGTACCTACCTACCTAGGTAGATATTTGGTTGAAAGATTACGACCAAAAACCCTCATCCGATCCTCGAGAGTCGATAATGCTTTTCTGGTTCTGGACAGCCAAGTAAATGTGTACGTAATCCCCAGGAAACAACGACAACGGAGCTGAATTGTAAACCCAGAATCTTTCGATGGCGTGAATATTTGATCCAAAATCAACAAATCATAGCTGACTGGATGCATGGCTGAGCTCCGCGGCGAGCTATCTGCTGGTCTGCCAAGCCGCAGTTGCAGTCGATAAATACGAGATCGGACGCTGTCCTACAGAACACGGGGCTAAGAGGAATTCATTATTGAAAATAATCATTTTAATGGTCGAGAAACCGAGCCTATAAAATGGATATGTAGGTAAGTTCACGGGATTGAGACCCTCGTAGTATAATGTATAATGTCAACAAGAAATTCAACGTTGGACAAAGTGTTGATATTTACCTAGGTACCTGATGGTCTAGGGTTACTTCCTGTTCACCGTACACAGGTATGGACTAGGAACGTATGACGCATGTAGGTCTCTCTTTGACCGCATACGTATATGCATATGTATGATAGTGTATACGGTGACATTGAATTATGTATATATTGATATGTAATATTGGCTGACTTGACTAAGTAGCCGAGGACACGCGCAGCTTAGGCAGGGTCGAGTTTGCCTTAAAGCTACTAGATACAGAAAATATCTAGTCGGTATGATTTAATGTGTATTCTTGGAAATGAAATTCCTCGATGCCGAGGTCCCAAGGTGATAATATTAGGAGAATGGCAGTGCCGGTGTCTACGAGAGACCGAGAAATACCTCAGAATGGGTTTAGATCGGCCGGATGAGCCGTCATAGTACGGCCGTACCTTTCCGTTCGTTTTCGGCGATGTTTCTATTCGTCGATGAGAAGTTTGTGTGCTTGAATAATTTATGTAGAATCTTCAAGCTGCGTAATGATTGAATATCAGCCACAATAGACTGATGAGGTAATAAGATAGCTAATCTAAAAAGGTATAGTGCCATGCCAGGGTGTTTAAAATAGAACGCAACCCTGAACTTTAATTGATTTCCCAGGAGTTAAAATAACCTTACGAGTCAACCTTATTATTCCGTAATCTTGCGCGGAATTTAACATTGAACGTTAAATTGGTACTTGGTGTAGCCATCGGGGATATCAACTTTAAAGGTAAACAAAATGATCTGGGTCTTTAACTTGAAGGTATATCATCTCTTCAACAACGATGCAAGTCGCATTACTTCTACCTTGTCGCAATGCGAAACTCGCACTACTATTATGTAGACGCAGGCAATCTTGTTCCCATCTGGAATTGCATAGCCCTTTTAAATGAGATTTTAGTGTGCTAGGGGATGCCCATGGCCATTAAGTCTGACAGCTCATCACTGGGTCTGATTAATATAGGAAAACCAAGGGATTCCAAGACGAGACCGATCTATTTCACTTGGACTAATGGGGCCACTTGGAGTTACACATTTCTTTTCCCCCTTTCCTACCTCCATCTGCTCCATACACTGGATCTGAGAACCAGGATCTGCCTGAGATTTGCCTGAGACTTGACGCGAAAGAAACAGGTTACCTGGGTACTACTAGCGACAACCTTGGAATAGTCAGTATTTGACCGTACACCTTTACGCCTTTTACACTGCCACAACACAGCTACTGGCCACTATTTGACAGCGGCAACTCGGCAACTCGACCCATTTGTTCGGTTGTCCCAGCGTTTAATAAGGCCAACAGTCGCTGGGAGCTCCAGAAAAAAAAAGAGAAGGAAAAAAAAAAGGTAGCCCTAGAGATAAATTCTACCGCGCGGCATTTTACCGTATCTTGGTACAAAGCGCATCGACAACTCTAAGCCAAGACCCCCGGACCCACGCGACCTGTTACCTCATAGGGTTTGATTCGTCTCAAATTCTTCGCATTCTCATCGTGAAGGCGCGGCATTAGGTCGATCTCCATTGGCATTCGTTAGCGGCAAAGACTGGCCAGACTCGCAAGTTTGGGGGGCTTTGAGTATTGGCGTACGTAGCAGGGGAAAAAGCGAGGGATCATCTGGGAGAATACGGAATACATACTGTAGTGATTCACAAAAAGAGAAGAAGCAAAGCACCAAGACAAGCTCAACTTTGGCGCGCTCTTGGAGCTTTTCGACTATTTCCCCATACTACATCATCTGATGCCTACCTACCTACTAGCCTATTATACTAGCATACCTAGGTATTGAAGCTATCTAAAAGCCTAAATAAAGGCGACCAACAAACCCCCGTTGAAATGCCCGAGGACGACCACAACATTCCGACTCCTCTTCTCTCTCAACCCTACAGCAGAATGTCTGAACATGGTTTTGCGAATACGCCGAGTCGAAAATCCAAGCTTAGTACCCTAGTCATCGGGTCCTATGTTTTCGACTGGTTGATACTGATCGCTGTCGGCGTCGTTGGCGTCATACTGGGAAATGTCACCCCTAACAAAAGACCTTTTAGCTTACAAGACCCTAATATTTCGTACGTATCCCATTTACTGTCGTCGCGAGATCAATTAAGATAACGAGCTAACTTCTTTCATAGATTCCCTTACACCGTTCACGAGACCGTATCGTCCGCGATCCTTTTAACCTGCAATGCCGCTATCCCGGTCGCCGTTATTCTTATAGTTGTTATGATATTCGTGCCTGGACCTACTGTACCTAAAAATACACCGAAATCCTTGATCTGGAAGCGGAAGCTTTGGGAGCTACACACAGGATGGTTAGGTTTAGCTCTTTCATTGATATCGGCTTGGATCATTACGCAAGGGATGAAAAATCTTTTTGGAAAACCGCGACCGGATCTCCTATCTCGATGCCAACCCGACCTCGCCAATTTCCGTGACTATATCGTTGGCTTTAACACGCCCTCGGATGACGGTTCGCCTGACGGCCCCTATAACGGTCAGCTGGTTAGCGGAAATATTTGCAAGAACCCGGATAGCTCTTTACTCGACGATGGATTCCGCAGCTATCCCTCGGGGCACGCTAGCTCTGCAGCTGCAGGACTGATCTATCTCTCGTTCTTCCTGGCAAGCAAGTTCGCTATCACGCTCCCATTCGTCCCAGAGGGGACGCCGTCAAGCGACACAGGTCTTGTTACCGCTTTCCCATCACGTTTACGTAGCGGCGGCCTCGACACATCCTATGAAGCTGTACGACAAGCCGCACAACACAACGAAGGAATCGATAGATCCGTGTCACCCGTTGGTCGGGCAGAAACAAAACAGATCGGGGCCCACAATTCGGCTGTCCTGTCCATTCGAAGACAGGCTGCCGCGCCCCCGGTATATTTACTCTTAATAACGGTTCTTCCCTTTTTCACCGCCATCTTCATCGCCAGTTCACGTTGGTTCGACTTCCGACACCACGGATTCGATATTCTCTTTGGGTTCATAATTGGCACAATTACGGCCTGGTTCGCGTTCCGCTACTACCATCTACCAATCAGGTCAGGCGCAGGGTGGGCCTGGGGTCCGCGCAGCCACGACAAGGCATTTTGGGCGGGTTTGGGATCGTGGAGTTACGCGACAGATAGGAAGCATTGGGTTCGACCCGGGGACGAGGTTGAAGGAATACCAGGCCACCGTGCAGACGACATCGAGCTAGGAGTACGGTACAGATCGAAAGCAGACGCGCAGTCACATGCGGAAAGCTCTGAGACCGCTGCTATGGAAGCAGAGCGGATTTGAGAAGGAGTTAAAAAGTTGAGGAGTTGCTATTTTTGGGCAATTTTGATCGGCGTACAGGCAAGGGTATCTTCGCACCTGTGAACTATAATAAGAGTGCGTATATAGACAGGAGACGGAAAGGTTGGCTGGTCCTCTTCTACTGGCACCGGCAATCACCTTATTAGGTCGACTTTGATAGAGTCTACTACTACTTTGCATATAACACTTCTAGGTAGACATTTGAGATTCCTCGTTGTGATTTATCTATGACCTGAATGCTTATTTCATTTAATTTTTACCTTATAAGTTTGCGATGTCACGTACGTAGTAGGTTTATATCGACGTATAAATCCTGCCGCTTAATAAACACCTACCTCTAGAAAGATGACCCGTCTCATGACCTGTCAAGCTATATCATTCGCCAATATTAGCATTTCTCTTCTGCGATTTTGTCGTGGAAGACCAAGCTCGACTCAAAGTGAAAACGTCACCCTGTAATCCCGACCACAGTCCATTCGAATTGGAGTCGTTGGGGGTTGGGAAACATGGCTGTCTCTGCCTGGGACGATTAACGCGACGAAAGCGACGGGACTAGGCTGATAAGCATCATACATAACTGCCTATGTATATTCAGCATCATCGTGGTGCTGGAGTCTTCTTGATTATTGATTAGATTGAATTCGTCTCCATCCATGCGAATAAATACATCATATTATCCATGGATGTATAAGTACCTGGGTGGCTGCTGCCTAGATAAGTAGAGTCATCGAGTCTCAATTCGATATGTAAGTAGGAAGGAAGCAACTACACAGTAAAGTTTAATGAGTCACTGTCACTTGAGGCAACAACCACGGAGTAGCAATCGCGCTCGGACCCACCAACCCAACTATATAAATACTCGTCCCTCCTCGCTGAATCTTTTCTTCTTCTTTTCCTTTTTTCCTCATCCTGGTGCATGGGTTTTAGGCGTCACAGTGAGGAGCAATCCGAGTGCGTCTTTTTGCTAGTTGAAAACTAGACACCTGACCGCTCCTGTTTGGCCTTGTGTCGGGCAGGGAATTTTTGGAACCTCAATCTATTGATTCTTTTCGTCATGATTCTATCCCGCGCTGGATGGAGATGAGGAAGAGGTGAATGTGGGCTCCTGTGGGTAAAAGTCATTTATCTACTGCGAGCGAACGAGGGCCATTGTGATCGACGGCGTCTCTGATTTTGCAAAAAAAAAAAAATAAAAATAAAAATAAAAATAAAAAAAAATAAAAAAATAAATCTTTCGATGATACCTAGTCTGATTGCGTATCCTGAGCTCCGACTTTGCGATAAAATAAGGGCCATGCATGTTGGGACGTTAATGTGGTCGTTAATTCGTGTGGCTTGACATGCTAGATTTTAGCCAGCGCACCAGTGTAAATTGATCCCACGGATTCTACAAATGCATATTTACAGTAGCCTACTACTGGTCTCTAAAGCGTAGGTGCAACGACGACGTCTATATCACATTCGCACATGTCACGGAGGAAACACTGCCTGTACGGAGAGATCACGGAGAGACACTTTATTAGTACCCTATGGCTGTAGGTTACTAATGCCAGGATACTACTATATGCTTGGGGAATCTTCTGAACGCCGTAGAATGACAACCTATCCTTCTCAAACGCCGACATGATGCCAAATTTGTGTCTTCATTACAAATGCCACCAGTACCGTCCATTTCATGTTAATTCCCCACAACAAGTCAGTATCCCATTAAGGGCACAGAGTAGAATCTGCGCTAATCCAAAACTGGAGAACATCGGGTATAGGAAGAGATGTGCGTCGGAATGCGTAACGGGGATATTGCGATCCCAAACCATACATCGAAGGTGGTAGAGTAGCCGGAATTCAACCCGCAATCTCTCCTTCCATCGCTTCGAGCTCTATATCTTCTTCCTCATCGTCCTCCTCCTCGAGATCGTCGTCGCCCAGATCATCTTTAAACCCGCTCTCTATCTCCAGCTTTCGTAGTCGTCGAAGCATGTCGGCGCGTTGGGTATTTTGCCAGCGAATCAGCGCGGCCGTGGCATGTACCTTAAATCCGTAGACGCGAGGAATGTATCGGTCGGCGCTCTTCGGGGGAACTAGAGCCGGGTAGACCTGGAACATGATATTGTGGAAGGAAGTCCCGAAGTACGCGCCATCAATGATGGCGTGTCGAGACGACTTTGGGTTGTAAACATCCTCACACCGAGCACAGTAGAGCTTGACAGGTTTTTGGTGAGGTAGATCCGTTTGACCCATGGGCAAGAGCGGATGAGAATGACAGAAGACTCGCGGGCATTTGCCGAAGTCAGCTTTCTTATACTTGTCCAACTGCGAGAGAACTATTAGCTAGCTAGTAAAGGGGCAAGTAAGTATCGATTAAACCATACCATCTTGGCTAAGCCACGAGTAGTGACGATGTAGCGAGCATGGATCAAACCATACAAATGACGAGCCGACTTCTCGATAGTTTCTCTCATCTCATCGTCGCAGTCGAGGTCGAATACATCTGTAATTAGATCAAGAGCATACTGATAGTACTGAACCTCGGTGTTTAGTCCAGTTAAATTGAATCGATCAGTTAGATAATCCTCATCGATCTCGCAGAAATACTCGTGTCCGCGAGAGGATATGAACTAAAAAGACGAGTTAGCATTGGAACAAGAATAATCCTTGGTAAAGTGTCCAGATAGACCAAGCCCAGCAAGGGCATATGTAGGGTTGAAAGAAACGCGACTCTGGTGAATGATATATGTCAAGAATCCCTGGTACTAACGATAGATACCCAATCAAAGTCGCTGGGCTGGACAAGAAAAGAGAAATGAGTTCCTAAGAAGATCTCTTGTGGCGACCCTTTCAGTATAAATGGAGACATATCCGACATTGAGTCTTCCATAATTAGTAGCTGATGTTGTTATATTGACAATGGCAGCTAGCTAGGTAGCTATCCATAGGGGGGTAGGCATGGATGATGTTGTCGCCCTTTCGAGACATGTTGTATGTGGTCCGATCCCGGAAACGTGTGTTCAGAACAAAGGAAGACCTCAGACAAGGGCTAGAGGATATGGGCAGTAGAACAATCTAATTATGGCAAATATCTGCACTTACCCAGTCTCGCCAATAGCTGGTATAGTCGCTATCGGACTCGGAAGCGAACTCATCCATCATGGCTGCAATGAGGCAGTCGTGATAGACTGGCTAGCTGTCGTTTGACCCGAGAGCAGCGCGACGACGCGACACAACCGTACTGGTTAGACTCCAACGGCGCGAAGAAGCAACGCCAAAGAAGAATGACAAACTTAAGTTGGGATGGCGTTTGAGAAGAAGTAATGGCGGTGGACGGGTTCGGGCGCAAATACGCAGCCAACCTTGTCCTTAGACGTTAACGATAGAAAATGTACCGTGAAATGTTTGGTGGGCTTTTGGTGGGGGGATTTAGAATATATGTGGGTCCTATCTCAGCCTCAAATGCTATCCAGGGATATGGATTGGTAGATCCGATAATACTTACAGTAGATACTTCAGCTTATGTAAGGTAACCTTCCTTTAGTGTCACGTGTGATGAATTAACGATTTACCAGTTATCATTACATAATCACTTACATAATATTAGTTCTTAAACAACGAGTGGAAAAACTTCCAGAGGTCGTTTGCATTTTTTGATATTTGAATTTCATTTCACCTAATGAACTCCCAGAAAAGCAGGACTGAACAATGGTATGCCTCATTAGTCTGAGTCTCCATTCCTTCCCGCCTTTTCGACGTGTGTTGAAGACGGCCCAAAGAGTCACAATACGATCCCTCAGCTCCTAACTACCTACCTAATGGATGAAAAAATGCGCATGACTTCCCACCCGAACCTGTTTTATCCTATGCTACCCGCTCTATTGCATTTCCATTATATTGGACTTGCCGTGCCAAAGCTGCTTATGTCACTGGCTGATTGTATGTCGGAGCCTGTCTCCGAGTTCTGTCGTGTTAAGCGGGAAGTACCATTAGTCTTTAGCTGTGGTACCTCAAGCCTGCTACTTATGTCGGTATCGTCGGACTCTTGCTTGACTCGGATGTTGACCAATTCCATCGCCTCCCTTAACGTCTCTCCACTTTCGTCCATTGCTGCTAGGAACCGGGCTAGTTCCTTACAAAGCTCCCAATCTTCTTCTCGGATGGCTCGTGAGAATAGCCGCACAGACTGTTCGGATGCGGCGCCTAGCTCTTCGAATGTGTGTAATATTAGTAAATAACCACCGGCTGTCTTCAGCGAGCCACGTTGAAGCGACTCTTCGAATAGCTCCTGCGGCGGAGGCAAGTACGCAAAAAGTGTTCGCCATGACCTGACTTCTGTCTTCCTTGTACATTGGACTACAATATCTAGATATTGTTTGAACGAAGATAAGAGCGAAAGAACTCTGGGAAGAATGGCAGCTTCCGGTTTCGGTGCCGAGTCGACTTCTTCATCGAGAACATGATGAAGTAGTACTTCTAAACCATGTGCGAAGTACTCAAGATTTTGATATTGCTGGGCTAGTTTAAGTGCGGCAGCCGCGTTGCTTGCGACTAGATGAAAACGGAGAATTTCGGGGAGAAAAAGATGAGTCTGTAGACGGTAAGCTTAGTAAAAAGGTGAATGAAGTGAATTTCTTACCCTGATAGAAAAACGGAAGAAGGAGAAGCTGACATCTCTCCGTTGGACTAATTCAGGTTCGACTCCTAGCACGATTCCTTTACCTAATAAAATAGAGAGAGGGTAGAAATCGATTGGCATAGAGACTGTAGGAGGTAGCTCTCCCGTCGGCCCCACTGAAGTCGCTCGTAGGACATCTTGAACATCAGGCCAGACTTTCAGTTCATGACCCTCGAATACCCAAAGAGAATTCCGAAGACTGCTTTCCTCAGCTTCTATGGAGTATTGCGAACTGGGTTCGCTTAATGAATTGACCGATAAATGATCTCTCATACTCGCGTAAAATTCCACGTTGTGAGATATGACACGCATGTCATATTTGAGCTGTCCGTCGCTGTTTACTGACGGCTGAAGGAGAACGAGTTTCCCATCCACAAGGAATAGCACTGACGCGAATGCAACATCTTGTGAGGGATCACCATCGATCATCTGGCTCTCGGGTAATATCCAACTAAGGCCCCTCACCCTTGCGGGCGATCTAACAATACCGTGAAATGCGATCTGTCCAACTTGTATGGGTCGCATGGCGCCGGAGACGGGCGCAAAAACAAAGTGGTAGAGGAGATTATCGTAAGTGTAGACGAGTAAGGAGTCCTCTCCCGACGGGGTAATCAAGACAATAGGTGCCGGCATTTGTTGGGCGAACATAACAGTGGAACTATCCAGGGCTGCCTCTCTCGAGTAGAGCCGGAGCTCGTATGATCTATTAGCTTCAACAGCTGCCACTAGAATATGCTGATACCAACACATCCCGCCTCTAACCTGAAATTCATTCTCCATGGCTTCGTTCGCAAAAGTCTTCCATCTACCGCTGTTAACGCTGTAGTGCGCAAGTCCACGCCTGCCCGCAACCGCAACGTATCTACCGTCAGCAGAGACGACAGTACATTTTATGGGCCATTGATTCAAAAGGTAATTAGAGGGAATTCTAGCATTGTGCCAAAGAAATGGCTCAGCAGATATGCTAGTTAGGTCTGGAAGGTCATAGCCCCGGTAAACCATGACGGTAGATGAGCTCTGCAGTACGGTACGAAAGAGGTTCGGTGGGGTATAGCAACCAGTCACTGCACTTCTCGCCATTTCTAGAAGCCAAATGGCCTCGCTCTGACGAGCAACCATAAGGATCTCGGAGGCTCCACCAACCCAGCTGGCATCTATGATACCATCCAGCCATCCCTCCTGATTGACGGAAGTGATAGAAGGGTTGTTGTTGAAGCTGTGACCGGCAGTCTTGCCAAACACACTCCACGTCGCCCATCCACTTTCATAACCCGCAAATAGGCAGTACCCGTCTGGCGAATAGTTCAATGTTTTCAGAATGCCTGAAGTTTCAGACGAGACCGGGAGTTGGTGTACGTGAGAAGGGGGAATGTTGCCAGCGTAATCCCTAGCAGAGTATACACGGATACTCCCATCCGTACAACCCACGGCGATGAGCGAAAACCTGGCATTGACAACGGCCCTAACAGCCCGGTCGCTCTCTCCGTGTGGTGAGTGAAAGCAATAACCTTTAAATAGCTTCTTTGGGTCGAAATCGGGGTTCTCCTTAGCTTTACTAGCTGAGATACGTTGGACAGCGTAAGCTTTCCCATCGCTCGTAACCCAAGTAGAAAGGTTCATTGGCCGATCGTGAGTCATTTCCTTGATCGATACTTTCTTCTCTAGCCAGCCCATGCGGCTTACCAGCTCGGTGCTCGTTTGATTACCGGTACTATCCGGGGTCCACCGAATGCATTGGACGGCAGCCGGTTTCTTGGTAGCAACGACCAACTCATCGTCGAGAGCTATAGCACATTCGATACCGGCATCAACTTTGATCACTCTACGAAATCGGACGCTTATGTCGCGAACTCCGGTACCCTCGCCCGGCCCTAATAGGATTTGATCAGGTGTATTGTTACCAGGCCCCCCAAAATGGCTTTGCCTACGTCTTTGGATATTACTGTGATCTGAGAAGCGAGGTTTATATACGCGGGATTCGGCATCGGTAGCTAGTGAATAGGTAATTAAATATCCCAAGCTTGTCTGGACGACGAATATAACGGAATCAGGTCTAAGCAGAAGTGCGACATTAGTGCCGTAAGACCTAATGGACGATTCGGATCGGACGACGACGGCTTGGATTACAGTAGGCTAGGGAAAGGGCATTGTTGAGGTTAGCATATAATGCAAAAGGGAAAATCGGTTACATAGATGACGAACCTTGGTTTGCCATATTGTCATTGTAGTGGCCGTGATGATGGCAAACAAGTGGCCAGTCCTAGATACTTTCAAAGCAACAATTGGATCCCCAGCTGGAATCCCTCCTGCATCGGACTCCGCAAGGTATTGTTGCGAGGCTGAGTTGCTTCCATCATGATAAACATCATGCTCTACCGAGTTTATGGCCGGTGTGGCCGGTGTCTTGAGGCCTGGGGTGACAGGCGGTATATGGGTATCTGGTATGGTTCGATCTTTTTCATCTAATAGCACGGGAGGCGGTGGTTCGGCACTCGACAATGATTCGGTATCGGCGGTGGTAATAGAAGCAGTGCCATCGTTGGATACGACGAAGTTCGACTTGGAGGAAGCTTGGCTGGTGGTTGTCGCATAAATTCTAGGAGTTCCGATGGGCCAGTACATGGCTAATGCAGACGCTTAGAACCTTCATCCGTATACCTTGAGGATCGGCAGATCATGGGCAAGGTGTAATAAGAATATGAGCAGCCAATTAAGCTGTTATGTCAACGTCCCGACAGTTTTCACCATGGCGATACGTGAGAATGGATGAGCTTCAACTTTAAGTGAAAGGATCAAGGTTGGCCTCGGATCATGCTACCTAGCGGGTACAAGTCGGCTCAATTCTTTAGGCTGTCAGCACTATCCCAGGTACCTAGTAGTACCTAATAGCACCTACCCGGACGGCTAGGTACACCTGAGACCCATATGTTTGTCTTATTGGAGATTTAGCGGGGGTTGTACCCTGTTATAAAGATAACTTAATGCAGCTAAAGGTTCATATCTTAGCTGTTCATGTACCTAAAGAATATAGCACCTCAGACACTGGGAAACGTTAAACATGCTTGAGTTTATGAGTAGATTGACTTTTTTCAACAACACACAACATTCAACCTTGAACTTTGTCTTTTCTCTTTCTTTCTTTATTATCTTCATTTTCCCTAGAGTGCTTTAACGAGCGATTAACTTCGAGATGCAAGTCTACGCTTGATCCGATCGTATCCATATTAAAATATTATTTAGTCGGTAAGCCTCATCATGGCGCGCATAGCACCTAGAACGTCTGTTGCGCCTGAGAGGTTAAAGACCCTACTTCCCTCTTTGAAGCCGACAGTCTACCACGATCCAAGTGCCAGTAAGGCTCAAACAAAGTAAGTCAATCTTCATTTTCATTCATATCTGTTCTTCATCATTCATAGTTATGCATGTCGTGGATTTGCATTGCCTGACGATATCAAAATATATAATAACTATGGCTTCTCACTTAACTTATTACTAACCACTTTCAGCATCCGTACAATTGCCTGGAATCCTCTGGGGACTTATATTGCCACTGGCTGCGTGGACAAGACACTACGAGTTTGTATGTCACCCACTCTCAGTTTATAGCAAACACCCTTTAGTGATGCAAACAGGACTTCGTATCTACCATGTGGATTGTCGTGTTTCTATCAAGTCACTATGTTGTGGTGAACCAACCCTCAGTTACTGACTGGTTCAAGGGAATGCGGACAAACCCAATGTCCGCCAAACAACAGAACTAAAAGGCCATGCTGCGTCTATCGAAAAGGTCGCTTTCAACCCTGTAAAGGAGCTCGAGTTATGTAGCGTGAGCAGCGATGGCGTGGTCAGATTTTGGGACGTCAAGACCAAGCAAGTCCTAAACGAGGTTAAAGGTTTAGGAGAAACTTTCACCTTGGCCTGGGCACCGAAGGGCGAATGCGTCGTAGTTGGAAACAAGGTGAATATATCAATCTAGCTAACTTGCTTAACCCTAACCATTTGGACTAGGATGACAAACTATTTGTCATATCACCGACTCAGAGTACTCCCATCTCATCACATCAACAGTCCGTTCAAACGAACAACATCGCGTTTTGCTGGAGCGGACAGAGGATATTTGCTACTACTGGAGAAGGGAAGACGAAAATCCTCTCATTCCCTAGTTTCGAGCCTGCTTATCAGTTTGACTATAAAAAGGGGCCGGAGGCCGAGTTCGTATTAACCGGCCATACCTCATCCTGTATTACAGTTGAGCTACATCCGTTTAATCGATACCTAGCTACAGGTGGAACCGACTCGCTAATTGCGCTTTGGGAAACGACGGAATGGAACTGTCTTAGAACCGCAACTAAGATGAGCGGTCCAGTTCGTAGTCTAAGTATGTTGATGATACGACTCACAGCTTGATATTTACTAATGATGTGGCTTAGGTTTCTCATGGGACGGTCTCTACATAGTGGGAGGGAGCGACGAAGGTGAGACTGGAACTCAATCGTACCTTGGCTTGAATAATTGTTTTGCCTAACCGCCATGTATATGCAGGCTCCGGCTTAGAAATCTTTAATTCCGAGACAGGGGAACACCTCTGTACTTATAAGACCACGACACCTTCACCGGTCGTGGTTTGGGCTCCGAACCGGTATGCACTCGCCTATGCTGATTCAGGAAGTTTACGAGTGATAGGCGCGAGCGCCGGGGGAAAATAGGATGATCTGGACTCCGACTCATCACATTCGGAGATGTGATCGAAGCCTTTAAATTGATGTCATGAATTCCATGAGGACGCGGGGTGCCATGGAAGGAAAGCACTTCTAAGCCACATACCCATCTATTTCCGACCTAGGTACAATTAGGGGTATTATGTACCTACCTATGCAAGACTTGGCATTGGATACCGCCTATATTAATTATGAGATACGGTTGTTAGTCGAACTAATTGGTCGACAAAATTGAGGCGGTGCAAAATAAGGAGAATATTTGAAAGATGAGGCCTTTAGGGAACTAGACTCCGCTAATTTCGCAGAAGCTTGCTAGATACATTATTAACGCACCAGCTGCACACCTAAAAACAGAGAGAGAAAGCTTACCTACCTAGTATGCATAGGTACCTTGCCTCTTACCTGCGTGTGTCTGCACAAGTAGGAGACAGGCATGGAACATGAACTGTTGGTCACCGCCCCTATGATACTATAGATATAGGTATCTGTAGGTACCTATGTATGCTGTATTCTTTAGGTATCTCGATACCCACTTTCAGCCCTAAAGCGCATTTATGCGTCCTTGATTTACATTAGTACGAGATACCTATACTTAAGTCCGCTAGGCATGTAATTAATAGGTAATTAAGCCTAGATCCCTCCCCTTTGTTCTGTAGTCTAATTGGTGGTCACAGGCGACAAGGATCTTCTCCATATCCGCTCTTATTTTCACATTCGTAGACATTCCTCTTCTGACTGCTGCCTACATGGTTACATGTATGCTAGCAGCATGTTGGGGATTCCATATCCTTTTGCTGACATGGCTGCGTAGATTCGAACGAAGCTGAGACTTCTAAGAACCCAACCTGCTATTCCAAGCACTGTACAGATGTAAATCTTGTCAGATTACGATGACCATTCAGCCTTAATTTCTTGGCACCGAAATAGTCACAGGACAATTGTGTGTAGTAGAGAAAGAGAAAGAGATTCAGGTAGATTGGGATCCTAATTCCCCACCTTGCTGGATTCGAGACCCCCAAGGCCACATCCATCCCCTTCAGCCTTCCATTCTTCTAGCTTCTACTGTACTTACTCGTTTTCTTACAACCATTTCGGGACTATCTCCGACCATAAGATCTAAAACCTTACCAACTCAGGATACCAAAATCACCCAGAAGAAGTATTAATGAAGAAAAAAAAGTGAACGGGAGAAAAGAGCGAAGAGAAGAGGATTTAGTTGCCCCACTACTTAGAACTCACTGCACTGGTATCAATCGGGGCGTGGCGATACTGAGGCGCTCATCCTTGAGCCGCTGGCCGCTGTATCTAGTGGCTCGAAACCGACGCGCATCCCGAAATACATACGTTTTCCGATTCCGATCCTACTACCGATACACGGCGAACTTTCTTACTAACCCCTTTAACCGTATTGACCAATTGTTCTAATGTCGACGTCAACTGGAGAGGCCCATGGCACCGCGGCCAACGACTCTGGGTCTCAAGATACTAGTCCGAACGCCGACGCGAGTCCATCAGCCGCGCCTCAAGGTCAGAACAATGGCAATGTCCCAAGACCGAAACGATTGGCATGTATGATATGCCGGAAACGCAAGCTCAGATGCGACGGCATTAAGCCTAGTTGTAGCACATGTACCAGATTGGGACATGCATGCGCCTACGACGAAGTGAGACGAAAGAGTGGCCCAAAAAGAGGCTATGTGAAGGCATTAGAAGAGAGGTTGAGTGAGTATCTCTAACCGGATACACATAATATCGAGGGAATAAACACTAAGACGTTCCACTCCCATATAGAACAAGTTGAGACACTTTTAAACAAAACTCAGGATCCGCCATCGTTCAACGTCAGCCCTGATACGGCAAAAACTCCTAACGTCACCTTCGAGCAGAGTCGCACTCAACAGGCTCCTCCAACTCCTAACTTTAATGTAACAAATCCTTCTATAGGCATCGCAAATGACCGAGATATGGATCGATGGCGGTTCAATGGGGAATCGCCTCAAGCCAGCGGTGGTTTGGATGATTTTAACTTCAATGGGAATATGTCGATGAATATGGGCGGGATGGATAATAGCTTCACGTGGGAGATGATCGGGTTGGGTTTAGAAGAACCCCTCCCACCTCAAGAGACGATCGACGAGCTGTAAGTGATTTTATACCATAAAATTCACAAATGCGAATTGACCCCAACTAACTGAGTCCCTCAGCCATCAGATATACTTCGATAAAATCCATCCGTCCTTGCCAATGATTCATAAATTCCGATACTTGGCGGCAATGAACCTGTATGCTATACCTATTTCTTTTTTTTTCCTCCTTTTTTTTTTCCCCAATATATCGATGTTGAAGCATTGTAGCCTATGTATGTCCATGTTGGCCTCCATGCTTACCCACCATTTAGGGCGCCAAATCAAAGACCTCCTGTTGCGTTACGGTACGCCATCTGGACACAAGCTTGTGCTGTGGCAGACAAATACGCAGACTTAAAAGACCTCTTCTACCAACGTGCTCGTAAATATGTAGAGGCAGATTACGTTAAAGGATATGGCGAGCACATGATTTCGGTAGCTCATGCTCAAACTCACGTGCTACTTGCTTCATATGAGTTTAAGATGATGTACTTTCCGAGAGCGTGGATGAGCACAGGTGCGGCCGTGCGTCTATGCCAGATGTGAGTTATTAGGCTAAACGTCACTGCAGCGTCAATATACTCATAACATCTAGGATCGGACTTCATAGGTTGGATGGATCAGGCCTCGACGTGAAGCAGTGCCTTCCACCTCCTCGTGATTGGACTGAGCGCGAAGAGAGGCGACGGACTTTCTGGATGGCCTTCTGCAAAGACAGATACGCTAGTATCGGAACAGGCTGGCCTATGACTATCGATGAGCGGGACGTGATGACCAACTTGCCTTCTTCAGAGGAGGCATTCGAAATGAGTCGGCCGGAGCAAACGCAATCCCTTGCAGAGTCCATGTGCCCGGCTGGAGCCGCGAAGCTCTCGTCTTTCGGAGGCATCGTTCTGATGGCCTGTCTGTTTGGCCGGAACCTTGTTCATCTCCACCGCCCAGATGCCGACGATCGCGACCATGACCTCAACGGAGAGTTCTGGAAGCGTCACAGAAACATGGATAACATTCTCCTAAACACCTCACTTTGTCTACCTAACCACCTAAAGCTCCCTGCCGGCCTTGCCAACCCTAACATTGTATTTACTAATATGAATATCCACACTTCGACAATATGTCTTCACCAAGCTGCTATTTTTAAGGCAGACAGGAACAAACTCCCACCTTCCGTCAGCGCGGAAAGTAAAGTTCGCTGCATCACGGCGGCGAATGAAATCGCCAGCATCATGAGGATGGTGTCACACTTGGACTTATGCGCTGTAAGTGGTCCACAAATAATTACAAGATGTAGAAATCCCATCGTCTAACATTGTTTCAGATGAACCCCTTTATATCCTTCTGTCTATACGTTGCTGCACGAGTCTTCGTCCAATACCTAAAAAGTCGGCCAGACGACAGCCAAACAGCCGACTCGCTACGATTCCTCCTCGCTGCCATGAACGCATTAAAGAGAAAGAACCCCTTGACCGAGTCGTTCTTGGTACAATTAGATGTCGACTTGGAGGCATTGGGAACAAGGATACCCAAACTCAAGTCTGCCTTCCCAAGGAGTGCGGATAGTGTAAGTCTCCTATTTAAACAAAAATACATATTCATTCTGCTGACTAACATTGTGTAGCCTGGTTCCGGCATCAAGATTCCGAAGATGGGCAAACATGACGGAAAACACTGTGAACCCGAAAATGGCAGTGCTGGAGGAGGCCTTCTTGCATATCGCCACGCGAATATAACCGACGACCCGCCAAGCAATCCAAATATGGGCCAGTGCGAACACCCAAATCCGATAAACAACAGGCAGAGGTCAGACGATTTTACGGGCCAGAGCTGGCTTCCAAGGGACCAACAAGTGCCTACGCGCGAGCGGAACTCGCTTCCGGACCATTGCAACCAGGAAATAATCCCGCCAATCTTATATCCGGGAGGGTATGTAGACGGTGCGGGGAGCGACTCGAACGATCTGTCGGCATCGTCAAACACTAACGGCGCATCAAATCAACCAACTCCAAACTCAAGCAGCGGCTCAGATAACCGTCAAAGTACAAACGGCAATGGTCATATGGGGAACCCGAGCGGTAGAACATCTTTTGATACCAGCCCTGTCGGCTCCCACCAGAATTTAGGCTCGCAGTCAGACATGGACGCAACGGCTTTCTTTCAGATGGGCGGTAGTGGCATGGGCATGACTCCCGAACAATCTTTTGGCACGGTGGACCCTTCCGGAAGCGGTTTTACGATGCCGAACAACTGGCCCGGGCAGACTGGTAACGGTACTGGTATGACACCGGTAGCAGAGGGAGTACTTCAGCACCTCATGGAGATGCGAATGGAGTTGTGGGATTCAGGTCCGTAGGGTTCTCATGAGGATTTACGGTTAGCCAGGGAGTTTTTTTTTCCTGTTCACGGAACATTAAATAGGGGGAAGATGGATATACAGGATTTATACTGGGTTGGGTATCTATTTAAGGCTTGACTGTTTAAGGCTTGACCCGACGGCCCTTTAGGGCGTTACATGCTCAATCTCGATGCGGGGGTAACGCTCGTTCCGAGTTATATAGGACACAACTTATGACGTGACGTGGACGGCGCACCGGTTGTACTATTAGATAGGTATGTACCTACTTAGGTGACGGGGCGAATCCCTCCTACATCTATACTCCAATCTCACACATGAATAAATAGTAAAAAATATTTATGCAATGTACATAGGTAGATACCTACCGTGCCAAGAATACTAGGTCAAATATCTCAGGTCTTATAGTAAGCATATAGTATATAGGTAGTATATATCTCCTAGTGATATATCGTGTCTTTTATTTGCTCGACTTATCTCCGACTATTTCTATTAGTCACAGCCATATATCATCATTTATCATAGGGGATATCACGGAGATTCCTATAGTAGATAGGTACAGGTAATATAGATGGTACTGATGCAGCACGTAAGCTTTGCCTCGTATTATAACCCGGACAAGTCAGAAAATAGATGTTATTTTTATAACCCTAATCCAACGTGTTTGATAATAAGAGGTGTTGGAGTTCGGGATCTTTTCGAAAGGAGGGACAAAGAGACCGTTGGTACCTAGTAGGATAATACCTAGTCAATGGAGAGTTGGAGAGTTGGATAGTTGGATAGTTGATGGATGAGATCTTAGATCGTCAGGGTCCAATTCCTCTATTGGTCGTCTCTGATTCTTCGTAGCTAATAGGATGTTATTATTACATAGTATTGTTCTAGTATTGTTCGGTACCATTGATTTTAACTATTACCATTACATATTTCATGTTAGGTCGGTTAGGTAGGATTTGTACCGTTAGCATAGTCGCTAGCGCTGGGAGCTACTTTAGGTTCTGGCCGTTTCTCGGCATGTGGGGCGTCGAACGATAAGGTACAAGTGTTCATTTGCCACTTTAGGACTAGACCATCATAATTCAAGGAGCTAGGTCTGGCCGCCCTGGCACAAGCAGGGACAAACGGGAAACAGCCAGTGGACTTCTCTTTTTTTCACTAGGGGGTTACTAGGGGTTACTAGGGGATTTGGGGGGGGATTGGGGTTGAGGGAGACAGAGAAGGCAGGGACCCAATAAGGCGGGGCAATTCTCTTGAGCTGCACTTTCAGCTTCTATCGGCGCTTTTTTACACTTTCATCTGATCTTTTTTTACTTCTTTGTAACGTTCTAGGTAACTTCAGGTAACTCAACTAGACTCCTTTCCGCTTTGCCGGTATCGTCCGATTCGATCATCCGAATTTATCTAGTACATACCTACTCACTGCCTAGACAGTAGTAGAAAAAGGTATTCCTTAACTAACCTACCAGCACCGGCCAAATCATGATCTTGACGGCGAAGACCCTTCGCCCTCCGCCCTCGACACCCGACCTGAGAATGGGGTAAAAACGAAGCTGGTGAGCTGCGCCGGATATGTTCAGAGGCATCAACCAGCAGCAGCATCACCATAATCGCTCATCATCGAAAATATAGCAGACGCATTCATCGCCGATAGCTTCCAACTTCCACTTCAACTTCAACTTCCATAATAATGGACCCCGCCTCTGCTTCGTCCTTCCCACCACAACCGCCGCCGCCGCCTCAACCACCTCCTACTTCCATCCCTCCTCCTCCTCCACCGCCGCCCGTTTCTGAAGGACCTTTATCGCACGAGATCCGCCATCACGATCATCATCCTCCTCAAGCGCATCACTTTCGTGTCCCGTCCCTATCGTCGCACCCGAATATCGGTTTATCCACCCTCGATCCCGCAGATCCAGCCGTCTTCCAACAACACCTCCAACGCTTACACGCCGTACCGACCGTACCTGTTGTTCAAGGCGACTTTGTTTCGCACGGCCGAGATGGGTTCGATCAAGATCCTAACCCAGCTCACATGCTTCAGAATACGCATAACCAATCCACGTCCGACCTTCATCGAACCCCACACCAACACCACGCTTCTCTACCACCTCCTCCCTCACACTCGGCGCCGCCCGCGCATGGTCAATTTGGTATTCTAACACAAAACCCCATGGCTCAACCGAATGTAATGCCTCAACTTCAGCCAGAGGAGGACATGTTTCCCCAGTCTTCACAAATCAATTCCTCGGGTCCCGAAGCCTCCGAACATAGACCCCACGGCCAATTGGTCAACAGAATAGTTGTCGACCCACCCGACCTGCAAGCTTGGCGCGAGAAGCTATTCAACGTTGACGATACTATCATTTTGACTAATGACCAGTAGGAAACAGGTTGTCCTCTAGATCAAATTCTTTAGACTAATAATAACTACTAGGTTCGAGACTTACTTTCCTCATATCGATAATGTGTATTCCCATCGATCTACGCAGAAGTACAAACGCAAGCCATTCATCTCGCATTACTGGGATTGCCGAATGAAAGGGCGCCCACCGGGTACCCCTAAATCCGACGACCCCTCCAAGAAGAAACGGAAACGAAGTGCGCGCGAGAGGGATCTTTGCGATGTCAAGATCAAGATTACCGAATACTTCCCAGGAGCGACAATTCTTCCCGACGGTGATGCGACCTTCAATATGGCGCAATCAAGTGCTTACCAATCCCCGCAACAGCAAACGTTTGGCGACGGGATGCCGCGACCTGTAGATGCTCACTTGAATGGGGAAAAGTTCTGGACCATACAACGTGTTAATGGTAATGGGGGGAACGGGAAGGGCGACGGTGTCGCTGGCCCTCACAAACATAGCCTGGAAAAAAGCGATGAGATCAAGAAATCTACCGTTCAGAGGTATATTGCTACGCAAGAGAAGGAGGCAAAGAAGATCCAGGTGGGTTACTCCTTGTATCATAGATGTGGTTACCTTTGTACCCGGTTTTATATATGGGAAAAGATCTGTCAAGATATAATTGATCTATGGGTTGTTATTTTCACTCGACATAGCGGAGGAAAGAAATCTTTTATTAAGATATGGAACATCCCCTGTCGCCGACTACGCCCTTTTTTATTTTATTAATACCCTTTTCTAGTACATAACAAGAACCTCAGCCAGGGATCTAGAAATACTAACACATAACTACAGAAGCCGCTGCCAAAGAGGATGTCAGGAAACGCACTCGCGACGGCAAAGAAGCACTCAAAAGAGCATGACCTGAAGCTTTATGCTGCTTGCTTCTGGTAAGTAATTATTTCTAGACCGCAGATTGCCACCCTCGCTGATGGGTATTCCCTGTTAGCCCCTTTTCCCAAAGAGTATGGATCGCCCTCGAAGCGAAGGGTATGCAGTATCAGTATTGCGAGACAGATCCGTTCAAACGTCCGACCCAGTTGCTAGAAGCAAACCCTCGAGGTTTGGTACCGGCCATTCGGGAAGGTGAATGGGCTAGCGGCGAGAGTACCATCATTTTAGAATATGTAAGCTTCCTGCCGGGTTCCGTGCCACAGGACCCCTCGCGATTACTGACCATAGCTTTCTTGTTAGCTCGAGGACCGTGACCGGACGGTGCCCCTCTTCCCCACGGATCCGAGGCTGAAGGCAAACTGCAGACTATGGATTGACCACGTGGGTTACCATCAAGATACTCTCACGATACAAGTAGCGTAGTAGGCCTAGCTGACCTGTTTAGATCAACGCCAAAATCGTCCCAGCATTCTTTGCTCTAGCTAGGTCGACCGACGTCGCGAGGCTACCAGAGTACACGGACAGGCTCCAAGGCGAAATAGCGGCTCTTGTCCAAGCTGCTGATGAAAGAGTAGGTTTATTAATTCCTATTTACATGTTAATGTATCGAGTGGAGAACCCCTTTCTTACCATTCTCCTTTTTGTATAGGGTCCGTACTTTCTTGGAGGAGACTTGTGTCTCGTAGACATCCACTTCGCGCCTTTCGTCCTGCGCATGTCCCGTATCCTTCGAGAACTACGTAACTGGGGTGACCCGGTGCCGCACACGCGGTGGCAGCAATGGACCGAAGCACTCGAGACAAACCCTCACGTGCAGGCTACCACCAGCCAGAAAGAGCTCTACACCGAGACACTAGATCTGTTTCTTAATAGCCGTCAACCTCACGGCGAACAATTCGGGTCGTAGTAGCGCCATCTAACAGTACCATCTTACTCTTCTAAATATATATACTTGCTACCTAGGAATACGTAACGCATAAATAGGTAAGGGGACGAGGGCTTTTTAAGGGGTACATTTTTATATACATATACAATGGGGCGGGCGAAATTGGCTCGGGTGCTCAGGGTCGTGTTCGTTTCTAAACTTTCCGTCTATTTCTATTCTCTTTTATTTTCTCTCTTCCCGCGTTAGATCGTCGCCGTTTGGGGAGTGAGTTCAAAAAAAGGGGGTTAGGTGATATAGGATCGGAGTTTTTATTCTATTTACCTATTTGATCAGGGGGAGTCGGTTATCGGATCCGAGCTTCGTATATACATATACATATTGGCAAGACGCTCCGTGGAGTTGTGATACATCGAGCTTTTTCTAGGTGACGGATGTTTAAAATGGTGCGGTATAAGTGTGTATAGGAGTTGGCTTGTTGTGATGGTGCGTTTCTGAGTACATAGGTACCTAGTTTCATGTTCGCTGAGTGATATATTGAAATAGAGTTAAGAATTTGTCGCGGTATCGATTTTTATGGTAGTCTTATGAAAGCTATTGACCATGCCTATTACTCCCATGTTCTTATTTACATTAAGGCAGCCTTGTCAGAATATATTAATACATATGCCTTGCAAACCGTCTAATGGTAATTTATCTACCTAGATAGATGATAATTACTTTAGCAAACTGCGGTGTAAGCCTCATTATGTGAGAGTGCTCTCTTTTGAGATGTTGACCATTCTAGATACTTGCAATATCGGGGAACAAGAGGGTATAAACAATCTTTATACTGTAAGACAGCAAACAAAGTATTGACAAGATGTACTAAACTTCCCATATGCTGTTTGCCTTGATCTAGGACTTCTATACGTGATCAGCTTCATAGCCACTATACCCTACATCCCTTACCAATTACATGAATAGCATTTTTGGCTTGATCTATACCCTAGAAGTTTATGGCGTGATAAAGCAAGGCTTTATAAGAGACGGTTAGGGGGTGACGTAGCATTGGGGGCTATGAACCGTAGTCCTTGAGCCTCATCTCTCGACAATCATTGCTAGCGAAGTAGGTAGCCACACGGATACCCATGGTTCCGTCTTACAATATTATTCTGACTATGAATTCGGGCAAGTCCTAAAATAATATTAGTATATCCATATGATGTACTAGGTACCTAACCATCGCTATTCACGAAACGAAAACTCTCAGATATTGAGTCGTGTTACAGCATGCCTTTATATCGCTTGTGGAAGGTATATCCATAATGATCGATAGTTGGGTAGATTTGGTGTAGTAGTTATAGATATAGGGGTAGGACGGCAGGCTGCAGACGTGTGGCTTCCCGGGTTCTCTTGGCTGCTCATACAGAATACCAATAAAACTGATACATTAGTATATTCCTTGCGAAGTTTGAGTTACTATTGGTCTCGTAGGTAAGTAGATATGTCCATTTGTTTCCATGAGCTCTGATCTGTACCTTAACATCAGCTACGGGGAGAAGATGATTTGCGTTGAGTCTCGACTCTTAGATAAAGGGAGCATTTTTCTCTTATAGCTTCCTAAAATGTCCCGGATAGGTTGCCTACATGGTAGGTGTGTACTTATATATGAAGCTAGTGACGTGATACCGAGACAACGACGGGTGTTAAACCTGCATAATATTGGGCTAGATTTTCATGATAAGTAGATTATGATACCCAACGAAAAGGAACATATGTTGGGGATCGGGCGTCTAGACGTTAGATATACGAAGTATAGATATTTCATTTTGATATGTTATCAACTAATTGATATTAGGTAGATACTGGTAGATATGCTATTCGTAGTGTTTAATGATAATACTCCGCAAACCGAGCTCGCTTCGGAAATCCGGTGATGTGGATGTTTCTACGTATATGCAAATTCAGTTAGCGCAAAGTGGCTTCGCATCCCGCATGATATCGCTTTCACCGGGGGCGCAGTCAGATTCTAGATCGGAGTCCTCCACCAACAAATTTCTCATTTTTCTTCAATTTAGTTACTGCATAGCATGTAAGTCTCTTAGGAAGTCCAGGAAAAAAAGGAAGAAAAAAGAATGAGAAGAGATGATACTTTCCGCTATAAAACTTGAATCTAACTTTCTTGGCTTCTTCCAAGTCGGCTTCTGTGAATGATAAAATTGCTTCGTAATTGCAACTTACGTCAATGTGGTGCAAGCGTTGCTTCTAACCGATACGATAGGCTTACAGGGGTTGACGTCAAGGCTCACACTCGTCAGGTTGCACGCATCTTCAAGCTTGATTTCTCCTGCTGCAGCACATTAATAGCCCCGCTCCAACTGCGGCCAAGCTCAGTTTAAGTTAGTTTTTACCTAGTTCCTACCTAGTTCTAAAGGTTTCTCTAACCACACCACCCTGATCACCGTCAACTTGTACTGCATCATATTTGGGCCTAAAACTCGCCTCAACTAGCCCTTGCCCCCGCAGTGGCTTGTCGTTCATTACGTTCATTACGTTCATTGCGTCCTCTGCGCCCATTACTCATTACTCATACTCCCTCATACTTTCAATATTCCATACTCCCGTACGCCCAACCTTACTCACTGATTCAATTTTAACTTTTTTATCCACTTCATCAGCCAAAACTACTAGATTATAGACTTTCATCCGTCGAAGCGCCAACGATGTCCGCGTACGACCAGTACGATGCCCCCCCGCGCGACTATTCCCGCCGGTACCACCATGACGACAGGCGTGATAGGGCAAGCCCCCGCTACACCGAGACTCAGGAAACCTACTACAGAGTAAACCCAAATAGTAGAACTGCGCTTGTACCTAGAGCGCGCGAGGATAGCGAGCTGTCAGTTGAGGAAATCCACCGGGACTTCCCTCCTCCTGGTTACTCCCGGGATGTCCGTAGAACCCGATCGGCTGAACCTGGCTATGATGACTATTATTACGAAGGCCGTCGCTCCTACGATGCTGCGCCTAAGGAACGCCGTCACAAGAAACCTGGTAGCGTCTATTACGAGGAAGAGGAGAGAAGCCGTAAGCGCGTTCTGTCTAAGCAAGAAAAGATTATTGCCGCCGTCGCCGGGGGTCTCCTCGCGGCTGGCGCTAAGGAGCTTTGGGATCGTCGCGAAGCTGAGAAGGAAGGTCTCGATGTTCACCGCAATGTAGCTGCCTCCGCTGCTCTCGGCGCAGCTGGTGCTTTCGCTGGTTATCAGGGAGCCGACTTCTATAACAAGCACGCCAACAAGGAGGATAAAAAGTCAACTTACATTGTCCACAAGGGTCGAGATGGCCGTGTTGTCGAGTACTACTCCGACGATGATGAAGAAGACCCAAAGAACCACAAGGGCAACAAGTCTTTTCTTGAGAACGCACTAGCTGCCGCCGGTCTTGGGGGCGCTATTAAAGCTCTAACTGGCGGTGCTGGTTCCGACAGGGATTCGAGAAGTCGCCACGGAAGTCGACGTGGTAGCCCAGACTCGTACCGTTCGCGCGATAGCAGAAAAAGTTCACGGGATACCCCTGCGGCTAGAATGCAAAAGGCTGCTAAGGCATCGCTCGTTGCCGGCGCCGCGGAAGCTTTCCGAGTTGCTAAGGAACCGGGTGGTTGGAAGGGAGAGAAGATGAAGCGAGTTCTTACTGCAGCTGCTGGTGCTGCAACCATCGATGCTGCCCACGACCCGTCCAAGGACAGCAAACGCCACCTCGTGGAAGCTGTCGTTGGTGGTCTTCTCGGCAATCGCATGTTGCATGGTTCCAGAAAAGACATTGAGGAGGACCGGAGGACAGGTCGGAGCAGATCCCGTTCCCGTGCCCGATCCGAGGGCGGCTCAGGGGGGAGCGGTCTCGCGGCACTAGCGACGGCTGGTCTGGGCGCCCTGGGTGCCAAGAAGCTGGTTGATAGCCGAAGCCGGTCCCGATCCCGCCGAGGAGACAGCGTTGACTCGTACGATAGTCGCAGCCCCTCACCACGCAGACGCCGCAGTAGTCGCAGCCGCAGCCGTAGCGTTGTTGACAAAGCGCGGCGTAGCCTTGCTAAGATCGGCATCGGCAGCGACCCCGACCACCGCGATGATGATAGTTACTATGACGACCGTTCATCTCGCAAGAGCCGTCATAGGAGCCCATCGGACGACCGTTATGACGATGACGATTACAAGTCTCGGGCCTACATGAGAGGTGGACGAGGCCCCGCGACTCATGATGCTTATGATGATTATGATGAGGAGGAGAGGTCTATTGGTGGTGGAAGATCACGTAGTGGATCACGTTCAAGAAAAGGTAGGTCTAGTTCCGCTTCTAGTAGCGATCTTGGAGATTCAGATGAAGATAAGAAGATGACGTCGAAGATGCGACGTAAACAACTCATTACGACGGGGTTAGCAGCCGTCGCTACTATCCACGCTGCCCACAACGTGTATGGCAGCATGGGACAGCGCGACGCGAGGCATAGGGCAGTCAAGGAGGGCAAATTAAGCCCGGAAGAGGCTAGGAAGTTAAGGACTAAGGCACTTCTGCAAGATGCGGCTTCGGTCGGCATCGCGGCACTGGGCGTCAAGGGCGCCATCTCGGAACTCAAGGAGGCTCGAGAGCAGGCCAAAGCAGTTAGTGAATGGAAAGAGGAAAGGCAGCGACGTCATGAAAGGCGACTGGAGCGACTGAAGCGGGCAAATTCCAGCTATAGTGGCAGGTCCAGGGCTGACAATTGGAATACTTCAGCTCTACCGCAAGAAAATCGGTATGACGAGGGCCCTCGTTACACCGATGGGAACCCCTACTCTGCTGCTTTGCCCGCTCCTCCAGTGGGCTACGACAGAAGATGATAGGTAGGGTGACAGATCACTCTCCATCTCTTACACGTGGGCCTTAATCCGCTGTGCGCCCAATCACATAGACGTATGGTCTGCAGGATACACGCCTGCCTCACCCTCACACCTTGTTACGACTTACGACATATTATGAATCATGATTTTGGATAATACAAAATTTAAAACGAAGGCAGGCGTTGGACGTTGGAAATAGGTTGAAAATTAATCTGCCTCGAACAATTATGGAACTAACCCCGGTCGTTTTTGAGATAGAAACACAAGTCTCGTTCGTCGCGTTGCATCTCTTCTGAATCTCCTAACGATACGCACAATTTTATGATTACCTACCTATATAACTTGAGCTTTTCACTGATACCAATTGGTTTTGTGACAGATGGGCGTCATCACCGCCACCGCCACGACAATTAATGTGCCCACGTCCGGCTTTAATGCAATAGGGAATTTGCGTGTGCTGCCTGGGGCCTTAACTCGTGTTACCGGAAAACGGAAAACGGGTTATGGCCTCTGGAAGCATCGGCCCTTATGCAGGACAAGCGCAGAGCAGCCATGCAGCAGCCACAGCTGACGGTGGTTGGGTGTATGTTCTGCCGAATACCGCGGGCTTGGGCTCGTACCTCCCGTTCTTCCAAACCGATTTGAGCGTTCGGAGTTCATGCCCCGCTATCTGGCAAAGATTGGTGGCATTCATTTGTCTCTTACGATTCCGACGTTGTGGTCAAGCGGCCGTAATGGGGATATGACCGAGGCGGGAACAGGACGATGCAGGGTTCATATGGGACGGGGTAGGATCTAGATGATCAGGTCCCGGCTGAGTACATACGTAGTAGCAGGAGGAAAAGAAGCGAAACGAAACAAAAGGGTCACACTAAGCTAACGCACGCGTGGCACGTATCGATGGGTCGAGACTGGAGAGAGGATCTACCAACAGGATCTAATAATATTCGGTATACGTACCTTGGGCGGTGTGTTGTATAATGTGGGAGAGGGGGAAAGAAGGGCAGATCTGTAGGTCCGAATTGCTTGGGTATATTTTCCGGGGGGGCCTGTTCCCAGTCTTTGACGATGACGATTATGATCTTAGGATGACCTCTGATTGGATGAAGTCACGAAGTCTTTTCATTGCTCTTATTGGTCTTATTTCTTGTGTTATCTCTCCCTCTCTTATAGTCAGTCAGGTTATATATTATTTCACGCATACAAATTTGCTTGCTTACTCATGGCCCTAATGTGATTTAGAGATGCCTAACTATTATCCGGGATCTCAAGGAGGCGCGGTTGGGCGAGAACATACCTTTTTCAGGTTGATTAGTGTAACTAACCTGTCACGGGGCTGGCGTGCCCATACCCGACTGGAAGCCATACTTCCACAAGTATATACTTTTCAGCTCGCCTGCATACGTACATTGAAGCAGACATCCGTAGAATCAACCACGGCGGAGGAGAAATAAAGGGAGTTACATTCGGCCTAGCGACCTTACGTGCCTCTAATATAGAGCTGATCGCCATTGCATCTGCCCATTTCAACGCCTTGCAAGGGGAGTACATAATTTCGCGCATGGAGAAGGTTAAAAAAGTACCCTTCGCATTACAATGAAGATCGGGAGCAAGGTACAAATCGGGGGATAGGTGTAAGGGTTCCATTAGCATTACTATCTACAACCAGCAGGGGCATATATCTAAGTAGAATCGATGTTCTATCGCGACTCTTCCGTAGCACAGCAATGGCGGGCTAATAAATGTATGATGTCATCGTGCTGACCGCTTTCTCCCCATTTGGGGCCGCGGGCGTGGAGGGAGAGCAAATATCCCACGCAAGATCATACCACTCCCCTGGATCGTCCGCGGACGTTTTTCACCTTTAGGAAAGGGTTCGGGGTAGGGGAGGTCGTAAAGGTTGGGGTTCTACCAGATGTGCTCTTTGACAGGGCACGATCCTACTTACTACATGTGTGCACGCGTATATGCCTGTTTCTTCCGGTGGAGTATTCATAATTACCCGAGGATCGCTACTCTACCAGCGGTCTAAAATAGTTACATACCTGGTAGGAAATCCCAAAAGGAGTATTGAGAACTTGAAGATGTAGTCCCTTCAAGCTCTGTTGGAGGCTTGGCATGCTAATGGGTCGAGCCGCATAGTCACCTTCCCCCACAGCTTGGCATTCTTCTGAGCAGAGATGGGTCCAGGGGAGTGGGTTTAAAGAGTACACAAACGATGTGAGGGCATTCGGGGATGATACGGTTTCAATTGAACAATTTGGTGACCGTCCCATTCTCGATGGTTTTATTATGCTGGTTTATTCGCCCAGGTAAAATAGCCTATTATGTACAATATCGGACTATAGACTTGCATCCGTGGTGGTATCTTGATTGGGTACATCAAGCGCAGAAAGCAAGGGGTTCGATTAGCTGACAGCTCCACCGCCTTGTTTCCAGGCTTGGGCCATGGCCAGCAATTTCGATAGATCTTGCTTCTGTTCGTCGTCTGCTGGGAAGACATAGTCGATGTACTCCTCGTACGTATCGTCTTCGAGTCTGCGTCTGCGCTTGGTTCTCCGCGGCATCTGCTTCTGGACCTTCTCAATATCCTCAGCCGAACCATGGGTACGTTCGAACGACAGCCAAGCATTGAGCAGAGAAACTCTCTCTCCCTTGAGCTCTTTCTCCTTCATGCGTTTGTGAGCGCGCTCGAACACATTGCGAGCCCTAGTCTTTGCCTCCTCGCTGACAGGTCGTTCCTCTTCCTCGCCTGTTTCCTCCTCATCTTCTTCTGGAATGTTGATCTCAAAATGCGCGTAGCTGATCCAGACCTTAACATGATCTGTCTTCTCTAGTAACCTCTCGTATAGGTCACGTGTCTTCTCATATTCACCTTCCTCTTCTTCAAAATCAATATATGCCTTCCATAGTAGCTCTGGCATATCTAGAACTTGTTGATTGATCGCAAGTTCGAAAATGGCTCTCGTCCGGTCAAGATCATCTAATCCTCTTTCGAGTTCGGCAAACTTGATCCATGTTTGGCAATTGGCTGGATTCCACTCTATATGCTTTTCGTAGAGCGTTCGGCATCGCACAAATTCGAACAACTTGAGTTCAAGCTCGATGTAACCCTTAAATAGTCTGTCTTTCGGGCACACACCAATCGCTTGCCCAAGGGTCTTTCGCGCAGCTGTTAATTCGCCTTGTCTTATCTCAAACTGTGCTCTTAAGAGCCAGACTTTGGCAAAGGTGAATTTCTTGTGAGGAATTAGGTCGAGGCATAACTTATAGATCTGACGAGCTCTTCCAATGTCTTTTGCCTCTGTCTCCTCCCATATCGCGTAGAAGATCCATAAGTAGATGTATCGGCGCCAGTGCCTCTTCTCCTGCGTTGGCGGAATTTGCGCTACTGCCCGCTCGTACACGTCCCTTACTCGATCTAAGTCGCCCGACGTCTCTTCTAATCGTGCATAATCGAACCATATATCGTAATTCTTGGGGTTCTCCTTGATTTGATCCTCGTAAAGCCTCCTTCGTTTTGATAGAATAACATCCTCGACGCCGTCTCGATCGCCGTACTGCTTCTCGAAAGTAGTATAGGCCTTGTGCAAACCCATAGATTTTGATCGAGGGAGGCGATCTAGGGCGTACTTGTAAATAGCCCTAGCCCGCTCATATTCCTTGAGTTTGGCTTCAAACCTAGCATAGGCGATGAAGAGCCTCTCATCAACGAATTCATCGCCTAAAGCTTCGACCGCAGAACCGAAAACCTCTCTTACTAGATCACTAGTTCCATACTCTTCTTCAAACTTAGCCCACTTGATCCAATTACGCGGCTCCGGATGTACGATCGTGAAACGTTCGAAAATATCACGGGCTCGCTGAAATTCGCCGTACCGTTTCTCCATTTTTATGTAGGCACTCCATGCCGCCTCGTCAGGTTCCCATGACATCCATCTCTCAAAGACTTGTCGCGTACCAGGGATGTTTCCCAGCATCTCTTCCATATAGACATATTTATACCATAGCTTGTCGACTCTGGGTAGGATGGTAACGGCACGGTCGAGGAGATTTCTTGCATGGTTGATATTCCTATTCTTCATCTCGGCCTCGATGTATCGGATCCATAGTACGACAGATGTTGAATCGACATCCAAAGCTCGTTCGAAGATGGATCGCGCGCGCTTGAACTCTTTCTGCTCGAGCTCCCATGCAGCATAGCGCATCCAGTTGTTCATGTTAATCCTGTTTCGGCGGACATAGTCTTCGAACTCCCTCCGTTTCCGGCCCTGAAATTCATGAAGCTCTTCTAAATCGCCAAAGCGCTGCGTCGGCGCCTGCAAGGACGTCTCCTGTCGGTCGACTGCTTCTCGAAGAAGCTGCTCGGCGGAGATCTGAATAGGCGCGGCGGCCTTATTCTTGACCCTCGGAGGGCCGCGTGAAGACTCCATATCGACCTGGGAATGAACGAATGGCGTGTAAAGGTAAAGAGAAATTAATGTTGGTCACGAGGAATTGGAGGAGAGGTTGATAAGAGGAAAAGGGAAAGGTGAAGACTGTTACGATGGTATGATGGATAAGGACTAATAAAGATTAACAAGGCTGAAAAACAGTAGCAAAATAACTAAACGCGACCCCGGACGATATCTCGGAAAAATGAGATTTGCCGGCTAAGCTTGCACAAGATCCACCATATGATTGGATGAAGAGCTTGCCGTTACCCACATTAAATTACAATCGCGACTCAAGGCTGCGATCACCCTTTGAACTTTCATCTCCAAACTCAACCCTTCTCTTTTTAATTTCGCGGTCGCATTTGAAAATTCTCCAATAACATATACCAAGATCCTTTCATCTATGTTTCCAACAAACTCGTGATCATCCGCGTCGAATCAACCTAAAATCTGAGGATCGTGTTCATTTAACATTAAGCAGTAGATAATTCCCATTTTCGCCTTATCCTGTTGCGCGATCGACCAACGATAGATCGTCGCCCGGCACCATGTCGACCCTCGCAGACGAGCTGCTGCAAGATTTCGAGGATTCGGGTTCCGAGAATGGAGAGGAACAAAATGATGTTGGACTTGATCTAGAAGGACCGGCCGTCGGCCCTCCGACGAGCCACGAGGATGGCGACATGATGCTTGATGGAGATGAAGAGCCGGAACCTGATGAGGACGAAGAAATGAGCGGCATGAATGGCGGTGCCACCGAGCCCCTAGAGGATGAAGATGCGACCAAAGCTAAGGTTGAAAAGATGCAGTTGGGCGGAGTCAAGGATATTCGCAAAGTTACCACTGTTATGGATAGATTGGATCCTCTCTTAAAGGTTAGTCTACCATCTACTCTCTTTCTACATCTTACGAACGGCGATGAGTGTTTACATCTCTTTGTTTGAGCTACAGATCTGACCGGTTGGTTACGACCTTACAGGATATCGCACACTACCAATCAAAGCCTCTCGCGCCGCACACGACCAACATAGGTAACATTGAGGACAACCCTGAGTATAAGATCCTCACTGAATCCAACACTCTCTCTACCCAGATTGACGGTGAGATCATGAAAGTCCACAAGTTCATCAGAGATCATTACTCCGCTCGATTTCCCGAACTTGAGACTCTCGTCCAAAATGCAATCGAATACGCCAAAGTTGTGGCCATTCTTGGGAACGGACCGATGGATTCGGACAGCATAAGAGCCCTTCAAGGCTCAGCTGATAATCCTCTAGGCGAATCTCTCAAATCAGTTTTAGATGGTCCATCGTTGATGATTGTCACTGTCGAAGCCACTACGACCAAAGGCCACGAAATAAGTCAGGAAGAACTTGAGCGGATTCTTAAGGCCTGCCATATGATGATCAAGATGGACAGGGCTAAGAAGACACTTACAGACTATGTGCAGTCTCGAATGAACATATTCGCGCCCAATCTCACGGCTTTAGTTGGGTCCTTAACCGCTGCACAACTCATCAACAACGCCGGAGGCTTAACAAATCTGTCTCGGACACCAGCGTGCAACTTGGCTGCTTGGGGATCCAAGAGGTCGGGAAATACAGCATTCGCTACAAATGTAGGCGTTAAACAGCAAGGCTTCTTGTATCACTCGCCAATCATTCGTGGTATTCCAAACGACCTGAAAAAGAAGGCGATGAAGGCGGTAGCAGCGAAACTTGTCTTAGCGGCGCGCGCGGACACTGGCCACACAAATCCCGATGGATCGTACGGCGAAGAGCTAAGAAGCCAATGTCTAGAGAGATTAGATAAGTTGACGGAACCGCCTCCAAACAAGGGTCAACGAGCTCTGCCGGCTCCTGATGATAAGCCCTCGAGGAAGCGAGGTGGTCGACGAGCGCGTAAGGCGAAGGAAGCTACGGCCATGACTGAGCTGCGTAAAGCACAGAACCGCATGGTATTCGGTAAGGAAGAGAAAGAAACCGACTACGGCATAGGAGATTCTACTGCGGGCATGGGAATGATTGGCCAGACCAATGATGGAAGAATCCGGGGAATGCAGATTGATAATCGGACCCGAGCAAAGCTTAGCCAGAAGCATAAGGGTTGGGGAGGAGCTACGCCTATCGGCGGTTCAGCTTCATCGTTACGTGGCTTCGGCCAATCAGGCAACAATATCGACCTTCGTGGTAAGGGTCTACGAACCTCAGGGGTAGGGTCCACCATCGGCGGAGGTGCGGGGACAGCCTCTTCTCTAGCATTCACACCGGTTCAGGGACTAGAGCTCGTGGACCCTAAGGTTCAAGCTGAGCTTAATCGCAAGAGAAAGGCGGAAGAGGATCGATGGTTCAAGGGCGGTACCTTTACCCAGGTTGCCGGAGGCGGGACTGCTAGTAGTGCCAATGGCGGCTTTAAGGTCCCTGGGCAGCCACCTAGCAAGAAAGTTGATACCGGTGCTGGCAAAATGGGACCGCCAACAATTCCCGCTAAGAAATAAACCGAAGGAAGCACCGGGTTACGTGGAGTTCCAAGGGTCCCCGCGAAGTAGTATTTTCTGCAATGTACGAGGACCGCAAACGTTAAGGTATGGCGTCTCAGTGGGTGGCGGCGGGGTTTTAGCTTGCTAGTTTCTTACAGCATAGGTAGTTTAGGGTCGGTCGCATGGTCAACGGCGTTCTCGGAAGGGAGGCCATGAAGTCTTAGACTACACAAGATCGCCAAAACGGTTAGTCTAATGTAGTTAACTTTGTCATGTAACTACTAACGATGTCTTGTGAACATGCGTCTGTGCAAACTCAATTCCTGAAATGCCACGCCATCCGAACACCCCTGGCTCAACTTTATTATCTTTTTTTTTATCTTTACGGGACGAAAGGGTAGTGTCTCGATTCTCTCGTGATTTTGACTCTAGCTAAAGCGTTCTACTGCGGAGTTACGAGAAATTCGTGATAAGGAAGAGGGGAAAAGGAGAAAGGGGAAAGGGGAGAAGTAAAATTATAAGATTGTCCCAGTTTTCTTTTTTGCGGTTGACGCAGACGCACGTAACGGCCAGGAAGGCACGACATTGTGCCGCCTGGTTTAGCTGGGACCGGTGCCGAAGCCGGGACGCTGGGGAGCCTCACACAGATCTCGATCCCGAGAAGAAAAGTCCCTCCCTGTACTCCTGTCGTGGGACCAGGGGAAGGCGCGCGTGGGTTACACGGGCGAGTTTCCGGAATTTCGTGGCTAGGTAGGTTAAAAGAAAAAACAAAGTAAAGAAAAGTAAAAAATAATACTTGATTACAATACCATATTCTATCTTATCCTATCCTATCACAAAGGTAGATAAAAAATTGGGCAAAAACCGGGTGCAGGGTTGCAGCAGGACCCAGACCCTCCTACTATAGTGTTCTTTCGGTACTACTGGTATTAATGCGACTGGCTGGATGGCTTTACACGCTGGCACCAAGGGCGTAGTCGCGTATCACACGTGAGAGAGATGGGTGGTTGAGTGATAGTCGTGTGTATGCATGGTGTGTGTGTCAAGCGAAAGAGGGGAAGATGGGGGAATACGCGAGAAGGGAGGGAAAAAAAAGGGAAATGTAGGGACAGAGGATGGCAATCTAGTGAAACTCGCACGCTCCGAGGATGGGATTTTGGGATTTGTGTCTGCTGAGGCCGAGAATTCCCATCCGACCTTGTTTTGGGTGCGACGTGGGCGACTTTACACTTACACTGACACTGACACCAATGACCCATCTATTTGTACTCTCTTCTTCTTGTCCCTTATTTGCAGCGCGGTTGTTGCGCCGGTGACATTCGGGAAAGATTCTGCGAGTTCGTTGTTGAATTCTCTATCGTGTTCTCTTTTTCTTCTTTTCGTTTTCTTTACTTTTGCTAGTCATGCAGGGGCTTGACCGACGACGGTATACCAGGACACGTTTGCTGTACGTACTACCATTTTGTGTAAAATAATCTATTGTACAGAAGGGAAATTTTTTCTCGGCAGCACGGTCACCCGCGCCGCGGGACGGCTGATGGGTTGAACGCTGATCCTCGCGAAGATCAAGTTGGGATAAAAAACAGGATTTCGTCATCTTTGATCACGGTGACATACCTAAAGGACAGGGACCGCATGTGAAGTTCCGCAGCGCGGGGTAAAACTGGCAGCAGATGTACCACCCAATACATGTCTCCTGGCGGTATGGATTGTACTATGTATAGGTGTCAAGTATCTACGACTTGTAGCCTGAGTAACGAGTCAGGTTCTATCAGCTAGCTATGTATAAGTGGTTATCTGATAATCATAACATCCATGGATGGAGGGGTAGTAACCATGAGCTTTTAACTTAGGGTTGTAGATAGTTAATAATGCGGAGATTGTAAATACTTACCTAAGGTAGGAAAACTTTAGAGTTGATGGGATTTGATGGGAATAGCCTGTGATGACCTACATACAGTAGTGTCCAATCCTCAACTTACGACTGAGCATGGGATTTGAACTTTGCGACGGACGTTTTGACAACTAAGGTATAAGTGATCACCGACGGCCTACGGTAGGGCTGGGCCGTCTTGGCCGTCCACATTTTTTTAAGGGCTCCTAAACACGAGTAAATCCCTAAAGTTCTTAGTAAGTGGACTCGGCCGGGAACTTTTTGCTACCATAAATATGCGAAAGAGGGGGGACCCACGATCGTGCGCGAGTTTGGGGTACCCTAAGTCTGTAGCTTGCCTGCATGTATGTGCCGGACGGCCGGTGTAAGTTGTTGTCTCTTACAACTTGATCGGCTTGTTTGCGACCGCGGAGCTCCGGATAAGAAAGAACGGCTTTCACGGCATTGTGCCGGAAATGCATACCGTTTTGGAACTTCGACTGGGTCGATATCAAGACGAGTATCGAGCCATTTTGATTTAAGAGAGTCGTGTTTTCTGCCGTATGTTTGGACCTTTTTCTGACAGATATCTATCTTATCGTGCAATGCTGCGATCCTATGGGATACTACAATAGCTGCCGGTGTGCTCGTGGCAGACCTACATTACAAGGTTCTATTCCTATTGGCTTCGAATTGTTGTTGTATTTTCGTTGTGAATCCTACTTCAACTCATGTACTTACCTAAGTATATACATCTCACAGTTCTCATAGCTTTGTGTGCTATACGGGGCTAAATATGTAGGTAGAATAGACAAAGCTACGTACGTACGTACGTACCAACCTTGCCGAGTTTTTCGAACCGCGAGTCAGTCTTTGAACATACGCAGTAGGCTCATAGTATACTCTCGGGTTAGGGATATACAGACTTTGCCATGCTAGTACGGTTCCAGCCTCTATTCTCTAGAGGGGTAGTGGGGTGACAGCGAGGATGAGAATAAAGGTTCTAGACTTGTTGAGACAATATGTACATGTAAGTTTGCGAGTAGAGATATCCATGAGGTATGCATCCATGATTTGTTTTTTGGCATCTTATCGCCAGATTTACCGTGCTGCATGTAATTTTTGGATCTAGGAGCCTCTTTACGAGCCGGTGAATCGATCTATCAACATGCAAGTAAGCAAAGTGAATACATGGCCTAGTAATACCACGCAGCCACGGGAATCGAAAGGCCACCATAACGTGACGATGTGGAGATGGGCAGGATGGACTAAAAGCTCAGCAGCAATGAAAATTTCTGCGACGACTCTTTGACCGTTTTATCGACTGATGCTCGAACGAGTTGCGTCCTTCGATGTGGATCCTTATTTGCATATCGTCTGGGCTTGCTGGGCTATAACAGGGGTTAAGCTCCTAGCTGAGTTGCTGGGTACGGGGTACCATCCGGCATCCAATGGCTTCGTTAGTTTCGTCTTCCTAAAACGGACGCTATATGTATTAGGCAAGGTCCAGGCCTTTTGGTAAGTTATGTATCAGACCCGATCAGACCAAACGGACGCGATGGAATCTGTTCCCAAGAAGTTTGCAAACCCTGCGATGGCCCTGACATGCTGCCATGGCTTGGACGGTCCAGGACGGTCTTAGGGCAAGAAGCGACCAAGGTGCCGAGCCGGAATCAAGGCAACCACGGACGTGGAAGGATGTGATGGGCACAGTCCTGGCAGTCACGACTTGGCCTTCGGGAAGCTCGGCCGGTTCAAGGTGGACCTAACGCTCCGAAACCCATGTCCGTGATAGCCCCGTGAATGCCAATTTGTGAAAAAGAAGTTACATTTGCGTCATCGTGATAGTATATCGCCGTCTTTACCTGACTATGAAGTATGCACATCTAGGTGACTTATGTGACCTATATGACTTATACGAGTGTACGCGTAAGTGTTGGGACGGCAGAAGCCAGTCGGTAGAGAGATTCTTAAGTCTCGGTGAACAAATGGTTCCATCATTGATGGAAAAGTATAGAACTATTGTTATGTTAAATGTGTCAATATTTACTTGCTGTCAATATAAAGACTCTCGGTCCAATGATAGCATAAGCTTATTCGTATATGCGAAAATGATATTGCTAGATGGTTCGGACAGTCAGATTGCCGTTTGAAGAAGTCAGTGACCTATACTTACATAGGCTGTCAGCATTAACATTGGGCAACTAAAGAAAAGATAATCTGTAACATACCGCTTTTAGGGATTGTCGCTCTGGTGTCTCGGCGGCATTTCGAGAGCGCACACATACATATATCCATATCCGTCTGTTGTAATTATAAAACTCGTCTAATGAGGTACCTACATGAAAGGTCTACCCAGACCGGTTGTGTCCGAGAACGGGAAACGGGAGTCTGTTAAGGTTGGCGCGCATGGAAGAAAATGAATTCCAGAATGCCAGGGACCATCGCCTGCACCATCTCGTCTATTGGATTAATGAAAAAAATGTAGTATTATTAGACCGCCAGAAGCCTTCAGAATTTTTGATGGGACGAGCCTGGACGAGATGGTCAATTAACAGATTCAGGGGAGCATAACAGCTACATGTGCGCATGTACGCTTAGCAGGTGTAGCAGATGTAACAGATGTAGGTAGCATATGCAGAGCCCGGGGCCCCTGGCTGCTCAGCGATAAGTTGGCCTTACGAAAGATACGAAGTATTCAAAGTATTGAAAGTATTCCAAGGTCGTGCCAAGAAGTACCCAGAGGGGTGTTCCTGTAATGTGGGTTGGGTGGACCACCATGCTGGCGATCGTCTCTGGCAATCGACGATTGCCCAACATTGTCAAGATCTTTGTGTTGCTGATGTGCGGAGCGTTCTCCTCAACCCTAGAAAATTTGCTACGCTTGCAGGTGCCAGGTGGGATACTTGCGGGCGGAGTGAAGGAAAATGTTGGCCATTTACCACTCCGTTTAATCCATTCTGGTAGGTAGTACTCTTGTTTTATTTATTATCCGCATCATCATCGTCGTTTAATCGCGCCGAAGCGGGAATTCCATGCACTGAGAGATGTACTGAGAGAATTTGTAAGGGGAGTAAGACGCCTGGACGTCTAGGGAGCCCTGGGCGACCTCCAGGGCCTTAACATCAGAATTTTAGTGCAGGATCGGAAGGACCCTGAATTTAGGTAGTCAGTCTAATCGAAAGACCTGAATTACTAGCAGAGAGTAGAGACGACCTACCCAGCCAGCCCAGCCTACCTAGGTAAGCAACTAAGCAAGCCTGTTAGGCTTACATCGTATACCGTGTTTATACTGTATGTAAACTGTCTATAGGGCCAGGGCTCTTATTATGTACCCTAGCAAGCCACATTGAGCCTCCTTTGTGTGTAAAGTGGTTGAGAATTCCCGAATTGAAAAGTCCCTTGACGCTGCAGTGTTCATTATTAGGGTATCATGTCTAGGGACCTTCCGACGGAGAGTCCCTTCATTGCAGATATCTGTAGGCTGTTCTCCTGCAAAGGCTTTGCTGGAGAAAAGAAATACCCGTATCTGCTAAAACCACCTGCGTTCCTTGCTAAGGTAGTGTTGTTTTTTCGGTCCCTCTGCCCCTTGCCTCTAGTCAATATAGACCCACAACGACCGGTGCTTAAAGGAGATCTCTCTCCAAAAATCCGATCGCTGATAATCGAAACAACGACGCGCAGTACCCTGATTCCGGGGCTTCATTCCTTTCTACCTCGTGACATCATCGGTTTCTTCTCAATTCTCCCGCTTTCTCTTCCCTCTTCGCACCAACATTACCCTGCGACACCCAGGATACCCAACTGGGGACGCATGTTAGGTATCTTTCACTTCGGAGGTCTCTTTTGAGGTTTTAGGATTCGAAGGACATATCTCTCCGAATCTGTGCTTCCCACGGTACGCTCGAGAAGGGTTGTTCTCGTCCTCTTCAAGGGACCCTTAATAATAAATCAATGATTGGCAACACACGTTGCATAGACTGATAGATAGACTTGCCGAGTTGGCGCTTTGTGAGACCCAAACGTAAATGTGGCTAATGTGTACTATCTGATGTGTGTCCCACAGGTCCACACGAAAGGGAAAGTGATGGCCGGGGATCGAGATGGAGGGTGTGGGTGGTGGGTGGTGAGTGGTGACTGGGAAGAATCGAATTTTGAAAAAGCGGCATTCTAAATGCCATCCAGGGTCCGTGTATTGTGCATGTACCTTCGCTAATGGCTCCCATGTACCCCAATCTGGTACCCTTTTGACGCAATCTCTCTTGGCAAAACCAACGAATCATCGTCCTCCGTTTCTTTCACAGAAATTTGAGGCGTCGAGGGCGCAGACCGAAGACAACCTACGCTTACTTAGTTGCTGCACCAAGGGTATCCTGTGAACCCTTGGATTAATATCGTCTTCTGAATTGATTTAACATAAAGTGACAGTAGTGTGTCTTCGTTCGTATTCTTCGACCGAAGCTTGTGAAAAGAGCCCGTGTTAGTAGTTGGAGTATGTAGTATGCATACTTAATTCTATATGACTAGAAGAATAAGTGAACGAAAAGGGAAAACATGCATAAGACCTTTCTATGCATGCTTTTGAATGCATAGTTTTGATGAGAAGATGTGCTTGTTTTTTTTTCATATTATCCAGTCTCGCGGTCATCCCATGGTTTATTTGAAATGAATATCAGTAATCACCAATTCTTGTGAACCGCATTGGGATTGATTTTCTAGAAAGTGGCTTATGTAAATCCTTCAAGTCGGATTCTAAAGTCCAAGCTTCCAGGTTATATAAAACAATCTCAGAAAATGTATTGGATAGTGAGGTAAGACGACTTAGATAGCTTGACCAGCCTCCTACGTCACCATTGCTGTCCTGGACCAGTCACCAGTTACCGAGACATAGGCTGGCTTACATACATGG
This sequence comes from Annulohypoxylon moriforme, assembly GCA_022695765.1. Taxonomy (NCBI): domain Eukaryota; kingdom Fungi; phylum Ascomycota; class Sordariomycetes; order Xylariales; family Hypoxylaceae; genus Annulohypoxylon; species Annulohypoxylon moriforme. The sequence continues at coordinate 158,318 of MU403120.1, read as the reverse complement.
CAGCCATATATCTCCCTCGTGAGGTTTTGTTTCTCCTTATAAGTGGACTTTGGACGGGAGTGAAGCACGACAGATGGAATGCAAATCAGGGACCCAAACAACCGATCCGGTGGTGCTGGCATCCTGAAATAGATATCAGGAACGCCGCAACCAAAAGGAAGCAAGCGAGATATGCTAGGAAGATCCGGACAATGCAACATCTAAACGTGCCTGCTGATCATCAGTACGTACCGCGAGTCAAGGTGAGCCGCTACGTACCTGTCTCATGGAGATGCTGAGGGATGAAGCATGTAATTCGTCGAATACCTTGTTCCTAACCTGTCCTTGCATGCAGAGGTACCTACATGATGTACATATTCACGAGGTTTAGCTGGGTAGTTCCGAGAAAGGATTTGCATAGAGTGAAGGTTGACCTCATGGAACGGATCAACGAGAATCCCCTTCGTGCTCACACATAGTACTAGGTGGTTATCCATCCACACGACCCGAGGAAAGCTTGTAACCTTAGGTATGTAGATTTGGAGAGATTACATATATATACCTAGTAGGTATATATGTATGCGTGTGTAGCGAATTAGCGGCCGTTTTCGTCAGGGACAAACAAACAATTAAGTTAAATTCGGTAACGCGGAAAAGTATCCCCTCACTCGATGTCGAGTCAATGTTGTATGCATCTTGGTTAAGTTCGAAGGCTCCGGTCCGCGTCAGCCCACCTTATAAGTCGTATGTGTGTATGTTGTATGTGTGTGTTCATGTATATTATTTGTATATGTATGTTGATGTATCTGTAAATGCAGATGTAAGGTTAGTTTTTTTTATACGAGAAATTGTTCTTTGAGATTGCATACAGCTTGCATGGATAATATTGAAATGTTGAAATTTTTTTATGTTCTAGAATAACGAAGCCAACCACTTGTCAGCATTGATATCATAGATGAGAATAAACGTCGAACATCTCGATTAGCAAGAGCCTTACGATGTAACTGGGTAGCGTATAAGAATAGGCGGTGACCGGCGATCTTTCTTTCCCTTGTTCTTGCTGTACTTGGTTGCTCGGCCCCATATGCCTTTTAGGTACATCTTGAATACTTTCTCAGGTCCAAGACAATTATGGGATGGATCGAGTCCCATCCCATGTGTCTCTCCAACCGCCCCCCCGCTTTCACTGCTTTTTTGGAAACCAGTCGCTAGTAAAAAGTACGGAACGCAAGAGCGAAGAGTTGCAGGGCCAGGGGACCTTGTGGGACCTTGTGGGACTAGTGGAACTGAATGGGACTTATGGGTCTTGTATACTTTGTATACTTTGTATACATTGTACATCTCTACTTTCACGTATACATTATACAACTATACATCCATACATGCCTGGGTATAGACGTACCACTTGCCCAGGTGCACACACACATAAGGGAAAGGGAAACTGGAACTGGAACTGGAACTGGATCGGATTCCTCTTTCCCATCCATGAATGTTCAGTTTCTTTTTAAACCAACGCACTTCCCCGTCGTATCTCACATGGAAAAGCTCTTCTGACCTGCTTCACTTCTTTTCAACCTTTGTTCGAGAACATCCTTAGAATACCCCCAAAATCCTCCCCCGCTAACCCTTCATCCCATTTTCCACCTCCCGTCGCTCTATAGACCCTGGAAGTTGTTAAACTAAGCCCAATCCAGCTTGAGCTTACCTGCGCGCGCATACACAACGCACATACCTACACTTTGACGAAGACCGCAACCATCCCACCTTCACTCGTGTCGCCGCGTCTTTCGATTTCGTCCCAATCTTAGCCACCGCCCGCCAAAGCCTTGTCTACCTTCGGAGCATGCTTAATTAAGCACGAACCCTAATCACCCACACAGTCGACGACATAGTTCGCCTACACCTTAAAAGATTTATCCCATTGTCGCTTACTTACTACAGCGGTGTGAGCTTCATATTTTCACAAGAATTGATCGGCGTATGAGCAACGCTTGGATCCCACAACAATTCAGGCAGTTCAAATAGAAATTGAACAATCATTCCTCGCTTTCCGCGCCTACCCACACATATCAAAGACAAAATGCACGCTCGAGACGCCACCGGCCGTCAGGTCTCGCTTCTAAACGATGATCCATACGCCAGTCACCAGTCATACCACACAGCTCCCCACTATCAATCCGCCGGTGACCAATCGCCGCCGCCCCACACTCCAGAGCTTCTTCGTTCGGATTCATACGACTCTAACGCCAGCTACGACGCTTTCTCGCCATTGACGCCCGGTCTATATGATTACACCTCGCGACAACTGTACGATGACTATCTTCCAGATCAGCAGGTTGGCATGAAGCGGCCCGTCTACGTTGCTACTAGTCGTTCCAATTCGTACGAGGATGATAGCTCGGCTAGCTCGGCGGCGCCCGAGAAGGCTGGCAAGCGCTACCCCTGTCGGTACCGTGACAGTCATGGCTGTGAGAAGACCTTCACAACTTCAGGACACGCTTCTCGTCATTCTAAAATCCACACTGCCGAGAAGGCGGTTCAATGCACGTACCCTGGATGCCACAAGAAGTTCACTCGCGCAGACAACATGAAACAGCACCTCGAAACTCACTTCAAGGACAAGTCAAGGTCTTCTTCTTCGTCCAAATCTAAGAGTTCGTCGCTGTCTTCGTCATCTAAGAGGGGCTCGGTATCCTCTAAGTCATCATCTCATGGCAACGGTTCTTCTCACGAAGTCCAAATGTGGGAATCCGAACAATATGGATCTGACGCCCAGCCACTGGCATCCCCTGGTGGAGCCTGGGATATGCGCGGTCTTAACATCCCTTTGATGAGCCGACCAAGCGCGGCGAGAACTAGCAGCGGTTTAGACGCCCTTGCAGCGATTGCATGTCAAGAAGGCGCCTAGGATTTCCTTCATTTGCAAGCTCTCCTATTTTCTGACGCCGGCATGGAACCGAGCGGTACCCGATTGAGTAATGACGGGGTAATGAGCGGGTCATGATTCTTCCTGTATGCCACAGGGATAGATACGAAAGGGATTTGTTTTAAACACGGCGTTTAGGTATACTCGGGATCATACTCACGGACCATATTATCGATACCAGGGTGGCAAGCATACGAGGCGCACCTCATTTTTTTTTTGCATATTCTGAAGGTTGGCCGGGAAAAGCACTTAAGGAGCATAAGTGCTTCTCCCGCTTCTCTCCGCCTGTGGCGCGGTTGCCAGGGCTGACTTGCTCGTTGCCCTCAATTTTACTTCTTTGGAGAAAAATGGATGTAGCAGATGTACAGGCATCTCAGTCAGGGCGAGCGCATTGTTTGCGCTTGCATATACGAGCTGATTATCAGGCGCACGGGAGCCGCGCCGAGGACTCGTCAGCAAGGGTCCTACCACCGAGAGGGAGGGTGGCATTTTTTATCTGCTTGAACACCTATATATACATGACGCTGGGTTAGGCATTAGATACCAACGTCCGCCCGAAACAGAAAAGGGGGCGGATGGCACACGAAAATGAGAAGAAATGTTTAATGATAAAGCTCCAATATTCTCCCATCTACCAATTATCTACTTGCAACATATAAAGTGCTACTTGGGATCGCGGACTCCCCCGACTGACTAAGTAATAGGACTCTGTCTCCTAGAAGAAGAAAAAAAAGGAGGGCTTCGGAGATGATGGGGATGCCGTCATTGTATAAGTGAGTACAGTACACATGTCTGACTAGATGAGCGATAAACAACAGTCGAGGACTTGGGATTCTGTTTCAATGATGACTGTAACACCATTAACTTTTCATTACCAAGTCCCTGATCTTGGCATGGACCCTGATAATCCGTCAACTTCAAATGTTCCTCCTTCTCCCGGGCGGTGCATATGTACGTATGCTATACCTAGTAATGTGTGTAACCGCATGGCTGCCAGCCTGCCGCTGTTGTTCGGGTAGCACAACATCTTTCGGTACCATTTTGATGGGGCCATTTTCCTTGGTCAAATCAATTTTGGTCGAAGCTTGTGGGAAGATGATGAATTTTTTGGAGTCTTGTCTTACGCTATTGCATTTCAATATACAGTAGCGTACCCAGTAAGTACGTACGACACTTGGCTATTGCTAATTTGGTAAATTAAGGTACCTACCTACATACATAAGTATACTAATGCGCATGTAATAGCAACAAGCGAAGCTATAGTTGGGCGCGTTTGACCTTGCTATAATACGATGCCTTAACTAACAAACATACATACATGTCTCTCTGGGTACGGAGTAGTCTCGTTTAGGAAAGGGGGCACCGGGGACCGCGCACGCGGGTTTTGGTGCTAAAATGACTCTATCGTGGGATCGGAAGCACCGACTATTGCACTCGCGATCGCGTATACCCTTTCCTCATCGAGCGTTTGAGGTCCGTGATGTCATCTTGCATCGGCGCATCATCACGATCGTGACCCGTTCCCCCCTGGCCCTTGTTCGGTCCCTGCCTCGCACACGCCCCCCAATCCGGTCCAAATCCTCCGCGAACCAACAGGATAACTTCGTTTCGAAGAATTCTCCACCGTCCTTTGATTGTTACAAGTCAGATATGCTAGGGAGCTGACATTGTTATGTATGTAACGATGCTGGTCGGCGGGTCTGCCCTCGTGCCTGTCGATCATCTACGGTTACTTCACTCGTTTGAGCGGGGGATTCGTATCCAGAGAGAAAGCCGGTATTCGTAATGGTGCGACGAGCAACTCAATTCGGCCTCAGAAAATTTCCTCGTCGCACAGGCGCAAGACGTATACGATTCGAACATCGATGATAGTTTATTTAATAACTTCTTCTAAAATGCAGCTGGATATATCCCAAATACTCAGATCCAAACCCCTAACAAAATTCAAGGTGATATTATGATTCCCAAATCCCTAACGCCCCGCCATATGCTCGTCAACCCATCTCTACCTGTATTACTTAGATGTCCAGGTAAGTCCGCGCCAAGCTACCAAACCCTTACCACAACTCCTCATTCTCGGCGCAACCCCGCGCCATCTCAAACTGCTCGTCCGTTTGACAAACCAGCGTCCGATGCCTGGCATACTGCTTTCCAACATCCTGCACGACATTCGTGATCTTCGCCGCATTGAGCTTCGGATCGATGCGGAAGCCAAGACACTCCGTCTGCGCAACGACCGCGGCCCTCAACTTATCGCTCTTCTCGCCTATCCCGCCCGCGAACACGAGCGCGTCGACGCGACCGCCTAGCGACACGTAATACGAGCCGACGAAAGCGCAGATGCGGTCGACGAGTAGGTCGAAGGCGAGCTTGCATTTCGGGTCGTCCTCGTTGTTCGCGATGACGCCGAAGTTCGTCGTGCCTGTGAGCGCTTTCCACCCGCTCTGCTTGTTGAGGATCTCCTCGGCGACGGAGATGTGCAGTTCTTTCGTGGACGAAGGGGAGAGCTTGCCGACGTCGCTGGCGTAGTGGAAGACGAGGGAGGGGTCTACGCTGCCGCTGCGCGTGGCGCCGGGGAGACCCGCGAGGGGCGTTAGGCCCATGGACGTGTCCCACGACTGCCCGTTCTTGATCGCGCAGGCCGAGGCGCCGGAGCCGAGGTGCAGGGCGATTATGCTGAGTTCGCTTGGGTCGCGGCTTAGGTACTCGGCGACGGAGCGGGTGATGAAGGAGTAGGAGATGCCGTGGAAGCCGTACTTGCGCAGCTGGTTGTTCTTGGCGATCTCCTGGTCGATGGGGTAGGTGCTGATGTGGGGCGGGATGGTCGCGTGGAACTGTGAGTCGAAGTAGGCGACGTTGAGGGCGCTAGGCAGCTCGTCCATGCACGACTTGATGATGTGCAGGGCGTTAGCGTTGTGCAGCGGCGCAAGGTCCGTCAGGCGCTCCAGGTGGTGGTAGGTATCCGGGGTGATCAGCTTGGCGGTCTTGTAGTCGCCGCCGTGGACGACCCGGTGGCAGGCGACGGAGATGTCGCTCTTGGCGGAGATCTCGGGCAGTTCCGGATCGCCGGTCAGGGTGTTAAGGAGCATCTTGAAGGCGTCATCCTGGTCCGCGACGCTGGTCTCCAATTCCTCATGGCTCTTGACCTGGACGTCGCCCCGGCTGTAGCTGAGTTGGGCGGGAGGAGCGGTGAGCCCGCTTATCTCGGCCTCGGCGAGCTGCTTCGGCGACTCGTGGAACCGTGCGGCGTAGGCTGAGATCTTGACGGAGCTGGACCCCGCGTTGATCGAAAGGATGATCTTGGTCATGGTTTGGCTTGTGTGTGGTTCTGCTGCTATTATGCGGTGTAGTAGTGCGTTTGCCGGATTCGGTAGCGAATGATATTGCAAGACTACCTTGGTAAGACCCTGATTGGTTGATGGTGTTTAAAAACTGCCCAAAACTGCCTAGGTGGGTATAATTGAGTGTAACTGTGGGTGAATAATAGGGCTGGTACAAAAGTAAGGTACGATGTAAGTAATTGTTACGGTTGTAACCTTAATTGTGACGAATGTGACGGAAGTGATGTTATCTGGGAGTTATCTGGATGTAATTGCTTGATGCCGAGTCTCCTTTTTTCCGATCTCATGGTGTTGCGCTTCCGGCTGTTTATAGGGTTTGGGAAAGTGTGGCCTCTCCCCCTCTTCTCTTTGAGGTCTTTTAGTGAAGTCAGTACATTCAGTTACTTGGTTCGGTTTGCCCCGCCCCTACCCGCCGCGAGCCAATTCCCCGAATTCGTATGTACCTATCTAACTAACGTGCCCAGCTCCTGCCCTCCTACTGCACGGCCAGATCAGCCAGATCATGGTATACGCACGCTTCCTGCATGGCATGATCGACCCATGACGTCTAGATTGTGGCCTGACCCGGCGCAGACCTCTAGCCACGTACCAGCCTCAGCTCGGAAGACCAAACACAACGCCGCAATCCGAAGGGTACGTATCATTTAATCCATAATGTGACTCACGAACTATTTTTTCTAGGTTTAATCGATTGTCTTCTTTTCCTTCTCTTGGAAAAGTAAGACGCCAAATTATGCATATTCCAATCCTCGGACCGAGGCCGAGGCCTGGGAGCTACCGATACCATACTGATCCATTGTAGGATGCATGAATCGTATCATTCATTGGATAATTGAACAGCGTGGCTTCTGGACTTTTCATTCCAGGGGCAAAAACAACGAAAGATATTTCAACAGATTGGCAACTTTTCATTCTCGGATTCGCACTCGCTAAAGAATCTGATCGATCTATGATAGATCTCTCTCCCAACAGCCACATTAACTACTGTCAGGATTGAAATGCTAATTTCCACAACATCTTATCTGTCCTCTAACACGTACGGAAAGTAAGCAACTTTCGATCAATCGATGAGATGTGGCCTCTTCTCAAACGCTTTGCGGCCGTAGGAACACGCAAGTATTTGGTGTTGCCGAATGAGTCTTTCGAACCGATCAGCCCACGTGGTGAACGATAGCAAATGCGCTCATCCTAAACAACAGATATCAGGTATTGATGATTCACAATTCGCGACCTTGCCGATCGCAGGGCTCAATGTTGAAGCGCGACGCGTCAGTCTCTTGAAATGATAGTCCGAGGCATTTACATTCGGATTCGGATACTCTAGCCGCAGACCAAGAGCCACAAGCCGCCCTTGGCAGATGTAGACCTGTTTCGTCAAAGAGTCGCAATTGAAGCCTAAACGATCAGCATCTTGCGCCTTGATTGCATTGTTGAGGCGGTAGTCAACGGACTGGATCACTTAAGAGTTTGTTGAGGGAACCTGAGCATGACGAATCGCTATGCACATGCTCAAAGTCAACATCGCTCTTTGCCGGGTTGGATACCGAAATATCGTGTCCTCAACGGTTTCTTTGAAGGTAGGTGATCATCACTAGATTTGATACTTATCAAGATCGAAGGCAGGAGCAGGCTTCGTAGGCACCTGGAGAATAAATTCGCTTTCAAGGCGAAGGTGCTAGCGATGCATCGTATGGCAGTCAGCTTTCGATTCGAGATAGGTGTCTGAAGTACAGAGCGAATACCAAAAGTGGTGGTAGGAAACCTGCGAGCGTGGTGATGATAGCACTGCCATGACGGGAGGTTAATGTGACGGCAAGCCAACAACGATCAAAATTACCTTTTGTTTTATCTCAAACAAACATATCTGCCAAATGAGCAAGGGATGGAAGGATACAAGATTGTATGTGCGGTGTGATTTCATTTTTATTAGATTTGTTATTACGATAATATAAGGCTGGGAACAAGAGTGTTTATATTTCATTCCTTTCTCTTCATGGTATCTAACATGATTGGCAGGTATAGATTACCCAGCCACAGATAGAGGAGGAAAACTCTGGGTTCAGCTTTCTGCTCCAAGCCTCTCTATCCTGATGTCAGGGAGACTCGGAACTAGTTCTCTCATTCAACCAACATCTCTCAGCCTCTACGCTACTAATTATTATTAGAATCATATATAGAAGGGCTGCTTTCAACATATTATTAAACACTGAAAATAGAAATATCTAACAGTTGTCGATAGATAGCACTGAGACTTGACAACAACATCAAGGCATGGCAAAAAGGCCCCTTGCCTGGTCGCTACGAAGCGTCGGGAGGTAGAAATAAGTATATATCAGCTCAGAACCTAGATCAATAATCGTTTGGTAGTAGGAGCTATTCCAATTCGCTATTTCGATACTCGAACGAAGTGTCATTTTAGATATTTATATTTCAACATCCTTTCCCATCTTTCCTGCACTCAAAGAGAACACAATGGTCCGACTAACCCAACCCCAAATCCTTGCCGCCACGGCAGCGATATTCACCTCCGTATCTGCGGTCTCTATCCCCGAATTGATCGCCCCCAGAGCACCATACCCGAACATCTTGCTTGAAAAGCTCATAACCGCGGACAGCAACATCACCGCCATGGCTCAGAAATTCATGTTGTCGACCGTGGGAGGGGATGATAACAGCGACTCTGCCCGTGTGAGCAACGCAAAAGTCGGATACGGCGGCGGGCTGGAGCAGATGTTGGCCCTGGGGTTGATAGGCTTCTCTTTCGACTACAGCCAGACCCAGCTGAAACAGGACATCAACGCCACCATGGAAGCCACCCGGAATATCGTACATTACTTCTCGAATGTCAACATCACCCCGACGGCGAATTTTGCGCAGGAGTGCGGCGTGGCGATCGCCTGTCAGAGGTATGTATAGTGTATATCTGCGTCTACCCGCTTCTATCATTTACCTACCCCATCTACGGAAGAATCTGAGTAAATGTGTTTTTGCATGGGTGAAGTAGGGCTGGCTAACTTGCAGTAGGAATAATGTTGTTAACCAGCTCACGGAAATTGCCAACACATACAGTCAAGAGAATCCTAATAAAGCCAACCCGTCAGCCAGTTTCTCGGCGATCAATATACCAGTCCAACTCCCTTGTTCTGATGCGTCCAATCTTTGCTCTACGCAGAAGGGAAAGGGGGCCTGACCTCATCTGCGCCTACTCGAAGTCTCAGGAGAAAGAGGATCGGATATCTTAAGGAATTCTTTTTATCTCCGTAGATAAATAGCCTTAGACGACGAGGGCTAGGGCGTCATGTTTGAAAGATGGTATCTGTCTTTCTCCTAATTCCTAGGGCTGTTACATGGTCGAAGAGACTTAATTTCTGGCATCCATATCTTCTTGTGCCATAAAACCATCTGCTCCTGAATCTGGTAGAAGCTTCGTTAAAGAATAGATATTCTAGCGATAACGACGCCATACATCCTGGAACGATGTTTTTATTATAATACAATGTATCATTTATATTTGCAACCAGTGGGAAGTGCTCTCCTAGCCGTCTCGGGCTATCGCTTTGCTTGCGTAGTTAATTTCCGCCAGGCTGTTCTTAATATAGATGGACATAATACCACGTGTTCAACATCATGTCCTCTTCGTTCCCTCGATGAAGATATCTCATGTTTCTGTCATATTATCACAGTACCCCGTGTCCGCTACTGCTGTAATAATGCCAGGGATAAGGGTTACCCAACACGTTTATAACTTAGGATCGTAGGTAATGCCAACTGGATACACCTCTCGAAAATGTATCGTCTTGATAGCAATGGGTAACAAATACTTGGATAGCATGTCATCTCAAAAGCCGCTTCTCTATGTACAACCGCTAGATATGAATATGACCCGATGATCTTTTTTCACGTGCAAAATATACTACGCTTTAATCGTGTGCGAGCGAGAAGTTAACTAGCTGGCTCGTCCCTATCCCTTCGTCCTTGATCTCGCTAAGACTGCCAACCCGATAGACACCCACCCTACCACAGTCAACGTACCAAGAAAACCTAATAAACGCCTTGTCTATTGTTTATGTCAATGTAGTATCCATCCCAAACTTGTGTTTTGCTTGCTTCAATGGCTCTACCTTTGAATAGAGATGGGATGAGATGTAATTTGGAGAGAACTACCTAGAACTGGTAGGAAAGGCCATAGTGTACCATTCGGATCCAAATCAACGTTTGTTCGCATTCAGTTTTTTCTCTTTTTTTTCTTTGCATGTCCTACTCATACATAGTATAACTCCCGCGACAAGAGGCCTTTGCCCCTTGTTTCTCCTTTTATGACATCAAAGTCTATCTGAAAGCATTTCCTTTCCGTGAGGCCTCCTCCCATGCGAATAACCCACGCCGTGAATGCAAGTGCGAGAAGGAAATAAATTCAATGCCCAATACTTTTGTCTAGCAATGACAAGCCAACCTCCATGAGTTTCCCGAGTTTCAATTCCGGCAAATTCATGGACGAGTACCTGGGCGGAAAGCCTATGCAAAGTTGACTGGAAGGGGAGCTGAATTAAACGCAAGCTACCGAACAGACTTGATGCCGAGTAGAATCTGCCTTTGGCCATCACGAGAAAAGGGTCGTGACCATCATCTCATTCTGTCGTGAAACCACTATTACGTGTGGTATGCGATGTCCTAACGAACAATCGCAGAAAAGAAATTCATGAGCGTGATGAATATTGGCGACTAGGCCAATGGGTTGGAAGAGTATCAACGGGAAAACATTAGCATGTTCCTCTGTGAAGGCAAGATGACCATACTGGTAGGCCAATGATGCTGCAGCTTTGCTGCAATTTCGGATTGAAAATTGATGTGTATTTTCCTATTAGCCGGCCTTCACTGCTTCTCCGTCCTGGCTCTCCATAATTTCCAATATGGTAAGTCCATCGGCCACAAGCCCGTGATTCGGTAGGACTTACAACGTATTATTCTGTCGTATCCAGGAGATTCACATTGGAAATGAGTGGCCCTGAAGGATGAATGGGTATTTGTCCAGTGACCGCACCAAAATTTTTCTTAAAACCGTAAACTGTAGAATATCACCACTATGAGTATGAGTCGGGATTGGAGTCCAGCAGCCGTAATGGAAATCTGGTAGCCCAGAATAACAAGTTATTTCCCGGCTTTTTAATGTATCGCGTTGCACGAGATCTGCGACACCCGTAGGAAGTGGTATTTTTAATTTGTCGCGCGATTCTCCAATTCAGTATAATGGGCTAGAACCTGCCCGTGTATATGGAATGGCTCTTCAAATTTGATGAACCATTCGTGTAACCGCAATAATGGTATCAGTAACCTTCAACTCCATGGTCGCCATTGATTCCATTCGTAGAGGATTTATCACCAAGGCCAATCTGCTCCACGTCGTTCGGAGTAGAAGCGCTCAGAGAAGAACCTTTCTTATCAGCGTTATCTGCCTTGAAATCATTGGTTTGAGCGTCTAATATGGCGGCGATGTGTTGACTCGCTGCCTCTATTCCAGGGTTGCCAGTTGGTGAGAACTCCGGAACTGTTGCCGACAATTGAGAATCGGCAGGGCGGAAATGTCCGTTAGCTCCATTGTTCGTTGGAGAGGCTGCGCCGTTTCCATTGACGTAATGTGGAAAATGAGTTTCCGCTCCTGTTGGTGAAAACATGGGAGCCGCCCCATACGCAAACATCTGAGGCCAGAACACCATGTGAGATTCGAATGGCCGGTAACTCATGGGGCCGTCGTTCTGAGCACTTGGATGCCTCATATGCATTGAAAGGACCCAATGTTCCCACTGGTCCCGACGGCGTACCTTGTCTTGACCGTCATCTGTAATGACGTATTCGATGAGAGGGGAACTATCGCAAGCTATGCGAATAAGCTGCCAGTCCGCTGCTATTTCTTGCATTCGCTTGAATCCAGCGATTACATTCAAAGGCACAAAACCTTGGGAATCCATGAATTGCCGGAGATACCAGTCTTTACAAAGATTGTCGATAGAGAAGTAATATTCCACTTGTGACAACACCCCGCTCAATAAGTGGTTAGGGTCACCGTACGGGTTCAGTTGGCCATTGCTGTGGGAATACACAGCAGGATCGTACGGCATGCCGCCTAGTGGATAGGCTGCTCTTGATTGGTGTCTCGCATTGCCCTGTGAACGGTTGTTTCCGGAGCTCGGTCGGCTGCGGTGTTGGCTTCCTGCCGACTGGATTGGGAACGAGTTGCCATATGGCATTGGTCCATAGCTTCCAGCAGTATAGGCATGATGGGCGGCCTGTCTAGGATTCGCATTGGCATTTGTCTGGTAGTTGTATGCAGGAGCTCCCTGACCGAACTGAGAGGATGAATGGCCGGTACCGTTCACGACTGAGTGGCCTCCACGGCCTCGTGCGCCTCCCCTGGGGCGCTCGCTACGGTTGACACTACCCTGTCCCTGGAAGGTAGATTCTTTTGTACCATGGAAACCATTGTCTCTCGCTGGCTGCGATGATTTAGTCTCATCCACTCGCTGGTTTAAGCTCGTGGCCCGGGTAGTAGTTTGCTGGGGCAGAATTCCATTGGTAGAATCTGCCAGAATTTGTTTCGCTGCATCTGTCTTGGTGCTTGCCTAAACTGATAATTAGTGTCCGTTCAAATAGACATTTTTAACCGAGAACTTACGGAAGGTATCTCTCCTACTTTCGCAGTCCCTTGAGTCTGTGGCTTCCGTGATGCAGATACGTCAATAGATCCGCGCTTGGATGCCGGCAATGCGACCGACGAAGCTCCAGTAGTCGTACCATTCTCTTGTGCACGATCTTTACGGGAGTTAGTAATCACTGCGTCTATAGAGAAGTATGATGAATTACCGTTTGAGGCGTTATTTCCGTGGCCACCTCTTACTGCAGCGTCTCGGCCGCCTCTAGAACCACCGGTACGACCACCTCGGGGGCCCCTCGTCGGCATAGGTGTCTCGAAGTTTACAGTTGGCACAAAATCCATAGGAGTCCATTCCTTTTTCTGCCGAGGCTTGCTCGGTCCAGATTCCTCTTTCTGTTCTTTCTCAGGTTTTCCAGAGTTGGTCTGGACCTTCAGGTCAGTTGCCGCCGTGTCGGGCGTTGGCCATGACGAAGTGTTATTCGAAATTGGCGTTAACACCTCAGACGATGACTTCTCCTCGCCATTGTTTGCCCTGGCACCTCTTGGGGCCGTTCTTCGAGAGCCCTGATTACTGTTGTTACGCGACTGCTCAAAATCCTTCTTCGAAGATCTACCACCCCCTGATAAGGGCCTATTCTGTACCAAGGTTGCATCGGCCCCGTCGTTATAGGGAGCTTTCGATTTGTGGTCTTGTGGAGCGGGGTTAGATGCTCCATTTGTTTGAGCATTGACTGTTGTGTTCGAGCCTTGCGATTGTGTAGTTGCTGAAGGTGCCACCTTAAATTTCGCGGCCCTCTCTTCCTGTCTCTGAGTCCATATATTGACTGCTGGCATTGGTGCTTCAGCTAGTTCCACCTTCAGAGGTACATTCTCCTTCTTGTCCTGATCCTGATCTTGCTCGGACTCCTTCTCGGCTGCCTTGCTCTTCTTGCCCTTTCTGGGCTTCTTGCTGTCACCGGCATCCGCGGTCTGAGAATTTAAGGTCTGACCACGCCCTCGTCTTTCGGTGCTTTGAGGGACGACCTCACTGAGTGCCTTCTCTGTGACCTCGCTTGGTAAACTGGATGGTTCGACCGCCTTATCGCTGGTGGAAACACAGTCTGAGTCATTGCTATTCAAGCTATACGATTCCGGCTTAACGGATGAGCTGCTGGTATTTTGCGAACCATCATTTGACGTCGTCGAAATCGCAACTGATGGGGCCCGTGTGCTAGGCGTAGCCGCAACATCTCGGCTTTGAGTGCTGGTCGTCGACGGTGCTTGACTAGGTGCCGATGTCGGTTGGGATCCGATGGATTGAGTCGTGGGGTGGCCTTTAGCGGCCTGGGCATACGAAAACGTCGACATAGCGTTTGATCGCGACTGTGCGACGCTGGTAGGGGAATTCTGCAGTTGATCTGGTGTAGGCAACAGAGCAGCCAAAATTGGCAATCTGTTGCGTACCACTAATGAACGAGGGGATAATTTTCCCGCGTCCACCGACACGCCAGGTGCTCTACCAGCCCTGTAAGCGCCTCACCAGCCAAAAGTGGCCCTCCGCGAGTATTAAAACAACTCGGTTGAGCTTTCGGAGTAAACGAAACTCGAGTCGAAATTCGAGTAAACGAACTGGCACGGTACCTAGATGGTCGCGTCGGCAATACAAGAAATGTTATTAGATCGATAATAAAATTTCGCGTTGTCGACGAATAAGCAGGGAATGGTCGTGATTGAGAGGTGTCAAAATGTCAAATGGATGACGGGCAAGGAATAACTTTTTTTTTGGTAAAAGATGACCCAATCGCAAGCGATTTTATCAAATTCTCGAAAAAGTAAATGCGGGGTGCGATCAATAAACCTCTCTCGACTGTAGCTTGACTAAAAAAGTTGGTAAAGGTGGAGGGGATCGTCGAATGAAGTCCGTGTTGCGGAAGAAGGAAAACTGCAGCTACTAGAAAATAATCGTTGGCTGGCAGAATAGGTGACCGAGGCGACAGTGGTAGTCGTTTAGGTTTAAGAAGATTGGAGAGGGGGAAAAATTTATTGAGGGAGAAAAAAAAAACGTGACAGCGTTCTCCGAAAGATGACTGTGCTTTGGTATTTGGGGCTGCACCGGATTTTAGTTTAGGAACCGAACCCGATGTGGCCTGACCAAATTCAATCTGCAAAGTTAAAAAAAAAGTCAGAATTTCCGTAGAATTGTAGAAATTCGTCCCTGGTCTGTGTCAATGACTGGATTCTGACCTTGCTGATGCTGGTGGTGGTGAGCGGTCCGGACCGCAAAGGTTGCCCGCAGTTTGTGTATGTATGTGAATGTAGATGGTACCTAGGTAGTTCAGTACCTACCTAGGTATGTAAGCGCGAAAAAAAAAAAAGATTTGTAACTGTGCTGTGCTTTTCTGTACTGTACTGGATGTAGAATAGCCGTCGTGATTTTGGTGGTGGTAGCCGTACTCAGTTCGTCTCGATGATGGAGGGGAATAATAGAGGGGGTTTGAATGTTAGAGGGGAAATGGTTGATATGAGGGAAGACAAAGAGAGCACCCTGCACCAGCAGTAGCAGGATAACACCAGGTTTGTAGGGGTACGGAAAAATAACCTATGCGCCTGTGGCGTCTTAGATATGTCTCGTCTTCTCTTCTCTTGTCTCCTCCCAGGAATAAGAGTGGACGAGAATATGAGAAGTAGGGTTTAACAATTTGCAAGGAAATATATGAGGAAGTGTGTTTGCAAATGTTAAATGTTGTAAGAGAAGTACGGTTATGTGTGTAATTGTAAATGGGTTTTTTTTGTGTGCATTAAAAAAATTAATTTTTTTTTTTTTTTGCTCTGCTCCTCCTTCTTCCTGGTCCCTTGCTAAATGGACCTAAAAATTCTAGTTTAGGTCGGGTAGCCGGTTGTATGGTTTGATTTCTATTTGTTCCATACAAAAAAGGTACGCCGCGGCTAGAAACTGCAGGTGTCTACTGTGCTCTTGCTACTCTTGGTACAACCTGGGTACGGATCGTGCTTGCTTTAGTTGCTTAGAAACCTCCACTTATAGGCTTTTCTCTCACACACACGAGGTATATAGGTACCTAGGTAAGTAAACAGTACTACCTAATGTAGTACATGCTTAGGTACTAGGTAGGTAGAGAACGGCGCACTCATTAAATCTCATCGGAACATCGAAAGAAATGGAATAGGGCAATGTTTTTTCACGACGTCCTTTTAGCATCAATGTTTTCTTCTTCTTCCTTAATGAACCCGTTACTACCTACTTGTAGTTTGGGTAGGTAGGATGGAGATGTATGTAGGTACCAGGTTAGTAGGTAGTTTCCCTACGACTTGATGTAGGATGTAGGACGCTCGCGCGTCTGGGCAGTACTTAGATACTTACCTAGGTAAGTGCCTATCTGAGTTAGTTTTTTTCGGCAAGCGGAACCTTCAATATTAGAGCGTCTTCTACGGCTGTTGCTCGGCTTTGGGTTCTAACCTATCACCACATATCGATTGTTGATTCCTGCACGTAGCCCTACATATCTACCTAGTAGGTATGCGGAGGAACTTAGAACTTACCTAGGTAGGTACGTAATAGGTAGGAAAGGTCCACGGGTAGGATAGAGGGGTCATTCAACGATATACTATGTAATACATAGCCAGGCAAGCACCAAGAGTTATCCCACGTTACATACCTAGTAAGTAGGTACTTGGTAAGTAAGTACCTAATATGACTTATGTATATGATTTACAATTGAGTCGATGCGATGCGATACGATACGACATAATACAATACCTTAGTGAGCATCAAAGAACCGTGGCTTCGAAAGTAGCAGTACCAAAGGAACACAGATGTGCTGTCTTGTGCTGTGTTGCGTTGTACTGTGTTATGGATAGAACCGCAGTGATCTGTAGATTCTGTATAGGCATATCTGTTTATCAATCTACCTACCTAGGAGGTAGGTACCTAGCATTTTACACCGGCGTGGTTTAACTCAGGATTAGGTACTTAAAGGGAGATGCTAAACCAAGCAAGTCCTAACCTGAAGTCCTAATATTTATGGAGGCGCCTTAGTTTCCCAGGTTTTCGACATATTAAACCGCCAATATTTACGAGGCAAATACCTTGTCAACTCCTATGTGACAGGTCTACGTAACTTGATGTGTTATGCTCAACCATTGTACAGTCGCACTTAATCAAAATGGGACTTGTTCAGATACTCACCTACGTAGACGGTAGACTAAGAGTACCTAATATTTATTATACCTGTTTGCTTACCGAAATCCTCTATGTAGCCTCTATGTTCCTGGGACAACCCTTTTTTCATATGAGCGAACTTGGTATACCTTATTTCGATTTATTCGATCTGTTTATTCAATACCTTATCGAGATACCTTGGGACAGTACATCATAACATAGTACTAACCCAACATTGAAGTTATGCATGCCTGTCTAAGTATCCATATATTTGTGTGATTTGTGTGTCCTTGAGCAGGCCGAGTTCTAGGTTAGGCTGAAGAGGGGTACGCCAACCAGATCCTTTCTCTTTTAATTTCTTATTTCTTCCGTCTATCCCGTATGCCTCCGCAAGGTTCATACATGAAGACCGTCTCTAGACTTTTTATCTCTCAGGGTTTGGGGTATTCTATTCTTAAATGACTCATTTATTATTCATTTATTCTCCACGTGGGGGGTGGAAGGAGGAGTAGAACCCCCCAGCATGTTGACAAATTTTGGACCGTGGACTCTGGACTTTGGGACTTGAAATTTTGAATCTTGGGTATTTCGTCTTCTTTCAGCCAACCGAACTGCCACTATCTTGCCCCGATAAATCAACTTCCAATTTTAGAACATAATGACATGTAAGATTCAGCTCAAGTACAGATATCCAGTTGAGTTGCCTGGCCTGAAATAACTAGGTATGTACTCGTCTACGTATAGGTACTGAGTAACAAAATAACAATAGACATTTTCTCGTGTAGACCAAAGTCACTTACCTACCTAATACCTAATGAATGCGATCTTAGAAGATGAATTAAGTATCAGACAACTTTTTTTTTTTTTTACAGCTATCTCTTCTACATCTCGATTTCACAAGCTATTGTCTACGTACAAAAATGAGTGCATCTGCTATCTGCTGTCTCCAACCCGTCATCGCCGTTGGGTTGCTCCGCTGTCTACATTCGGCCATTTAGCTAGGTTTCTCGCCTGTTCTCCGCATCGTTCCACCGGTAGGTCGCGGGCTTTTGTTTCTGGTTACACATCACTCGGGAATTGTTTCAGTGATCCGTAACTGATAAGTCGGACAAAAGGCACAGAGCTGGCATTGTTAAAGAGGAAGCTACCTTTCACTCGTAGCTTAAGACTTGTCCCTTCACCCTCGCGACATTCTCAACATATTCAACTTTTTACAAGTATAAACATATATAAACAGCACCTATATCAGCTTAATCAGAAACATCCAGCACCCGTGGGCGCAAGGCCAGATGAGCTCCAAGTATATCAGTCGATGTCTTCAATATTGAATATTAAATAGGGAACTGTTAACTATTGGTTCGTAGCCCCGGTCAAGTGCTTATAACTTGCCTAATACAATCATTGAGCATCTGGAACAATTCAATATAGAAACAAGCTTCGAAAGAAATAAAGCAAGACATGTTTGTATAAGGAAGCTCCGGACTGACTTCCAATAGGTCGTCCCAGACAGACCCGTTGAGCGAGTTGTGCAAGAAACCCGGATTCGCTGTCGCGTGCCGTTTCATGCGCCGGAATGGCGGGCTCGCCATGTATTAATTATACCCAAATCCTAATAATATAACGTTAAAATATGACCAAGGTGTTATCAATATCAGTTTACCCCATAAGATGTTTTGCATGTCTTTCATTAGTCATGAACTTTCCTTGCAGTCTAACATGAATTTCCAGATTATTGTAACAGGTACGCGAGGCTAACATGACTCTAATCGCGATGCGCTGAAAACGCCGTAATATACAATATATGTAGGCTAACCAGTCATCCAGGCGGCTGCCCTCCGCGCACCAAAGCTGGTAGCAAAACGTAGTCCACTTGAACCCATCGGAAAGTAACTGACAAGATACCATACGAGGCAGACGAGCTGGAAGATAGCAGCCAATAAAGTCAGTGTGGTTTTGTGAAGCTGTGATAAGTCAGTGTCTTAACTCCACATTAGAGCAGAGAGCTAACGACTTACCCCCACGGAGAAGTATATGGTCAAGGCAATAGAGCCAAAATAGGCCGCGGTGAAGGGGAGCCGTGAACCGGATGTCAAGTGCTGGGCGTACGCCACAGGTCCCATCATGGCGGCAAAGGAAGAGAGAAACAGTACCGAGCCGAAAGACCATCTGGTGGTGACACAGACTGTTAGCATGATGCCCTCGGACGCATGCTATCTATGCGGAAATTGAAGTAATATGTAGAAGACGTCGTAGAAAGAAGGTTAGATTCAGGCCAGATCCACCCGGTTGATCATCCGTGCTGTTATGCGAGATTGATACATATGCAACAGCGGCTTCTTGCAGAGATCTTCACCTCATCTCATAGTCGTGGGAAGGGGGGGCTCTTCCTGGCCACGAGGACAAAAAGACAGGGGGTAGCTAGCAATGCTAGTTATGAGAGAAAAAGCTAAGAGAAATTATTGGTCTTACAATATGACAAACTTGCGAGGCTTGGTCATGAGGATAGGCCAAAGAGCAAAACAAAGCACAAAGCAGGCCAATGCACCCAAGTTACAGGCACCGAATATTAACATTCGGTCCCATCGACTCACTATGAAGAAGATCGAGATTCCAAGTCAGTCTCTAGAAAGCTGTAGTGGGTCGGTTCGTCCATGTGGAAAGGTGAAACAGGGCGCGCGGATGATGCACATGTCGCCCGTCTAAGGTACGATGCAGGGGAAAGCGAATGTTTAAGGGGCTTGGAACTGAGGGCTACGCAATAGGGTATAGGGCATGGCATAGGGCGGAACTCACGGACGAACCAGCCTTCTTCCTCATCGCGACGGTTGCTTGCTGGCAAGGGAGCGCCAGCACTCTCGGTAGTGGGTAGTTGTACATATCCACGGTCACCAAACGGGTTCAGCGACTTCATCGAAGACAAGAGTCCGGACGTCTGTGACGTGTTGGCAGTGTAATCTCGGTCTCGATCGCGACGCGACCACCCTAAAGAGTTCATCGATTCTCTAAAGGACGCGGACGCCATGATGTATACTATGGTTCTAGTTCACGCTCGCTCGGCTCGTTCGCTGAACTTCGGATGAACTCGCAATTCTCAGGTTCGGGTTATCGGTCGCAAAACAGTTCGGGCGAATATGTGCGTATGTGTGTAGTGTGGTGGATTGGATATATGGGGCGGATAGAACGGAAAATGCGACTTCGTAATGGATGCCACTGGGTGTGCCGGATGACCTCTCCGTCCTTGTACCGGTAATTGGGAGATTGCTGATGGAGAGGCTACTAGGTAGGTATGGGTTGATGGAAGACGGGAATGTGTCTGTGGTCTTCTGCGGTGATGTCGCGTTTAGGGAGCACTAAAAATTGGGTGTGGTGGAGAGAGAAGTAAAAGTGGATTAGTGGCATCAGCCAGAACGATCAGCCACACAACTATAAAATTGTAAGTATCAAGGTATCTATGTATCCGGGTATCGGTTTGATGGTCTGTGCGAGTGGGGCTTTAAAGTGACATTCAGATGCACGTCATTGGTTGAGACTTTTTGGCATGTGGCTTCAACTAATCCCTGACAGTGATCCCGCTAAGATGGGGCCGATTTCTGTTAGTCTTCTGTTAGTCTTCCAAACCCCTGTTCCTCTTTGATTTGCGCTCCTACAGACATCTGGACATAGTACGATCTCA
This sequence comes from Annulohypoxylon moriforme, assembly GCA_022695765.1. NCBI lineage: Eukaryota > Fungi > Ascomycota > Sordariomycetes > Xylariales > Hypoxylaceae > Annulohypoxylon > Annulohypoxylon moriforme. The sequence continues at coordinate 137,594 of MU403120.1, read as the reverse complement.
CAGCCCGTGCGTATACTATGCCGCTATGCGTATAGAAGTTTTGACAACCGGCATTGAAAAGCAATATTACGGACGAACATACCACCTACCAAGGACGAGGGTAGAAAAATGCCGCTCTGCTTTTATTTGGAGTATCTTCTCTTTTCCCTGATTATACCTAGGAATAACCAGATATTATTCCTAGGCGCTAGGTATACAAGACAATAATATTCATGGAAGCCTGTTTATGAGCTGATGAGTTGCGTTATGGGATGAGTTCCGTCATTTCCGTGCACACCTTCATGAATTTCAATTCAACTGTCTGTTCACTCTCTGCCCCGCAGGTAGACATGTGTGAGTGTTTCATCGACATACAGAGAGCACCTTAACTATGTAACTTATACGTAAGTTCCAAGATTCTGACGGTCGCGTAGATTTTGACAGTTGCGCGCTTGCGCATACTACAATACGTCCGCGCATATATGCAAAGTAACTATATACCTTGTCTATACTCAAGGTGTGTTAGATCCCCAACTTCCTATTGGCGGATACGCGTCGACTATCGAAGTTGGGGATATAATCTAGGTATTCTGGTGGTTGCAAAATAGTTGAGATAACTTTCGAAGTAGCGGAGAACGCGGTTGCGCAAGACGCAAGACGCAACATATGCTAGCCGAAGTGAATTTGGAGGTCGACTTTGGCAGCTTTGGATGACCTATGCCGATCTGTCCAATGTATTCGTGTATTCGTGCATTCGTGGGTATATCTGACGTACTGTGTTCGGTAGCCCTACCTGTCAACTTCTAATATCAGCTGGTCCCATTATTATTAGGCATCAGAGATTACCAATCACGTACCGTGCCGAACGGGCGCTATTCAAACTCTATCGAAGTGCGTCCAAGTGCTTGGATGCGCGACGGACATGATTGGCTCCCACTTTCGATGCTGGATGCTAGGGGTGTAGAGCCGTGGATCGTCATGGGGAAGGAAGCCGTCGACTTTCGAGAACCTGCAGCCTTGAGTTACATCGGAGCGCTCGCCGGCCGACTGAGCAGCTGCAGAGTCCACTTCCACTCTACTATAGCTCCTGCATTCATATCAACTTGGTATAACGCAGAATCTATACATGTTCCAAGATCTACCCCTCCATTGCAAGATAGATCATACTACGTAGTATGCGAAGGAGACCCAGTACTCTGAATAGCGATGACCTCATCGCCTTCGTAATACGATGTCGACAATATGTTTAGAAACGCTATTGCCGCGCCGGATTCTGGACTAATGAAAACATATCTCCCAACATTCATATACTCTCATCCCTCTCATCCATGGGAGGGGGCGGGGTTAGCTCCGCTGGCCTACCAAGCCTTCATCCATGATCTACCCACCTAGCAGGTACCCCTGCAAGAGTATATGTATTCAGCCATGCAGAAACGCGTTCGCGTCGTCACTTTTAGGTTGAGTATCTCTAGGTGGGTTGATAGCGATAAGTTAGGTAGTAAGTACTTCTCATGGGATTGGTGTGCCTTGGCCGCGCAACGGAATAGAAGATCGTAACCTCGGGAATCGTACATACATGCGTTTCTAAAGCGGGTGCCTTACGCAAGGTGACAAATTTCGTCTTTTCCAGTCAGCACGTTAGTCTTCTTCGAGGGCATGGCCTCAATGTCTATGAGTCACACAAGGTCGACCTTCGAGATCACGCTGACCAATTTCGAAAGCTCTCTCTCGTTCGGATTGTCTAAAATCCCATGTTCACCACACTTTCCCATAGCGCTCCGTTTATCTCCTTAGGCCAAAAGAAGGGTGGCATTCTGTCTCACCTAGGTGGGTGGGTGAAATGACTTTGGCCTTGGTCACGAGTCCAAGTGCCGCCCACCCATTCCCTTTTTGTCTTCCCGAACAGGGACCCCTCCTCATTACCCAGTACGATATTCTGGCGATAAGATAGAGCTCAGTTGCGCGGGTCGCGCTTCGCGATGGGGTGAGGTAGCTTCCTTGCAGTCCGGTGAGAGCTAAGAGAGACACCCCTTTTCATCTCTTCCCTACACACCATATCAGCTAAAGATGGACCTTTCCGAGTTAACTAGTGTCATAAGACGCACCTCGAGCCTGTTCGGGCAGAATAAGATACGGACTGGGGGTTTGTAATCCTATTTGGAAGTATTTATAGATGTATATAGGTATCTGAATATAAAAGCTATACACCCCACGGCCACAACCCAATGAGGGTATGTTTCGTTTTTGTAGTTGATATCAACCAACAAACCTAATTCTCTTAATTCATAATTGGCCATTCTTTCAACGGAAAGAAACCTTTCGATATATCCTAACCAACACGGCCAACTGCACTAGGACATTACCCGAGAAAGGACGACGGCATTAAGCAACCTTAACTCTTAGGAACAACAAGACATCAGCTTATAAACAGCGGGATAATTACGGCTTCGACAATTTAATATCTTTCTTGACTAGATTTATTAAATTGTGACATCGACACCAAGTCGATCGGCTTCGCAGGAGATCTGATCAAGGGTTTAATTGCCGCCCCACGGAAACTTGATCAGATAAGCGTCCAACGGTTGTCGGTAGTCCTCAACTTTTTATATGGACAGCGTCGCCTGCATCTATTGGACAGTTTCGACATCGTCATCTAGGCCGCGGCAGAACATTACAATTCCCAACAACGAAGGACGGTCAGCAAGGGAGCAAGAGGAAACCGGTCGGCGGACGATCTGGTCGGATATATCTGAACTATATCTTGGAACGGCGCAAAAGTTCCGACTCGATACGATCTCGCTTTGGTTACTTCTCTCGTCAACTATCCGACACCAAGGTCTTATTCAGGAAAAGTGGTTGACTTTGGCTCGTTCGGTGGAGTTAACCGGAAGTCGGAACCGCTAAAGTGCTCGAAAGTACTTGTAAGTGCTTTGTAGATGCTGCAAGTTTCTACATAATCGGCTAAGGGCAGCCGCTAATTGTTTAACTAGGTTAATTCCTTCCCACTACCAGAAGAGCTGGAAATCGCAGAGAACGAGTGTGTGTAAGTGAGTGAGAGATCCGGAAGTAGCAACGCATCATCATTTACATCGCATTGCTACTTCCGCTCATCCCATCATATCATCATATCCTCATATCCTTCCTCTCCAGGTCTATCCCTACAACTGCATGTACGGCTGCACTATTACGGTACACACCTAAACCATTAAGTCCACCAAACCCACCATATCTTACAGGGGATTTGCCCAAGGGTACTTCTTGGACGCCTCTCAGGCTACCAATCAATTGCCCGAAGTTACCAGGGTTTGAACACACAAACGGCGCACTTGCATTGGTTTGCGCTACCTTGCGTTACACCCTGCTTTTGCTCACCTTGCGCTATCCCCAAGGTCTCTCCCACCTTGTTCAACATTCAAGTAAAGTAGTACCTACTACCTACTACCTACTACCTACTACCTACTACCTACTACCTACTACCTACTATTACTACCTACATACCTGTTCTCGCTCAATTCTTACTTGAGACCGCTTCTGCAACGTACGGGGCTCACCGTGAGATTCCTTTCGGTCCAGTTTATTCCAATCACATTTCAACTTGATTCGGCTTGTCGGGTTTGATCAGTTGTTTGTGACATTTGTAGAAGTTATATCCAATTTCCTAACGGCCGCCACCGTCCGGAAGATCTCAAAAAAGAGGAAATCCTCGTATACACCACTCAGTCAGGCTGTCCCCCTCCAAACTCCAAACCCTGGTCTTTTCGGTTCGAGCATCGCCCACGAGCTACGCCCGCTTTCATCTGGAAAAGTTGACAAGTTGACGAGAGCTGACACGGATTTGCCTTACCAACAACTTTGACTATCCAAGTAGTTACCTACCTACTTTGATACAGCTAATAACCTTGCCAACATTGAACCGAGTTCACCCAACCCAGGCTAGGCTACCTGCATCTTCCCTCCAAATCCAAGGACTTTCCTTTCTGCCTTCTTACCGCCTCGAATCCTGAAGGTCTTAGGGTCCCTTGGGTCCTTGGTCCTTTTTTTATCCTTCCCACACACCCGGTCGATTTTACTCATACCCACCTTACCTACCTTACCTACCTACCTGGTAGTCTTTAATTCATATACGATCCGACGGCCGCCTTTTGCGCTCCCGTCTATTTTCTGATCTGATATACGATTTATCACCTCTCGTGCAACTGCCCAGGCCGAAATAAGAGCCGATTAAACCCGGCAACAACTCCGTGCTTACGGTTTGACAAGTTCTTGGTCGTTTTTAGCCTCCTCCTCTCGTACACTTGGTGTTACCTCGCCTACCTGGCCTACCCTGCCTTCGGTCAATTTTCTCTGAGGTCAGAATTCACTTAGTGCTGTCATCGAGGGCTGGCTGCCACCATCACTTCTTTCCTGGGCCTTCTATCACATCTTACTGGTGTAGGGATTATAGCGATACCGCCTTTCGAATTTGGCGAGGCGCAAGATATATTTCTCTTCGTCCAGTTATCCTTGGAAGCAACATAACTTAGCTTCTTTTTCCTTCTCTTCCTCTCTTCCTCCTCCTCGCCTCTTTTTTTTTCCCTTTTCCCTTTTCCCTCTCACGGAAGTAAAGAAGCCCTTATTCAAACCAACCAATAATTCTCACCGACACCCATTGTTGGTCGTGCGCATTTAAACTAGTCTGTACGTACATGTCTTTTCATTAACCTTGGAACCCTCCGCATCTCGGACTCACGGTATTTGCGTCGGACTCAATACCTAGTGCTCTGTACCTACACGAGGGACAAAAGCACAAAAAGGAATGGAAAAAAAGAAAAAGAAGCAGTCCCAATTTTCGAATCAACCTAACTCGGTAACTTGGGTCTATTCTAATTTCTAACCAGCGCACAACAGATACATTCATAAGCTCTTTCGCACGCGCCTCTCTCCAAAAAAAAAAAATCCCCTCTAAATATCTTTGGTTCCTCAAATCAAATACTTAGCAAGCCGGCGCATTCCCGCGACGTCGTTCACCACCTGCATGGCTACGTAATTTGTGGTCAAACATCAACAACCATCATTCAACATCGCATTACACTTTCTTCAGCCGAGGTAAATATACATTTATATATATCTATTTGAAATCTAATTATGCTGTCGCCTGAGATAGCACAACGTACATAATTATACTTTTTCTTATTTCTTTTTTTTTTTTTCGTCTCTTTTACTCTTTCCTAAAGAGCCTTGGGCTATCTCGGTGTATTGATTATACTTTAATACCCCCTTCCCCACATCTCCAGGGCTCTTTCCCACTATTACTACCACTATCCTTTCATTCCTTCCCTCTTGCCCGCATAACCCATAACCATTACCCATCAAATCCGTCCAACCCACTCGCCGAGTAAAGGTGCGGGGCTGACACTGCTCTGTCCCTCGACAGAATAGATACGCTAGGTTTCTAGATTTCTACCTAGGCAGATACCAGATACACAATCCACAATCTGCAATCCACACCAATCGCCGACCACTTTCGATATACTCATTACCGATATCCCAACACACTATTTTGTCGCCGACAACTATATACGCCTAATACGGCTATAGATACCTAACTAGCTATTACTTTGAACGCTCCCCATTCTTTCTCTTTTGGAGAGCTCTTCCAACCCGACGCTAGATCTGATGGCACAGCACGCCTTCAACCAGTTTGGCGGCGGCCAAAGTACGGGCGGCGCTGGCGGCAGCGTCGACCCGAACGACTTGGCCATGTCCGGAACATACGCTCCATCATATTCCAACAACTTCAACGGAAATAACAATTCCTCGAACTTCTTCGGCGATGACGAATTACTCGACACCCTCGGCAGCCCGACCGATCCTATGTCCAACCAATCCGGTATGCACAACCAAGGCCAAGATTTCGGCGGCATGAACGAGATGAATATGGGTTTCTCGCAGAACATATACGGCCACCAAGGCAGCCATAATTTGCCGATGGACCAGTCCCATATGAACGGGTATTCCAACACTCCCGACGGTGACCCTATCCAGAGTCCATTTGTGCACAGCTTCAACCAGGCGCAATTCCATCAAATGCAACAACAACACCAGCAGCAATTTGGAAACTCTCTTCAGTCGCCGATATCCTACTCCGGCTCTCCCTTGACTGGCTCCGACATGAACAACGATGGCAATGATCCCAATTACCTGAACACCAAGTCCCGCCCTCAGCTCTCCCACACTATGCAGCGCAAGGCTTCAAATACCCGAAGCCCACTTACCCCCAAGACTGCGGCAGCTATGTCTAACTTGACTGTGAGCTCTCGAGAACAGCCAGGATTCGGTGCGCAGCCAATACGAACTACGAACGGCCACCACGAGAAATCCCCTTCGGCTCAATGGATGCACACGCCAAACAGCCTATCCTCTTTCCCCGGATCTGGGTTCTCTTCGCCGATGCAGCATGGTATGCAGAACCCGCAGATTACGGACGTATTGCTGAAGGGAGGCACGTCTATGCCTGCAAAGCTGAACACACCACCCAGTACGGTTTCTTCGCAGGAGATGAAAAGGAAGCGACGTCGTGAATCTCATAATCTAGTTGAGCGACGACGTCGTGATAATATCAACGAGAGAATACAGGACCTCAGCAAGCTTGTTCCTACGCACCGTCTGGAAGACGAGAAGATCCGAAAGTTAATACAAAACGGGACGCCATTATCTCCCAGCCTGACCGGGCTCTCTCATCCAGCACAAGCTACTTCAGGATTGGCTGGACCGGGCGCAAAGCGTGCTACTGGTGTTGGCAATATCACCACAGGCCTGCCTCTCGAAGAGAAGGACAAAGGTCCCAACAAGGGAGACATTCTCAACGGTGCGGTCAGCTGGACGAGAGATCTTATGTGGATGCTACACCTTAAACTTCAGCAACAAGAGGAGCTTATCAACACCATCGTAGAGCTCGGTGGTAGTGTTCCCCTTGAGCTGACAGAAGACGAGAAACGGATGCAAACCGAGCTGATGGAGGCCATGACCAAGAACGGCCCGCATACTTTCTCATACTCCCGCTTTGCGGGATCAGGTCTTCGAGTACCTCAGCATACCGACTATAGAGGTGACTCTGTAAATGGATCAGACAGTGCGATTGTTGGCACTTCGGTCAGTCCCGAGGGTCAGGATACGGTGGACCTTGCGGGGGATATGGGGGACGCTGGCCAATTTTGGAACGACCCGGATGACGACGGCAGTGGTCCAGCGTCGATCAATTTCAAGGAAGAGGATGAATTCGGGATGGACCTCTCCCACGATTAACGGCCTTTAGGCTTCTAGGCCTTTTACGTTCCTGCATCTTTCCAGCATTTACAGGCGTTGACCAAGTTCCGATTCCCCATTCGATTTTTGCGTTTTCGCCTTTGAGCATCCATGGATTACACTTGACTCGGAATTTTCAGGCATTTCACTTCGGTCATTTCGGGTATCTCAGTCAAGGGTGGGACATCACTGCATAGGGCGGCCGTTTTGGGAGACCGGCGTTCTATCTTATCTCACCAGACAGTGGGAAACAGGCACGGAGCGGCCGGGTGTGGTTATGGTTTTCATGGTTCTCGTCCGACAGATCCGGACATGCAGATGCAGGGTCAGGTCATTCGCTTTTTTGTCCTCCTTCTGTACCCCTGCTCTCTCTTTCGCTGCTTTTATGTTTCCTCGCACGTCATTCATCTGCGGGCCGGGTTTGATTCATTTCTATGATACCTTGTGGATTACGGAGTTTGGGTCATCAGTGTTTTTTTTTTTTTCGGCCGAGATCGTGTTACCTTTTGCATTTACATCTTCACATTGTGGATGGAGGAGTTTTGTTCTGACGGTTCCCACATGTAGCCGTTGCAACCCTCTTCTACGGGGGTTTCGGGCATCTCATGCTTTGTGTATTCGTTGACTTGAAGGGAATCTGACTGGAGAGTGGAAAGCGAGGCATTACAAGTGATATATAAGCCGGGCAGTATAACGGGTTCACCCTAATAATCATATTTATTCACATAAACTCATGCTTGCTCGATCGTATGTGATTGTCTTGCTATTTGTCTTGATATGCGTCTAGAACATTGTTCAAGGTTCGAACTTGTCTCTTCGAGCACCTATCAAATCGCGGAGGGACCGGAATCATGAATCCGGCTCTTCCCGCCCATCCATATATCTCTGTTTAAAGGGATTTGCCGTCTCTTTAACATAAGTAGGTACTTAGGTACTGAATACCTACCCACCTATCCAACTAGCTAACCTAATATTCATGCGTACATAGGTACATACATACCAGGTAGGCATACCACACCATATCCCCTACCAATGCCTCACAGTCAACAAATACTCGCTCATAGAATTAAGCAAATTCCACGCGTCGCGACGCTTCATGTCCTCGTGTAGGGCCACGCGTTCGAGGGCGCTGCGCCCGTTGAAATATTTCCAGAAGACGGGCCACGCGGTCCGCGGGTTCAGGGGCGGACCCTCCCTTCCCCCTTTTCCGGATTTAGTGGTATTTGGACCTATTTTGATGCTTTCTGCTACCCCTGCTCCTAGCCCTCCGGTTGTTTCTTTCCCTTTACTCGCATTGTTGTCTCCGGCGCTGCTGCTGGGGCGGGTGTTGGGTCGGGTATTGGCGGCGGTGGATACGGCTAAGGCGCCGCTAGACGTGTGGGTTACGCGCTCGGGTAGACGCCGACCGATCGCGGAGAGGTACCGTGAGTCCCGCTCACCGACACGGCCTGCATCTACAATGACGTAGGGGCTTAGGTGAGCTAGGTGCGGCGCGTTGTTCACGGAAGGGTGCGCGGTGCGTTGCGGAACGGGTCGCCGTGCGTGAGCGGCTGCTTTCGAGGCAGCGGCAAGGTGCGCGCGGGTCGCGAGACGGGAGAGGCGCGCTTGCTCTGCTGCCTGCTCGCCGGCGGTTTTCTGGGTATGCGATGATGAGGGCGGCGGTTGTAAGGTCGCGGTCGAGGAGGTTAAGGATAGTGGAATCGGGGGGTGGTCGGAGGAAGAGGTGGAGGTACTGCTGAGGCTTGTTCTAGGTCTGTCGTCGGGGTTGGTGTTGATGTTGCTAGGATCGGAGAGATCGGGAGAACCGGAACGCGGGGACGACGGGGGCGGCGATGAAGATACTTGGGAATGAGAGTCTGATTCAGCGGATGTGCCCTCGGCTTCGGCCTTCGCTTCAGTTCGCGCGCGCTCTATCTCCTCGGCCTCGAGCTCGTAATCTACTTCGTAGAGGATCTCGGGCCAGACGACGACATACGCGAAAGTACATAATTGGGTCGCCCAGCCTCCGCGCATAAGCCAGGCTAGCATGGCTAGGTAAGTCGGACGATGGTTCTTGCTCGGCGCAAATAGTTTATACGAGCGCGGGGCGGCCGATAAGCTCGCTAGGAACTCGGGTAAGGGGGGCGCGAGCGGGAAGCACCTGGCCCAAGCCTGTGAAGCGCGAGGGAGACGCGACATGTCGCTATTCGGAGATAAGATATAAACGTCGCGCGCATGCAGGGGCGGAATGGCGATGGCACGACGCCAGAAAATAAAGTGCTGCGCATATTTCCGGACTTGTGCTGGCGAGAGGGCGGTGCCTTGACCGATTTGGTGGAAGCTGTAGGTGAAAGTAAGTAAAGGTGAGCGAGGATATCATTTATTAAAGGGGTAGTAATATATAAGGAGTATGGAAAAACTACGAAATGCACCTACGACATGGTCGGCTTTGAAAGCCGCACAAACTCAATCATCGCAGCCGTGGTTTCGTCGGGGTCAGCCTGAAGCTCCGCAATGATTTTCTTCTCGTCGCTCATCAGAAGCAGCGCAAAATTCTTATCGAGGAAGCCGGGGTCGTTGAGGCTATCCTCTTCAACGAATGAGTTGGCGGTGGTTATCCATAATCCCTTAGAACCGCTCTCATCATCGGGGGGTAAGTCCGTGAGGTAGAATGGCACGGGTATCTGAACTGAGTGCGTCACTGCGCCTTCGGCCGTTTCGAGTTGCAAAGCAGCTATTTTGTTGTGCGATACGGCTTCGTAGACATCCTGCATGGATGCTGCTAAGGAGGAGACATCTAAGATTTCCTTCCATAGTGTGCTCATTTTAGTTCCTGCGCAATACTCGTCAGTTCATCTATTTGCAAATGCGACACAACCATTCGGACGCATACTTGATTCTCGGCCCTTATCCTTCATAGCTAAAATTCGTTTCGACTCTTTCCAGACGAAATCGCTCTTCTGCTGGCTGTATTTGTAGGCCTTATTAATCTTTCTTATTATATGGAGATATAAATTCTCGCCCAACTCTTTTGCCTCGTGCTTCTTAGGATTTAATATGAAGACGAGGTTGAACATAGTCATGCCGCTCTTTTTCTCGTCGGCTTCATCTGGTGGATTTCCGGTGACGGCATCCTCAGCCATGTCCTTGGTATCGATCTGCGGTATGTCGCTCGGGATATTCGGGTTCTCGCCATACTTACTGGCGGAGTCCGCGTTCTCTGGCGACTTTGGCGCTTGATACTTCGGCTGCTTCTTCTTTTTGCGCCATATCCCATTCTCTGGGACATAGACGGGATACGATGCAAAACAGAGCTGTTCTAAGGATACATGAAATAGCTTCTTGTGGAAAGCTCGATTAGGCGTGAGGAGACTCTCAAGATCTTTAGTTGGATAACCGGCCACATGTTCCCAAGGCACGATTTGAGAGCCGCTCTCGGTTTCCAGATGATCGTCATGGTTCCAATTCTGCAGATCAACAGACTTTGGGAGCGAGCCAGTAGGTGCTTCGAAAGGAGGATGCGTCATCTGATTTAATAGCTCGTCGTCGTCGTCGTCGAGTTCATCCCTGGGAGCATTATCACTGGAGGACGGGGCGCGCGGCTGCAGGATCCGAGGCGGGTACTGAAAGACAAACAACGGGCCATCGCGCAACCTATTAACCACCAGAGCCACTCCCAGGAAGTTTGATGTGTTTGGCAGTATCGGGGACGCCATACTTATCTCTTGCTCCGGTGTGACGGAGGGCAACACAAGTCTCAGATGCAATCACTAGTCCCGTCGCCTAGCCCGAGGGTGTGCGCTGCGATCCTCGGTAAGCATGTTTCATTTGATTACTGCAAGTCTGATCCGGTTTATCTCTTCCATGTAGGATAAAGTTATCTCATCTGGTTAGGTTATCGATGACCAGTTTCAGATTGGCGAGCATACATAGGCAATATTCTCTTTGAGATAAGTGTATTGAAGCTCTCGTGAATTACAATCGAATACGTACCTTCAGCTGAGCTACATGCACACTAAGTGAATAATTTAACCAATCAGGAGATGCCCGGAAGTGTATTGTTCCATTTCTTATACGTCATATCTACATAAACTCCATATTATGATACTTGTGAGACATGCACCGGTGGCTTTTCATAGAGCCAGCCACTCATTTATCAAATAACTCATGATTTTCAAAGTTCAAATTCTTAAAATTTTCATTATATGAGAACCGTCATGTAAATGACATCCCATCTTTATGTAATTCTCTCAGTATCCCAGTAGAAAGACCCTTCATTTATCCCAGTGCTACATACAGCCCGAACCCTCCTGTACCGAAGACACACGTCTATAGTTGCTGGCCAAATTATACACAATTAGAAAAAGGGTCGTGGCTATTCATGAAATCGTCTAATCCACGCTGGGATATCCAGGATACCATGTGCATTCGCATTTAAAAAGAGACAACTTTTATATGCGCGCGCCCATGAGTCCTAGACCAACTCCGGCAATGACGCCAGCCATACAAGCAGCAGTAGGCCGTGGTGCTTGGTTTCCAACGACGAATCCACCTGTCGAGCCGGCTGATGCGCATTGAGACGTCTGTAAATTATAGCAGGCTTCAGACGACAAACTAGAGCAGACTGACGTCGCGGTCGCGGCAGGTAGTGCGGTGCCTTGTGTTGCGGCGATTGTCGTTCCACCTCCTCCCGGAACCACAATTGTGACCCCGTAACCCCCACCAGCTGAACCGCCCAAGTCCGATACGCATGCCTGGTAGTTGCTCGAACATTGATTAAGGGCCGATGTGCATGCGACCGAATTGGCAAATGATGTTGGTATGTATGGGAATGTGAAGTATGTATTGCTCACATAGGAGACAGACGCTGATGTGCCGGTAGGCGCTACTCCAGTACATGTTGCTCTGTAATTTAATAAATGAATGAGTATTCAAGTTATATCGTGGTTATCCTTTCTTATCTAGGGAGAACTCACGTAGTAGGACAGCAGGCTGCTGAACTATGCGCATCTAAGGAACATAATTGACCATTCTCACAACAGGTGCCTGCGAAAGCAGCACCCCGATCTTCGCAGCTAAAGTAGTTGGCGGGACAAGTTACGTCTCTCTGGAAGATAGCGTTAAAATGCTGGACTGCGCTGTACCCGAGAGGGTTGACGATAGGTTCGGCAGAGGCCAAGGTCGTCGCAGCTATGGAAAAAAGCGCAGTATATGGGTAAGGCGTTAACCGCATCTTCTATCCAGGGTATGTTCGAGCATCAAGGTAGTTGATCACCTCCGCGCTTGGCGGTGACAAAGGTTTCTAGCAAAGGATATAGGATATGAAGGAGAGGCTGAGCAAATTTGACGAATATTCTTTGGGTATCTAAATCGGGTATGTCGGTATTCCAATTCACCGCCCACGATGTTGCAGACACGAGGTGGGGAGTGGCTTGTTGGCTGGCAGCACTTTACTGGTCTTCTCCGTTTTAGGTATGTATAGGTAAGAATGTTCAGCACCTAAGTTGAATTGGGATATTCAAGATAAATCGAATGTCGAAGATTTTGATGTCAAGTTGTAAGTGGCTTTTTAAAATTCCAGGAAGGCTAAGAATTGTATATGTACAATACCTATGTATGATAGATAAAGTTATCCCCACAAGCAAATGGGAAGCAGCAAATCAGCAGGTTTTGGGAAAGTCCAGACTGAACAGACTGCAGTAAGGTGATGTCAAACTGTTTTAACAAGCGGTTGTTCGCCCAGCAACCATCTTTGATCGCCGGAGGTACTCGACCGATGTGGGGGGGAGGGGTCGAGGTACCTTGATCGTATCCAAGGATGCGCCGCTGACATCTTAAATTTGGCAAACTACATGTACCTGGTATTTTTCGCAAGTACTTCTATTGTCTTCAAGTTTATGATTGAAACTTGCCAATTTGTTTGCCAAGTATATCATCTATTAACTATTCGCAACTCTTTTCTCGTTAAGAATCTCCTAAGATAATTACCTGATAAGTGATACAAAACGTTAAGTATTTCATACGTAGGTATATCGAGACTTTTAGAAATATACATACATGCTTCTAGGTACCTAATGAAGAATAGTGTAAAATTGATTCTGGCACCGTCCAACTCCAAAATTTCATAGTTCAATCTGATGTTCTCGGATCATATGTGCAATCGAACAAAAACCCACATTGAAGGTGATGAAAAGAATTTCCCGATTTCTTCACTCGCAACCGATATCAATTGAGATTAAGCATTAGCAAGGAGGAATATCAATCGCATTCAATGAGCTCTTTCGGTAGCCCCGGTTCAGGTCCTTATACCGGGAAACCCATCCCGTATGTCTCCTATCTAATGCCACCCTTTTTCTGAAAGAGTGGTAGAAGACATCCATATAACTTACGAGAACTCATTCCTATTTAGGCCACAGCGTGGTAGCTTTCCTTTAGATCACGATGGTCAGCAAGCCTCCAACGTCTTCTCCTTCTCGTTTGCTAATATCGGATCTCCAGGCGAATGCAAGGCCGTTATGAAAAAGTACCTCTCATGTATAAAAAAGGTTCAGGGCATGAATGATGAGGAGTGCCGTAGTTTAGCCAAGTCTTATCTATCATGCCGCATGGATCGGTAAGCACCCGCTTCTAACTCGAGATTTCAAGGACTTTTCTCATCGTTTAGGAACCTTATGGCAAAAGACGACTTCAAGAACTTGGGCTTTGCGAACTCGGATCCGCCATCCAATACAGAACCTCAAGGACGGTAGTAATATACTGACTTCTTTCAATCAACCTGGAAATGACAGATTCATTCCGCGACCCGAATCCCGGTTCTGGATACAGGTCAAAAAACTGTTGGTGTAACCGGAATTAAGCTCTTCTTCAGCATACAAATTGCCCCTAGACACCCAGGAAGTCTGTGTGACCTTCAACTCTTTAGATCTGAATGAATATCCCACTCTATGGTACGGCGGCAAATGACTATACAACTCTAAACGGAGTTTGAGACAGTCGAGTATATATTGTATATACGTCATTTAATTGTAAATAAATCCGGAAGCATTCCATTCAACATTTACATTTGATGTATGTTCCTACTTTGTTGCCGAGGTAAACGAGATAACCCCACACAAAGACATGTACCTACCTTCACATTTTTATCTGAATCGATGTTTAATCCTTTGCTTTTACGTGACTCCTACATAGGAGGTACTTTCCACATTCTGAACGAAATTATTTATATCCGACTTATTCCCGTGTACGGATAAGGTTGGAGCTTAAGTGAACTTACCAGTTTTCCGGGGCCGGTGCGGGATTGATGGCGGACCGGCTAAGATGGAGTATGGATGATCCATTCGGCTTATAAAGAACCGAAGCTTCGACATGCTTTCAGATATTTCAAAAATTTCTATTGCTTATACTCCGTAGAAAACATGCTTTATAGCACCTTGAGGGCTCGGCCCTTAAAGTATCTCTCATTTCTTTCTTCTCGTAATCTTGGTTTAGCTAGCTTAACACGGACTCCCTTCGAGAGTCGTCGGTATGCAACTGACGGCGCAAGCTATGACGCAACTTTAAGCAACCTCAAAATCGGTAGCCATACGAGGGTGATCTTCCAGGGGTTTACAGGTATATCTCACCTTCACCCTCATTCGCATATGCTATTTTTCATCTTCTTACATGAAACATTTAGGAAAGCAGGCCACTGCGAATGCTCGTGAATCCATAGCATGGGGCACCAAGATAGTTGGAGGTGTAACACCAAATCGAGACGGAGAACATTTAGGCTTGCCGCTCTACTCTACAGTTCGTGATGTATGGAATTCTCAGTCTAGTCTAGTTGCAAAGACGTATAAACTAGAATTGACCGGGATACATTCTTCTAGGCTGTAGAATACCTTAAACCAGATGCAACCGCTGTCTATGTATCCGCAAAAGACGCCGTTGGCCCTATTGAGGAGGCGATTGAAGCTGAGGTTCCACTCATCGTTGCCGTGGCAGAACATATACCTGTTCATGACATACTTCGGGTAAGTATCTCATTTTCATATCTATATACTTACATATATATCTACTGAGAAATTAAGAAACTTGAAGTTAAACAATTCTGATTCAATATAGGTTATGTCCATCTTAAAAACACAAAGTGCCAGTCGGTTCGTTGGCGCCAACTCACCAGGAATCATCTCAGTCACTGGGAAATGCAGAATTGGTTAGTACATATTGCGCGTATGCTGATCACGCATACTCGATAACTCATAATAATCCCTATAGGTTTCCAACCACTACCATGTTTTGCGCCTGGGCGAGTAGGGATTGTGGCAAGATCGGGAACTTTAAGCTACGAAGGTAAGTCCACCAATGTTCAACTATTCGGTCTCTCTAACTCTCTATTAGCTGCTGCCTCCACCCTTAGATCCGGTTTGGGTCAGAGTATGTGTATAGGTGTCGGTGGTGATATTGTGCCAGGAACGAGTTTAAGGGGCGGCCTGCAGATCCTCATTGAAGATAAGGATACAGAGGCCATCGCACTAATAGGAGAAATCGGAGGGGACGCTGAACTCGATGCTGCCGACTTGATTTGGAAGTACCTAAAGCGGTCTACAAATCCCAAGTGAGTATCCGTGGGCCTTAATACCATTGCATTGATGTTGATAGGGACGCCTTCGGCAGACCGATTGCAGCTCTCGTCGCAGGACTCAATGCTCCTCCGGGACGAATCATGGGCCATTCCGGTGCATTTTCCTTACCTGGCGACCCCTCGGTTCGAGACAAAATAAACGCTCTAGAGGCAGCCGGAGCAGTCTTGGTGAACCATCCTTCTCGGTTCGGGCCAGTCTTAAAATCCATTCTGGACGGTAACAAAGCCACCGCTATTAGTGTAACCCCAAGCCAGATACCTCAGCAGAGAGCAATGCACACTTTAGCTCGTCGCCCTTCTTTATCTCAAAATACGTTATATCAAGGGCTCAAGTATCAGAAGCGGAATATGTATTTACCTCGGGAAACATGCCTAGCATATTTACGCGAGCGCAATGTTCCCATATCAGAAGGACTTGCTCCGAATTCTCAGAAAATACTCACTATAACAATAAATAGGTCCACGAGGAGTCCCTGCGTAATCGCTTCCCCAACTAACGACATATCCGACTCGAGGAAATTTGATTTTAGTTACGGTGCCACAAAAGCAGAGGATATCCCGGTAGATGCCATACTCAGACACCTCCAACTCGACCCAACGTCCAAGACTTCCTTAGAATTCCTACTCAATGAACTCGTTGTTCTTTTCAAAAACAAAGAATTCTTCCTCTTACAGACCTGGATCGTCGAAACTCCTCACGATAGTAACAAAATACAAGTCGCAGGGGCGCATTACGGTTTCGACCTCGCTTTGACGAAAAGCTGTGGACGACACATGGATGTCCAAGCATTGCGCAACACTAGCGCAGAGGACCCGGATGAGCTTGCTGCTGAAAAGGATGGGATCGTGTACATCAAGCTTGAGGATGGTAATATTGGCACGCTGGTTAACGGCGCAGGCCTAGCTATGAACACAGTGGATGCGCTGGCTGAGGCAGGGGGCAAGGCGGCGAATTTCTTAGATACGGGTGGAAAGGCGACGAGTATGACGGTGAAAAAGAGTTTTGAATTCATATTGAAGGACCCTAGAGTAAAGGTATATTCCCCCCCCTCTTTCCCTCTTCAGCTGGGGCGCGATTAGAACGTAAAGCTAATTGTCTATTTCATGTTGCAGTGTATATTCGTCAACATATTTGGTGGTCTAACTCGCGGCGACATGATTGCAGAAGGCGTAATCATGGCGTTTAAGGAGCTACAGATGAGCGTGCCGGTTGTGGTAAGAGTCCGCGGAACGAATGAGAAGGAAGGACAAGATATCATCGCCCAGAGCGGTTTGCCATTATTTGCGTTTGACGATTTTGACGAGGCTGCTGCTAAGGCTATCGAGTTAACGGCGACTTAATGACTCGTGGTAATAATATCTACTTGTAGATAGAATGTTGATCATCCACCACAGCGGTTGGGTATATGACGAATTGCATTAATATGTTTAATCATAGCTCAGAATTGCAACAACTTTTATTTTTCCCAGCCTACCCATGCGACCGCGTTTCGATTATAAGTTTTTATCACTTTATTATACTCGTTCTATGACCCAAAGCCCCTTAACGATGGAGAATGGCTTCTGGGAAGCTTGGGGTCTTGGGTCACTATTATGTGACTGAGTTTCCAATACCGCCGACAAGACACCCTCATCACGAATGGCAAGTTCGCGCTCTTCTTTTTCGAGCCGCACTTGCTCCAATTCCCAGACTTTCCAAGCTCTGAGAGCCCAGCCTATTTCGAAAGCGTTAGCCAATCAGAGCATAGCTTAGATTATAGACATGTAGGAAGCGGATAATGATATATCTCTTTCTGATATATCTTTATGATGCAACTTTATGATATTTATACAGGGAGCGGTGAGACTTACCGAAAACGAATGCGCCTATGTATAGAAATGCGGTGAAGAGCTGGACGCGGATGTAACCCCCTTCTCCAGGCCGCCTTAGGCTCACAGCGATGACTTCAGCGAAGGTTGCCGGTAATACGAGCACAAGCCACGTCATTGATAGCGCTATTTGGTAATTAGCATAGTGCAGTTAAAAGAAATCGTTACTGATAATATTATGAAAAGGTTGAACTCCGATGACCTAAGGGAGAAGAAGTAAGAGGTACTGTCAAAAGTAAATCTGAAAACTGACCTGAGGGGATAAGAGCAAGCCCAACAACCTCAGCGGTTATAGGGGCAACGGTTGCCCACATTACGCCAGCAACGCTGCCACTAAGGAGGGCAAACACTATGCAGCTAGCAAAGGTTTTAGTGCCGAATGTCCAAAAGAACAAACAAAGAAGGCCGCAGAATAGGGTGGAAAGGTTAGCGATATTCAGACGACCGACAGAGTCGCTCGAAAGTCCTATCATGGGCCTTCCAAGTCCTTGGGACACTACATCCTATGATCAGCCCTATTCAGCAGGGTTGATAGCATGTCAAAGTACTCACAGTTGAATAATGCTCCCACTAAAGAGGACTGAGATGCTGTCAAGCCAACAGATTGGGAATAATCGACAATGCTGAAGACGAGGATGATGTACGCGATGAGTGATAAAACCATCCAAGCTTGCATCAAGAGAAACGACGGCCTCTTGAATAGGCCCCAGTTAAAGGCAACATGGACAGAGCCAATAGCTGCGTTCCGGTCTCGGATGAGATAGGCGGCGATGCTGTTGATTACGAAACAGATGATAGCTAACACACGAAATGCCCATGGAAGACCGATATTAGAGATCATAGCATTGGTCGCTAGAGAGTAGCATAGGCCACCGAAGCCAGACCCAGAAGCGGCGATGGAGTTGGCGAACGACCGACGCTTTACAAACCATTGAGGGGGAACGGATGCAGAGGCAACAAAGCAGAGGCCCATGCCCAGACCGAAGCTCACCCCCTGGCTTAGTATCAAGTGCCATAGTTTCGATGCGAAAGAGGAACCGATGAACCCAATTCTATCAAATATCAGCTTGTGAACCTTACGGGCAGACGAGAGATAGACCTACGTCTCAAATATAACCCCAAGGAATATAGTTCGTTGCGTGCCGCATCGTTTCCAACCCACGAGAGAGGTTGCTAATGGGGAAGCGAGAAGGGCTGCGGCTTTGTTAGCCAAAAGTGATAGCTCCTTGTGTATTAGGAGTGTTACATACCTATAGAAATAGATAGTCCGCCGACGAAGGCATATCCGAGTTGGCTAGCTCCAAACGTGCCTGTTCTAAGGTAATAAGCGAGGAACACAGCATAACTCTATCAGTAGTATAGAATGATTAGAAAATTTGATGTTGATGTTGACTTGTCTTGTCTTAGACAACGTTAGACTATGCTTACCGAATTGAGTCCCCAAGTATGGGCATTTAGTATAAATACGCCGAAAATCACAACCCTAAAGAGATATTAGTTAGCATCGGTCACGCTATAGACATGTCTCTTGAAGATTGATCGCCGAGTAACTAACCAGCCATAGCCGCCTTCTTTGAATTCACCCTGCGACTGAGGATTGGGCTGAGAAACATTCTCACTGGGTGCGTCACTGCCGTTCTCAATATTATCTTGATCTCTGTTAGATACCGTCATGTCGACTTGGAGATGATACAAGATGATTGGTAGCAAATGAAGGAGAATTTAAACTAGATCGTCAGTTTATAAGCTTCATTTGCTGCAAACAAAGAAGACTACCGCTCATATATGACATCAAGAAACCAAACTTAAGTTTACGCTTGGACTTATGTATAATAATATTCTGAAAATATCTGTATGTTCACTCATTATGTAAAAGTCATTCGGGAATAACAATCCTTCGGTAATAATTGTACTAACATAAAGAACCCAGAACCTAGTAAATCTCTAGGTAAGCCCAATTTGCTCTGGCTAGCAAAAACCGATCGCCACACCCCGATCCCGACAACCGCGGGTACCGCCCCACGGGGTCGCGGTCTAAACAAGACAATTGGCGATGCTTGATGCTATAACCTTCATGTGTAACAGATATCTCCGTGTCCGGAGAAAGGAAATACATATCGAATTCGTCAACGATAGTATATGATATGAGGGAAATTTTGAGCGTAAGGATATTAGGCATTAGTGCTCAGTTAGCTGCGTAGTCATCGGAGACATGTCTCACTCCAGCGTTGATCTCCGTCATATATATGACCCCAAAGAATAGTGTTCGCTTATCAGTGACCATGGCCTGACCGGTGAATATTCAAATGGCAATACGGAAAATCGGCCGAAGTGAAATGTTTATACCCGATCCACCATCGATGTTGTCTTGGCATGAGGAAACGAAGGCCCCCTGCTGTGCCGCCGGGACCTTGGTGCGGTGACTCACCGTAAAGAGCAAGGAAAAAGGCTAACCCAAAACTCCTGAGCCGGTATCCAGAGAATTTGCACTCGCAACTATCTCGGTGAGATTAGTGGTCGTCGATTAGTATTCCACAACTTACATTATCACCTTGATACACGTAAGATTAGAGAAGAAGTAGAATTATGAAGCGCAACCCGCGGGGGTTTCTCTTTTTATAATTCTGATGAACAATTTGTGATGGTTAAAATCATTTAGTATCAGGGTAATAGATCAATGGATCTCGATGTCGGCGACTCTCCCATGCTATTTATGCATAGCAAAAAGACGTCGTGGATCTCGAGAAACGACATTGCATTAGCCATTGAAGGTGATGGCCTTTTTATAAAATATCCATTCCAAAAGATCAACGGTTGGATAGAACTGGTGGACCTGGTAGAGTCGACTGGAGGCTCACAAGCACGTGCTTAACGGCATCTGTATGCTGCATTGAATCTCATTAAACCCGGCGTCGCATCCATTTAAATAGGTTCATGGTTCATGGTGGGAGTGAGGAAAGCTTCGATATGGAAGAAAATGAACGATATCGGATTGGTTCTCGTATGCATGGAGTATCTGCCGTAGTGGAGTACACACCGCGGGTTCCTTGTAGCTGTACAGTCAATGGAAGCAATGGTAAGTCTTAGTGGATCCCTTCCGCTGCAGGAAGATTCTAGCTTAACCCAGCTGGCGCTGCTGGCGGAGTGGGGAATTGAAAACCCGGACCTGCCAGTTGTCCTACCCTATTTGTTGTTCCTGCCCTGTCGACCCAACCGGCTGCCCTAGCAACGCATTAGCAACTGCGAGTGAAAACATTGGTAGCATTGAACCCCGGAAAGAACCACACAAAAATTCTCCATTCCTCAATTGGACTTGACCAGGTCAGCCAGGACTGCTAGGTATTGACGGTATTTACTAGGTACCCGACCGAATAAAGGAACTCGGGTGGACACATCATCATGCGTTATGATTTTATCTGTAAAACATACTTCTTAATCCATAACAATCCATAACAGTCCATAATAAATACCCTCTCTATCCCTAGCAACCTTTTAGTAGGTAAGAAGTTTTGTAAGTAAACAGCAATTAATCATCGTCATCATCATCATCACAACGCATCGGAACCCAAATATTACTTATTTGATCCTACAAACTACTGGTAACTGACCCAATCAACAACCTCTGTCAATAGTGAATTGACGACATTGCCACAATCCAAGCTCAATTCAACTCAACCGAACTAAACTACCTGCCTACTTCACGTCTCCACCTTACCATAGTCTGTGAGTATATTTACAAATTCCGACTTCGCAACCCGCAACTCTCAATCCGCAACGATGCCGAGAGGCAAGTCAAAAGAAAGGACTTCACCTAGAAAAGTGACACCGCCGTCACCTACCTATATGAACAATGATCAATTTGGTGAGTATTATCCATTATATGATCCGTGTTTATAAGGTCAATGCACCGGCACTGACAATTTTAAATAGCTGCTTACCTAGCAAATCTCCGAGATAATCGCGTCACTCGACCAGGAGGAGCACGTCCATTACCACAACCGTCCATACCGCGCCATGATTCTACAGCTCGCCTTGCTACCGAACGAGTTGCTACCGGCCGTCCATCTCTTGGAAGCACATCTATCTTGT
Source organism: Annulohypoxylon moriforme (assembly GCA_022695765.1). Classification (NCBI taxonomy): domain Eukaryota; kingdom Fungi; phylum Ascomycota; class Sordariomycetes; order Xylariales; family Hypoxylaceae; genus Annulohypoxylon; species Annulohypoxylon moriforme. The sequence continues at coordinate 115,771 of MU403120.1, read as the reverse complement.
CCGAAGCCTCTAGCAACCATATGAGAACCCAATCCGATAGTCCAAAGCCTCGCGGTAGTCGCCCAAGTTTCGCTCCTAGTGTAGCCTCTCGGGCATCTAGGTACTCTACCTTGACCTCCGCTGCTGGCAGAGATTACTACCCAGAAAACCCTGCCACTGCCCCTCCTCCGCTAAGACCCGGCGAGGTTGTCCCCACCGCCACCTACATGGAGCGCGGACAACGATGGATGGAAAAGGAAGAGGCCGTTTCGATTCGCGATGCGATGGAAGTTATGGATGCCATGGAAACTCTGAAACTCCATGAGCAAGACAAAGGGAAACAACTCGCTGGCGAACAAGACGATGACGAATCTCGACTTTACAATGCCGCCTTAGACGAGGCAGCCGAATTAGTCTGGCAGCATCAACACGGAGTGAAGCCACCGGAGCCTGGTGCCCCGTACCGTTACAAGCCACATCTGCGAAAGGACAGTTACGCCCATGCTCGTACCGCTAGCAGCGGTCGATATGGCAGCGAAATTGGTGCTACAGGTCTTGCAAGGGACTCGATTCGATCCTTCTCTGGAAGCTCGTCTAGTAGCGACAGAGCGCCCTCGCCAGAGAGTGCACGTAATAGTCTAGATCAACAACGGACCTATTCCATAGGATCGCAGAAGTCGAAGTCATACGGTTCACTAAGTGGTACGGCACGGTCAAGCTCTGGTGGTCGCCGCCTCAGTAGCTTGAAGCGCAACATCAGTGGAGAGGTCGAGAAGCCGTTCTCGGGCGACCAAATCTGGGAAGAGCCAGAGGGTACTACACCTGAGCGCCGCCCAAGACAACCTCGTCTACCAGAGACTACACAACCTCTAGGACTTAAGTCAAGAGGTATTCCCAACAGGGTCCAGTTCGCTCCCACTCCTTCAGATTCTGCTTCACCCGAACCGTCGGTACCCGCCAAACCCCTATCCAGATTTGAGATCCATAAAAATCCTCCCTCACAATCTCGCAATCCTGCCTACACGACAAACAGCCTTTCCAATTCCCCACGATCTTCTCAGGAGAGCGTTCCTACAAAGAATGGCATGGAAGTCCGTAGTGATGATATTAAGCTAGCCACTAGCATGCGGCTCAAGGACCGCAGTGCGAAACTCCCCACTCCGTCGGCCGTCAGTGACAGCCCCGGACGTCCAATCGTAAGCTTTGACAAAAACTGGAAGCCCCCGGAGAAAGAGGCGACTGATTCAAAGTTAGAAGAGTCCAAGCCCAGCGCCAGCAGCCAACGCCGAGTCGGACCTTTCGGGGTCGTCGGAAAAGAGCGTGCGGGTACACAAAGTCCGCAGCCGTCTGTCCCTGCTATCGCAGTTACGGAGGCTGCTGAGGCCTCGAAGCCATCGCCAGCTTCACGGCCTTCTGCCCGCGCGCCGTCCGTCCCAAGTATTCAGGTAGATGGGGCGGATGACGGCCCTAACGTGCCGGTCATTTCCGTTTCGGGCGATGGCCCAGCTGTACCGACAATCATGCTACCCGATGACGACAGTAGCAACAGCAATCAGGCGCCTGGCATCCCGACAATAGTTACTCCCGACGACAACCGAAAACTCCCAGCTAGACCCCTACCGAACCCCAAGGCACTTAACAACACGCGAGGACGCCCTCGAAGCCATTGGTCCCCTGCGCCAGGGGCAGTTGGTCGCCGTGCCTCGGCCGTCTGCCATGAATGCGGGCTTCCCATCGAAGGTCGCTTTGTTGCTCTAGCTGGAAACTCAGAGCGATTCCATCCGCAATGCTTCCGGTGCTACGCATGTGGAACAGCGCTTGAGGCGCTTGAGATTAGCCCAGAGCCGGATAACTTCCGGAGCGAGCGGCTTGATCGCATCCGTCGCAGAGCAGCGGGCGAAATCCTAGATGAAGAGCCAGGACAGACGATGGCGGAGGACGGAGACGAACGATTGCGATTCTACTGCCACCTCGACTGGCACGAGCTGTTTGCGCCACGGTGTAAACACTGCAAGACCCCCATTCTTGGGGAGCATGTAGTAGCACTAGGCGCACACTGGCACTACGGGCACTTCTTCTGCGCGGAGTGCGGCGATCCCTTCGAACAGGGAGCGACGCACATCGAGAAGGACGGGTACGCGTGGTGCATCAACTGTCAGACGAAGCGGACGGAACGCCGGGCGCCGAAGTGTAAGGGCTGCCGCACGGCGGTCATCGGCCAGTACGTCAGGGCTCTCGGCGGCGAGTGGCACGAGGAATGCTTCCGCTGCGCGACGTGCGGAGGAGGGTTCGACGACGGACAGATCTTCCCCATGAAGGACCGCGGCGACTTGGTGGTGCTGTGCACCGGGTGCCGCGCCGCGGAACTCAAGATGTGATTATGAAAATTTTACGAGATTATGATGGGACGGGTCGATGGAATGAATCGAGACGAAAGTGCAAAGTGCAAGTGCAAGTGCATTCGTTATTAGACCCATGACTTCAGATCATACGATTGCTTGTTGCTTCTGCTTTTTGCTTTTTTTAAACGCTTGCGTTTGCGGTTAAGGGTTTAGGTTGACAAGACAGAGAGTAATGCTTCGGGGCGAGAATGAAATTCGGATTGTTTTTTGCTTTTTTCATCGTTGGTGGCGTTTGCGTCCTTTTTCTGCTTTCGAGTTCGGAGTTTGGGCGGACATGACAAGACAAGCAGAGCAAAATGAAGCAGGCAAGCAAGCATGGAAAGCATGGTAGACAGCAAGCAAACTGTTCTAGTTCGGAATACAGAGATTTGTGTGGTTTCGATGACTTGATTTACTATTTTTGATCTAATGCCTACCTACGTGAATGTGTATGTGGTATATTACGTACTGTGCTCTGTTACGATCCGATGTGATATGTCATTCTTCAGGTTTTCAGCTATATTTTAGGCAGGCGTCGCTATTCTCCTCTCCATGGCGTAACTGGTAATTGTTAGAAAGTTTACTTGATTTATCTGTGTTGTCCCTGTGCAATTCACATATGTAAGAATAGTATCTTTGGGCTGGTATCACCTATATTAGCTATGGGGAGATTGTTTACGTGTAGTGAGGCAATAAATTGGCCTGTCTCACCTCAGAAGGCTGGAAATTTCATCTGGAAGGTCTGACGAACAGGTGGTAACGGAGGACAGCCCCAGGAACGATTCATGAATGACTTGGTAGGTAGCACGAAAACAATGATGTGTAGAATAATAGCTGTGCGGTGACAATGTCAAAAGCAGCTTCTCGATTGAGATTTAGCTGCTGGTTTCTCAGTTCATGGGAAGAAATTACTTCTGAAAGATTTGCAAAAGCAGGAATCTAGATGACAGATGCCTCCTTAACCCCTACCTCGGGTTAGGGAGAGTGGCGACGAGGGTCTAGGAATGACCGATTTTTTGGGTTCCGAGACGATAAGAGAGAGATCATCCAGGGCCCTTGTTGCTTTCCACCGTCATCTATTTTCACTCCAGGTATATCACGAACCCCTACTCCATTCCCCAAGTCCGTAATCCATGTGTACGATTCGGTGTCGTTGTTGACACTGATTCTTCTAGCCCTGACGAGGCTGGGTGGTATTAACGGCGGCACGCGCCTCCGACCTGTTCCTGGTGGACTTCTAGGGTATCGCCGTCGGCCATCTCGAGCTACGAGACGAGAATTATCATGATTAGCAGCTGCAAGGTCTGATAGGGATGTTGGGAGGCTTCAGTGGTACAGCAGGGACAATGCATTGAAGCTGAACTTGTAACTTACTGAGTCGGGTGTATCACTCTTCTGCACTCGCTGTCCTTCGAACAGGAAACGGACGGCTTCGACGCTCTTGCCTTGGCGTTCGCAGAAGGCTGTCATCAACTTCTCAAGCTTGGTGGATCGCTTGATCTTGAAGAAAACCTCATTGTTGTTGTCTGTCACTTTGATGTTCAGGTGCTCGCTACCGCCAGCAGGGGCATCCTGGCGCTCAGCCGCGGGGCTTCCGCTGTCGTTTTCTCCGGACATCTTGAACGTGGGGTATGCGTGCAGTTGTCGGAATGCTGCAGGAATCTACGTGGTTTTACAGTCCTGATAAGAAGCGTGGTTGGCTGCCTATTTGTTAGGATCTCCGAAGGATGTCAAGCTTTAGTTGGTGGCTTATGGGCGTGCTGGACGAGGTGAAAGTTGGGAAAAGTAGTGGCGTGAATTGCACAGCGGTGGGATGGAAAGACTCACAAGTCAAGGTAGACGGACGATAGAGATTGCCAAATAACCAGGGAAGCCTTGAAGAATTTTAAGGTATGAAAGGCTGAGGAGGTTCGGCGCGAATGTGGCAAGGAATCGGGAGTGTGGGAAGAAAAGGATGACAAAAATGTGGTTTAAAAGAAGAGAAGTTAGAAGAATGATGCGATTGCGGTGGTGAAGTTTAGAATTAATCAACCGCGAAGGCTACGGCCCTACGTGAGGCGCCCTCCAAAGTGGGAAACAGCGACCGCAACCCACACGCTAGGTGCGGGGCAGGTACTTTTCCACCAGCAAATACTTCCTGCAGGTCATACTTCAAGGTTCGCTTGCCTTATCCATGTACATTTTTGGATTCTTTGGTAAGAGTCACGGTCTAACTTAAAATTCAAAGCAAAGCAAAGTTAACTGAGGAATTACCTAATGATGGTAGATCATTCCATGATGCTAGTGTTTTATAAATTTCTTTATTTCGTTCTTTCCTAGGTACTTATCCACTGTCATAGAAGTGATGTGTGAATTTTGAGATTTCTGAGCTGGAATCTTCGTTTTGTTCGCCACAAAAGGCTCGTAACTCTTATCTCCGGTTAGTACCGTATAGGCATAGAAGTCTCTGTCCGTCTGCCCTACTAGGTACGTGTAGGTACCAGGTCACATATTGTCAAATTGATAAACAGGTACCTGGTATTTTAGCCTAGGCTCTTATACATACCTAATGCATGTATACCACCACACGGCTACCTTTAGCTGATGAAAGATAGAATGGCTAGGCGCCATATCCTTTGCCAACTACTAGGTACTCACTATAATTAGCCATTGAAGATGTAACAGACGTCTATACCAAAAGCTTAGCAACCTGACGGCTTCTCGAAGGTTGCAAGTTGATACAGATTTAATATAATCCCCTAAAAACATGCGACTAGCTATATTAATCCATTTTAAGACTCTATGAAGTTAGTTGATATTTCATCGACGTCATATTTATGAGATCGATGGAAGAGGATCTCTTGACTATGTATTTGGATATTGAAATGTACTTACCTACTTATCCAACATAGTGACCATTAATCCCCTGAAACTAAATTGCTAGGCCTCTTTTCGGACTATTGAACTTTACTTTTAGCCTACTATAGATATTTATTCTCAAGGGTTACATTGTTTGTAAGGTCTCAAGAACGTCTTTTAACGCGCCATAGATAGAAAATGGTAGGTTTTTATTATTCGCGATGAATAATCTTCCGAATTAATAGGATTATAGGGTTTGAAAGAAGACCTTGAGTCGAATCCTCCCTGCCATCCTCGTGCTGTAAGTTATAACATCCAATAGAGCGAAACTTGATGTACACGCGACTAATACAAACTCTCACAAGTGTGCTATTCAAGGTATATAGACCTGTTACTCGCACTCAACTTCATCTGACACCAACAGATTGCCTTGCGAAGAATAGTTACAACGAAGCAAAATGCTCACGCTTTATCGATGCCCTATACGAGTGTTGCGATGCTTTCTATCGGAAGCACGGAGATAACGCAACGAGTGCCAGCTGTCCAAAAGCCAGCCTTCTTCGGTTAAAATTGAAGCAAAGGCAGGACGAGCAGAACAGATGAACAGCTAAAACTTCACATATGGAGGCACACCTCAACAATTTGGCGCTGGAGATATTCTAAATGGATGCTATGATAATTCATGATTGGGCAATTGCGCATACCTGAAGGCTGGAGATACCTTAGGCGGCATGTTCGACATCTCCTTATATGCGTCAACCTAGACAAGAAGCCAGGAAACATTTACGAAGAGTAGAAATCGTTCTAGGCGATCATTGAGCGCGCAAGAGGCCCTTGAAGGACCTGGACAAGCATTGAAAGCAATAGTTGGCTTATCCCGAGACTCTAATATGAATGCCGATGACATTATGAAGAGAAAAGAAGAAAAAAATAGAAAAATTTTTAGACAGAAACTCTTGCCTTTGTACTTCCCCACTGTAGCCACTGAGGCTGGTTCAATGAGGCTGATGCATTTTTTGATTGGTTCGATTTTAAGGTTAGGTCCCGGATCCAACAGTGACTTTAGTTAGGTACGTACCTGCTCACCCGCCAACCTAATTCGGTTCAGCAAGCGCTACAGACACGCCTTAACCGCATCAAGATTCTTTTCCATGTCCAGAGCTTCAACAGCTCCATTCTTTTTCTTAACAACACACCAATAGTACTACGATACTGCAACGATACAACAGTGTAGAACTCGTCACGTTCGTCGCAAATCATCGCCTTTCCCCATAGATGATAATCTGCGACTACCTATTGAACTGCGATATCTAGCGACTTGGAGGATGCTGGTTAGCAACCAGCTTCCCATCCAAGAATATTAACCATATTCTACATCACCACCTATCTCCTACCTCTATCCTCGCCAACACGATGTCCCAAGGACCTCAAAACATGTATGGCCTACAGTTTGGGGCGCCGTCGCCACCTCTCGACGTGGATGAGCAAAGTACAACATCACTAATTCCATCAATTGAAATTGGAGAACCCATGGTGACTGACCATCCCATTACAACAGCAACGCCTTTCTATACCCAAGCCGAGAACGAGTTCGCGACAGATGCCGAGGAGTTCGCTAGGGACCTTGACTCACTCTCATTAGTGCGAAAATCTCCAGCCGAGCAGCGAGCAGAGATATTTAGGCTAGTTGATTCCTACTACCATTACGCGGCCAAGAAGGTCCACGCCATACGTAAATCGCAAGGAAAGGGAAACAGCAATAGGCTGAGCCACTCACACTATGCTTCCAGCCAAGATTCGATGGAACTAGACGATGCGGACAACTCGCCGGGATCACCAGGCTCAGCAGAAACACTTAAGAGATGGGAATCAGAAGCACAAACCTGGGACCTACTCCGCCGCCTCTTGCCATTGCGATACTCGAACAAGACCTCGCTCAAGCCGACGCGCCACGATGTAACAAGATTTCAATCATCCTCTGAGCTCTGGGATGAATTCTTGCAATCAGATTCCATCGCGCAGGAGCGCAAAGCAGTTTTGGAATGCTTGCAGACTAGCGCAGATGAATCGCGTACGGATATCGACGAATTGGTACGAGATTATCAGCAACGTGCCGAGAGGGGTGATATCATCGCATATGGTTGGCTTCACACACGGTCTGCTATTAAGTTGCAAAAGAATCTCAACAGCTGGTCTGGAGCCTTGGATCCTAATGCTTCTGACGTTGTCCAAAAGCTTCGTAACGGATCGAATCCTCTGGTAACCCAACTTGACCCTGATGTAGCGACAAGACAAAATCGAAAGCTCCTTCCGCAAGATGAATATTTCGAACGAGCCATTTGGGTTGGATGCTACGAACTACTACGACGAGGACGAAGTATCGCCGAGATTCGAGATTGGTGTGTCGACCGGACGGAGGTCTGGAGAGCTGTCAGCATGTCAGCTATGCCCTTGTCCAAGGAAGAGAGTGATATTCGTTTTAGTTGTGATCCGCTTTCTATACTTCTCTGGCGCCGGACCTGTTTCGCCCTGGCACGGCAGGGTGGTACCGACGACTTTGAACGTGCTGTCTACGGAATCCTCTCGGGCGATATACAAAGCGTCGAGAAAATCTGCGAAGACTGGGATGATTTTGTCTATGCTCACTACAATGCTTTACTACGAACGCAATTTGACGCTTATTTGATGAAACGATCTCCACCAGACGCGACCACCACCATTACACAAAGCTTTCCAGCCACTTTCAACGCTGTCCAGTTCCATGGCGATGCTGCTTCCGTCGGAGAACGCCTTGTTAAATCGCTGGAGTCGAACAGTAAGACCTCTAAAGAGGCAAAAACGCCCGTGAAGACTCTCCAAGCAGCTATTCTTTCCGATGGCTTAGATCAATACACTTACGAACTCGGTCTTGCACTTTCCAAGTTGGCAAACAAGGAGGGGGTATCGGCATTAATACCACGTTTTAATTTTGATGATCAGAACATAGACGATGCCAAGTTCGTCCAACCGACGGATCATAGTAGTCTACGCGTCCTGGTTCACGTGTATTTGATTTTGTCAAACCTTGAGCAGCTAGAGGGTGGTTTACATGCGGAGCTTTCTGAGCGTCACAAAGTACAAGAAAACGTTCTCTCTGCGTATGTAACTACTCTAAGGTTAACAGGCTTGACCGATTTAATGCCCCTGTACTGCAGTCACATGCAAGGAGATAGGGCTTTCTTCACGTTCAGCCGAAACCTCACTGGCGTAACCGATCAACCGGAACGAGAGATTTTGTTGAGACTCATGGAAAAACTTGGTATGGACATTGCCGAATTCATCCAATTCCAACCTCGATCCATCCTTCAACAACATCCTGAACCGGCAGAGCGCCCACCGCCGTTTGGTAGATTCACCGTGTTCTCCAATGACCCGCCTACACTCAAGTATGGACGTCCTCTGAAGCCAGACTTCCTTGGAGAGCCTCCGGAGAACCTCGACGAGGTAGACGAACATCTCATTCAGTCATTGGAATGGTTCCTTCTCGTTGATGGCCTTTGGTATGAAGTCTTCCAATATGGGACTGCCATCTACAAACGCTTTCTTAGTAAGTTATCCATTTCTATCGCCTACTAGGTTATATTCGGTCAGTACTAATATTATAACAGTGCAATTCAATATCCACGCAGCACGTGCGCTGGCTGAACGAGTTCGCTGTGCCGAAATTTTTAAGAGGAAGGCAGGTATTGTATACTCAGACGATTCAGATGTTTCGTGGTTCGAGGAGGTTCGAGCAAGTGCTGCGACTGGCTCGTTAGAAGAGAGCGGTCTTGGCCCGGAGGAAGTGGCAGCGGCGCAAAACTATTTTGAGATGGAATGTTTAACTAGAGCTCTGGACCTGATGGAGACCATTGCTTCAAGTCAATTATTGGTCCAAGAGCAAGTCGCCACCCATCCATCCCACTGGTATGACACGCAACTAACCTCTCAACGCAGCCCGGCCGAGAGAGTAGGCAGGGACTTCTGGTCTCATATAGGTCATGAACTGAAGTCCATCAAGAGCCTCATGCGCCCCCTGCTGAACAATTGGCTCAAGGAGGGTCCTGAAGGTAGGTTGCAACTACTTGGCCACTCAGGGAATAACCATTCCTTACTAACTGGATCTGAAGACGAAGACTTCACGTATCTTCGAGACGCATATCTTCCCGAGACGATCATAGGATATGTGAGCGTGTTGCATTTCGCAGGGACGATGTTAACCCGCGATAACCTGTTAGAGTGCATGGAGCTTGCCTCGGTTATCGCGAAAAAGGATGCGGACGTGCAAGCAGTAATCATGAAGGCTGGTCGGATGAAGGAGCTCGTGGAGGGTTTCGCAAATTGCAGCAAAGCACTTGCAATCAGCAGCAATGACAAGAAGGGACCTAGTGGCATCAACAGCAAGAGAATGATGCGCGAACATGGATGGACACGGGAGCTGTGGTCTGTCAAGAAATGAGGTGGCCTATACGGCCTGAGATGAACATGAACACCAATGGTTCTCTTCTACACTTGCATTTGAGGGGGATTCCGGCTTAAGGGCGTTGGTTGGCTTTTGAGATGTGATGATGGCCATCAAAAAGTAAGGGCGTTCCTTGGGGCATAACTTAATGCCTATAGTGTCTAGCACGATGAACGTGAATACAAATCAGTGTGTAATTTCTACAGTTCTCGGTGTTTAAGAAACTCATTGTGAATGTCTATGCTCCTATGCTTTGAACATAATCTATAGACTTTGTTGAATCAGAAGTTAAACAGTCATTTTAAGGGTTGGTTATGTGATGTATGAAAGGGGTACCTATCCGTGATTGCTAGGTACCTACCCGGCTATTACGTAGATGTGTTAGGGGTGATAAGATAAGCGAGCAGCAATATTAGGTACCTCGGACCTCTTGATTCAACATCTTGGAAAGTTCGAACATATTCAACACTAAACATCACAATCGTCAACGCAAGTGCAATCTTGGTATATTACTGGAAATACCCCTTCGTCTACGTTAAATCCTAAACGCGACTATACTCTACAATCTCGACGATACGACGAAGGAAAGATGTATACACCAACTCCCCCACCTCCGGTACCTCCGCCGAAACCCAGCAGTCACGATGCCAGCCGTCTAGGCACACCCTCAGCTTCCAATTCCCCTCGCCCGCCGCCACCGATTCCAGACGATTCTTTTGCGAGAGATGTACAAGGAAAGGGCAAGACGCCAGCTACTATGGACGCGTCGGGCCTGATCCCGGCCCCAATGGCGGGCGCCGAGCACGAGAGCATACCAGATCCAGGCGATCAATGGCTTCCCAAGATTTTAGAAGATAAATCGTACGTCTCTATTCACCATTTACTATTATCTATACCTACACACTACTAACCTTACCTCTTCCATTATTACAGAAAACAAGACCTCGCCGAAATCCTCTCCTCCCCACCAACCCTCGACGCCCTAACCCACGCGCCCACCACCACACACCCCTCCCTCTCGCAAACCCGCGACGCCCTCCTCTCCGCCCTCGCCGAGAACGTCGGGCTCGCAGCCCACCTCACCGATCTCGAGGCCCGGCTCGGCGACCAACGAGCGCAGGCCCAGGCCCAACTCCTCAGCACGCACGCGCTTGAACGCCAGTGGCGAGCTAAACAGGTCGAGATGGATGCGGCGTTGGCGCCTTTCGCGCCCGGCGCGCTGTATGCGAGATTGGGCCAGAGTTTGGGGGAGCAGGAGGCGGTTTGTAGGGCACTTGAGGAGAGTTTTTTGGATGGGGGGGATAAGAGTGGTGGGGAAAGCGAGCTGGCGTCGGAGAGGGAAGTTTTGGATTGGGTTAAGAGGTATAGGGATGCGAAGAAGGTGCTGTATTTGAGGCAGGAGAGGAGGGAACGGTGGAATGAGCATCGGGTTGGGGGGTGGCGGTGATTGTGGTGACCTGGCTATGGTTCTAAGAATCGGAGTGTGAGGGAGGGATGGCGGCGCCAATGCCTGTGGGCTTATGATGGATATCTGGATCCTGTGGCTGCAGGTTGTCAATCCATTAGAATGAGCTTCGGATTTTCGAACCACGTGCGTCAAGGCAATAGCCGTCGATGATGTCGAAGGCACGTCCGCCCCCGAAGTAGACAATCCGCATGTCACGAGGGATCATGAGACGATGTCATTCCTCTGGCTATCGTGCCATCGTGCTTGGGTCTCAGATGTCTGATCGAGCCAAGACGTTGTGTACCTATTCTACATGAATCCATCAGCATCCTGTCGCCTATCGCAAAGGAATCGGTCCGCGATCGAAATAGATGATCGGGTCCGGCTGACTATCGAAGACTACGGAAAAGAGCATGAGAAAGGATCAAGGCGTCTACGGGTCCGATAAATGGTGCTAGGAAGTTTAGTAGGAAGACAGGATTTCATGCGACCAACGTTTAGATCCTACTTAGTCGCAAGATACCACCAACAACGCCAGACTCATATTCAAGTCTCAGTAAGATCGTCTACTCTACCAAATCGAATCAAATCTAACCCAAATACGCACCTTTCTGCTAGGTTCGCGACACATACTACAAGAGGCATGGAGCGGTACGTTACCAACGCCACCTCACCGGCCGTCCTCCGGAGCGGCTCATAGACTCGGTGGACGTGCGCGGAAGCGGTCAGGATTAGGCAGGCAAGATAAACGGGAGACGGCGAACGAATCACAGACGGATACAGGCGCGCGCACGAAATCTCTGTTTCAAGTTTTTTTTCTACGACTGCGACTACGACCGCGATTGCGACGAGTTGCGTCGTCGATGGGGATTGGGGAAGGGGGGATGGTTGTGTGGCCCCCAAATCGGTCCGAAGCCAGGCGGATACGGGTTACAGCATGTGACATCCACAACCCTTCTCGCGAACGAAACAAACCCGGGCAAAGACATAGATTCCTAGCTAGGTAATCTTAACGTGCTACATAGTGTGTCTTTTTCTCGTAACCCCGCGATTTGATTTTTTCTCTATTGTTTTTTTTTCTTGTACTATTTGCGGAGTTTCCGCGAACGGCTAAGGGCGGAGCTTCCACGATGGTTCTTTTAATCGATGGGGAGGAGTGTCTAGCTTGGGAGTAGCGCGGGTATGGGGTTCGAAACGAATCGAATAATGCCGGATGGATACTAAGTACTCGGGTATTCCGTCGGTATGGGTTATCGCAGTTGCGGTCACGATAGAGAGGCCCCCATCCGTTACCCGTGCGTGGGTTGTATTAATATTAAAGGTATGATATCTTAATACGATGTTTCTATCGATGAGCTGTGCCCTGCTAGCTTCCTGACTTATTTGTTTGCTTGTTGCCTGCCTGCATGTCTGGGATAAAATATTGTAACGTGTTAGAGCGGCGTAGATATCTGAAGGATTCGTTATTGATGTTTGTTGAAATATTGGATAGGCCCCTCGGTAGCCTTGCCTGTGTTTCTTGATAGCTACCTACCTACCTAGTATATTCTTGTTTCATAAAGAGGAAGTGAGGGCTTCGGCGCGGCTTGTTGGGATAACGACTTATGTCCTTCGCAATGTCTTGCCATACGTCTGTCTCACTCATGTGTTCTTACTCACTTCCCTCGATCTTCTCTACTAGTAGAGTCGATCATTAAGATATCATAATAATTAGGGTATACAGATCTTCCATATATCCTAGTAAGTAGTTCGTCATCGCACACGCAAGAGCGCGGGAGCTAAGTGGTTCTCTCTCTGCTCTGAGCTCTGGGCGATGACGGAATATGGGCATCTTGCTGGCTAATATCGCCGACCTTTCCTTTTCACATCTTTCCCCCTACCGAGGTTTGCTCACTCACTCGCCTCGCACCACACATCACACTACTACTACTATATACCCCGACGTTTCTTTAGATAGACACGTCCACATTTTCTCGCGTGGCCTCGTTGCGGTTTACCCTTTTTTAGTTACCGGCCGACGTTACCTTTCCCTTTCCCCCAGCCCCAGCCGCCCCAGACTGCCCAGATACCGGCCCCCTTTTCCGAGACCCTTTCCCTCCACTTATTCCGTTCCACTCTTTGCTCCATATTCATTATACTTGGTCAGCTACATACTACTCTAGCACGCCTCTCTTCTCCACGCCCCATACCTATCCCAGGGCTTTCCTCCGTTCCCCGGGTTTGATTCCCCGGGTTTATTACGTAGTATCATGCCTTTTAAATATTTTTTCTCCAGATTTCCCACGAGCCCAACGGATTATTTCTAGAACCCTGCTTAGGGCTTCTGGAGCCCGGGGCTATTATTTCCCCCGTCCTACCTTAGGAGACCGAAGGGGCTTTTGGTCTTCATGTCTGGACTTCGTGGGCTCATCGGCAGCGCGAATAGCTCGTCTTCCGTCTCCTTGCTCTGCGTTGCGGGTGGCGCTGCTGCGATCTGTGCATTTCCGCCCAACACGGCGTCCAGGGATGCCACGCCGGCCGCTGGATCCGCGCCCGTCCTCGGTGGCGTTATTTCGTCTCCTCTCCTGTTAGGTGGGGGAGGACGATCAGGACCCGGCAGATGCGGGTTCTGTTGTGAGAACTGGGTACCTACGGGAATGGTAAGTACCTCTGTATGAGGTAGAGGGGTGGTGTCTGTCCAACCCGACACAAAACCAAACAATGGGAACAAACAAAGAAAGACGCGGGAATATTACCTAAAGGATTCGCCAGATCCGACGGTGAAGTGGCCAACTTCAACCCCCTCAACTTCTCCCCCAACCTCCCTCCTATCGGTGACCTTGGGCTTGCCGGCGGCAAGGGGGACACAGGCACCGCGGTGGCGCCGGTAGTCGCTTCTTGGAGTCGTAGGTCCTCGAGCCCGAAGTGGTCAATGATCCATAGGCGTTCCTGAACTGCCATCTCCAAACCTACGCTCTCACTATTATCCTTGAGCTCGGCATGGATCTCGTCCTGCAGTTGCGCAGCCCTCAACCGCGCCCACACGGTATGTAGTACTCCTCTGCGTCCCGCGTCACGCGATCCGACACCGAGACCGGGCGCGAAAATGGCCGGCATCGACTTTGCATATAACGTGCGACCCGATCCGGCATGCGAGATAGTAACGGCAGGGGGTACCGCGACATCGGATGGAAGTAGAAAATAAACGCGCTGTCTACGTTGCTGGATCCCGGCTTCAACCTTCTCTTCAACCTCTTCATCCTCGTCCTCCACTTTCTCGTTCACCGGAAACGAAGTTTTCTTGCCCTCCCATGTCACGTTCCAGCCGTCCTCGCCCGTCGGTGCCGGGTCCCACTCAACCATCAAGATCTTCGATCCCTCGTTCCCGCGACCGGCCTCGAATTCGAATCGCGCGAGCGCATTGGGTGAAGCCGGGCTTATCGGTGAATCCACTACGCCCGTCTCCGGTGGATGGCCGGTATTGAAAGACGAGGTAGAGCCTGGTTCGGATATCCGGAGCGGGCCGGGACCGGAGTCGCTCGGTGTGGGATCCATGGCCATCTGCGTATATGTATATTATATTGCACCCGCTTTTTTTCTCGGTGTGTGTTACCTTGCGAAGCGACTCTAAGCTGCGTATGAAGAACCGCACAAGATGTTACAGGTGCACCCAAAACCAATGGAGATTGGCTGGATGGGATGGACACAGGTTCGAGAAGGGGGGGATGGGGGGAAAGTGGCAAACGAGCGCGCGTCTGGCGCAAAGAGGATGTACGACGGGCCAATCCTTCCTCAACACGCGCCGCACACGCACACAAGACACGCAGCCGCGCTGCGGGGGAGGCAGAAGCTGTTTAAGCTGGAGCTGTCTCGGGAAGAATGTCAAGGGACGGGTGAATATGCTGGGTAAATCTCTCTTCGAGTAGCAGCGGCCCCAGCAGCAACGTTAATGTATGCTCCCTTTTCTTGGCTACTGCCACTACGCCTCATATGAGGCAGACATCGGCAGTTAGTAGGAGACCGGCGGGAGGGAAATTGCCAAAAATAAAGCTTTCGATTTGCAGATGAACAGCGCGAGGCGAAAGCTATTGTCTGCTCGGGTTCGGCTTTAAGGCCTCAACTTCCAGCGCGGGGCTAATAGTAATAAGTGGAAAAAAGGATGACAAAAATAGGAGTCGAAAGAGAAAAAAAGAACCTAAAGTGTTAGAGAGAATGGTTTAGATAATAGTAATAATAGAGTCGAGTATAAGCTCCACCGACTCTTCCCGTCGCAATGAGTGGTTGGCTACCAAATTCGGCAAACTAGAGACCTAACCTAACCTTACTGGTGTAGTCGTGCTATAAAAGAAGGCTACAGTATTTCACGCATGTAAAGAGAGGGTCTGAAAGGGTCTGAAGGTGAGGAGCTGGGAGGATCAGGCGGGGAGAGGAACGAGATGGAAGGAGAGAGATCGGATGGTTCTTTTTTTCCCAAGTGACGACTCTCATGGCAGAAAAGGGAATGCTCGACGTCTTGGCGGCGATGATGATGGTACGTGACAGGGACTACGCATAGTCAGCCGAACTCCTAAGAGCCTTCGCCGTTTTGGCCGTCGTTTTGGAGTTCGAACCATGCTGAACCATGTAGCTCATAAGTACCCTCGCAATAAGGGACGTCAGTGACGGCGGGGGGGCCAGGAACGCCACCAGTGAGAAAATGAAGAAGACAACCCACGCAGCTAGCGACCAGAGAGACCAGCGACCAGAAGCCCAGTTAGCCCACGGCATACATGTGGTTTGCTAAAAATAGAAACAGACACCACAAGTAACGCAGCACGCAGCACGTAGCTCGCAGCACGCCAAACCGTTGGCTCGGGGCTAGTCGGTCGGTCGATCTCTACTAAGGAGAAATCGAAAAGCCATTTTAGGTGCGAAAGAGAGCTGCTCATTGAGGGAGCCCAATCTGTTTCCAGCAAATCCAGCGAACATACATAGTAATCGAAAGGCGTTATGAGGGATTCGATTCGTTCCCCCCATGTTCCTTTTCACAACCAACTTCCTAATCGGTATAGTAGGTGAAGCTGAGAATATGGGGCTCATCCTTGAGATCCGTAGGGGCTTGGCTCCCCCGTCTTTCTTAAAAGGAAGCTAAAGAAGTTTAGAACAATTCCAGACGGTCCTTGACGGCCTTACGCGCACGCGTTCCCCATACCCGATGCGTAGGTACGATGGATACGTGATACGTTCATTCTGAGTCAGCGAGCGCGACCAACTTCATGATAAGGCTTATTTCAAGCCATCACCTGGCATTTGCTTTTCGCTCTCTAATGCGTCGTTGCCCATTCGTGGCCTTCTATGGCCAAGTGTAGCACGAAACAAGTTCGGAATATGCATTGCACCTCTGAGGGGTACAGTTGCACCATCGGCTCTCAAAAAAGGAGGCCGACCGACAGACTGAACGGATCAAGCAGGAGTCCGGTGACGAAAAAACAGGAACTTTCACCTACTGTGGAAAAATAACTAGAAAATTCAGTGAAGCGAGGGATGGTCGTCGTCTCACTTGACGATTTTTTTTTTCAACATGATACGATTTGTAGGTTACCTTGCGTCATAGGCGAAGCATCCCGCAGTATCTATCGTCTCTTTTGGAGATTGGCTCGGTTGGTTTCATATTGATCTCAAGCCAAGTTCATCGCCGGGTTTCTTATCGCTTTATTCTGACTGGCGAAGCGGATAGATAGCATGCGCAGGGAGACTTGGCTTGACGAGAGACAATGCCCCCAATATATTAAAGCACCTTCTCAGGGTCTTTTCAGGGTAATTCGCTTGTGAGAGACATTCGACTGAGCTCTTGAGAAGCTGGGCCTGGGCTGAGGGGTTACGATAAGGATAGGAGACTACACTTTCATGTAAGTGATGCCCAAACGTTGAGCTCGGGAGAGAAAGGCCGTGTTAAGTAGACGATAGGCGATAGGCGTCATAGCTGAGAACAAGGCTATGCCTACGATAATCCCTTAATAATACCTTCCGTTTCGTTGAGTTCGTGTCCCGCATGGGGCATCGTCAGTCAAAACTTGGTCACCGCTGCAGGGCGACTGGACTTAGGTCGGGGCTAGATCAAAGCCAACTCCGATGACGTTTTTTCCCCAGGGCCCTTTCTGTAGCATTCGGCAGCTCGCCATACATACTCGGCTTGGGCTAGACTGAAGAAGTAGGCCCTCCGGGCTGTGTGACCTCTTCAGTGGAAACACACCTGCCGAATGAGCTTCTTTTTGACCAGCCAAGCCATTGCAGCGGCATCATCAGTCGGGAAGAGCTGAGACGACGGGCTACCACCAAACCTTGGTCATCATTCAAGAAGCCTAGCGAATTATGTTAGAATATAACATGAATGCTTTAGAAGCTGATGAATCAGCCTTTATTTATGGGACGATATTCGTAGCCTAGGCCACAAGTAGCATGCTTCATTCTCCAAGTTCAATTTTTCATTTTTTTTCCTCCAGGAAGACCACGTTGCACTCTGACAACAGTCATATACGTGACCCTTTAAGCCGACTCGCTTCTTATGACCGAGGGCAGCTAAGTGAACTCGAGCTGTTACTACTTCGTCCTACTTGAGGTCCTAACCTCTAATCCGAGGGATATATCCACGGCGACGTTGTACTGGTCAATACATGACTCAGATTCATTAAATTTTCCAATACGAAAATATCACCTTGATCATGTTAGAATATGCTTTTCTCTAGCCTTGAGATAGCAGGTGGTAGGCTGAAAAATTGAGTATCGTGAATATGTAGGTAGACAGCATTGAAAAAAAGGCTGCATTTGAAGACGGATAATGGGGCTGCTAGCCAATGAGGAGGAAATTACGTCGGGTACTGGGAGTACTGAAAAACGACCGTAGTAAGGCCGCCCGATCCACATGGCGGTCCCTTTCTTGTTGAACATGAGAGGACGGACCCGGCGGCTCTATCGCGGGGAATTCCTAAGCCCTTGTTTCTAACGGGCCACGATCACGGCACGTTTGTATTGTAGGTAAGTAGGTAAGGAAGGTGTTCTTTCTATCATTGTCAATGGACAATGAAGCAATAATGCGATTCGATCACCGTTTGATGTTCTAGGACTGCTTGAGTCAGAGCGCAAATGTTATCGCTCACACCGATGACCGGTCATATTTTGTTTGGCCGCAGACCGTAAACGACGCGAGATAGAGGAGATTATGTATGCCGGATAAAATGAAGTGCTGACAGGAACGGTCTTGGGCGCTGCGGGAGTGATTACGCCGAGACGCACGCAATAATTAAATACCTGCATACTTACATATGCGGTAGGCTCGTGTATGTATGACCATCGAAGTTATTGTATGCGAGTGTATGCTATTGTTTACCAGCATATAACCATTGTATCATGATGTTTGGCCCTTCTAGTTCTCGATTTTTCATCGATGAAACTCGACGACTCAGAATTGAAAGGTCATGTGCAATGTCTCGCAGCGCAGAGATTGCAAAAAAAGGGGCTCGATCCCATTGGGAAAAAGTGTGGTCTCGCTGTCTCGCCGTCTAGGTGGCATGTTACACTGCGAGACCTAAATGAGAAAAGCAACCCCAGAAGTGCCGAAATCGAATGCAGATCCTTCCCAAAGGGTCATCTGGATCACTGGCGCTGGTGAATCGTGATGAAAGACATCTCTCCCCGGACTGCTTGTTTTATGTAGCCATGTAGCCGCCAAGAGCTGTACTATGTAATATGTATGTGGTGAGATAGAGCCCTACAATCTGTGTACGAGTTGTGTACGAGCTGTGTGAGCGATGTGAGCGATGTGAGCGAGATTGACGCGATCGTCAGTCACTATTGAACCTATGCTCCAACTTCTAGCTCCAACATCCTCATCCTCTTCGGTCTGTAGGTAACGTAGACAGAGCAGACTTCAGACACTCGGTCAAATACCGCAGATGCCAAGCGTGTCACGAACGGTGTCGATGAGATAGATCATAGATTCGCAGATTCAAAGTTTGTGGTAACCAAGTTTACAAGCATCCGTGATCTTCGAAAACCCTGAACACAAAAGAAAGAGTCGGTGCTACTCTCGGCACTGGCCGCAGCAGCAATTGCTCAGGTATTCAACGAGACAGGATCGGATAACCACGAGGCTCCGCGAAGTAACTAGGTATTTTTCAATATGCAAGCTATAACCGAGCTGGTAATAGGCTAAATTGGGAGCATTGTTTCGTGCTGCTCAATTAGATAACATAGACTCAACCACCCAATCCCATCGTGAGATCGGGCTAGACACGGGTTGAAAAGTAACGTATGAACCTGATGATTATGCTGATGATTCTTGACTAACGGGACCGAAAAGAAACGGACGTGAAGCTAGTGACGGAGAAATTTCAGGTGAGATATCACGGCGAGAAGCTCTAATGCTCTGGTAAAAGGCCGAGCGAACGAGCGAGGCTACTATAGTAGAAAAGCATTTGCGGACGACCGATATATCTATGGGACTATCGCGGCCCGATAGGTGATAGGTGGTTTGTCCTGATGGTAGTCGGATGGGCCAGACTGGTCAGGGCTGGGTCAGTGTGCCAAAGGAGATGATACAATACGAATGCCGTATGAGGAAGGCTATCGGTCATAACCGCACGATGGAACGGTCACGGAATCTGACTTGACCAAACTGACTTCATCAAGGTCATAACGTGGTAATAACCGTTCTTCAGATTCGGTTCGACTTTTGATTAGCAATAAATAAGCTGATGCCGGGGTTGGTTTTAATATTGGTAATAATAGGACTTTTGGTTAGGGTAGAAGAAGTCATTAGGGTCATTAGGACAATTTATCACTATCACAACCTTGACCTTGGAATGAGGATGTGATCGTATCCACAATGTTGAGATAGAGAGATATGTATGTAGGTGACGATTTTGATAGAGTTTTAGTTAGGATCCTGATAACGACATCGAGGAGAGGTGTGGATCGTGAGGATCGTGGGTGATGGAAGATCGTGAAAATTGGGATTGATTGATGATTGACGAATGTTCGATGTTTCCAAACGCTAAATGCTAAATGCTAAACGCTAAACCGCTAAAACACATTAAGGTACGCTCATCCAGGTACCTAAACCATGTGCTCGGGGCTGTCGGGCGCTCCTTCGTCATTTTTTCCTAGTGGCAGAAGTGGTAAACTCTCTACCACGATAAGATTTAGCATAGCGGGATCGATTGATCCAATGAATATGACTCGCTGGCGATAGGTCGGCAGCACTCCACTATTTGGCCGGTCAAATCGCCGTAAGCAAAGAAAGGACGCCCTCGTCGGGCACCCTATTTTATAGCTCATGCCACCATAACACCGAATGTTTAGTGGATTAGTGCCACCCACGCCTGCCACGCTCCGACCCAGCACACCCCTAGCACACCCCCATGGGCTACTTCCTGGCAGTTTTTCTGTCCCTTCCTGGCTGCTTCCTGGCTCATTTTCCTGGCTCTATGGCCCTTTCTCAGGTAAACCGACAGCCCTGGAAGCCTTTCTCCACACGCACCTTCGCTGCTGTACATGCTAGTATACATGCTATACATGCTATACATGCTGTACATCTAACTAAATTCTCCCGCTGTTTTTCCCTTGGACCACTCTTGATCCACCATACCTTGTCTACCTTGTCTACCTGGTCCACTTCGTCCACATTTCATCCACTCATTCACTCCATCCATCCACCTTTCTAATCCACTCCCGTGCCCTTCCCCGTCCACTCCCGTCCTAACCAATTCTTCCCACCCCCAATGTAATGACCCAAGTTCCAAGACCTAAGACCCAAGACCCAAGACCCAAACCACCCAAGATCCCCAAAGGCCAAAACGTTTACACACTCGCGAGCCGATTCCCACGATTCCCACTTCGTTCTCGGCCTCATTTTTCCCACACTCCTCAAACCTTATCCACTTTCACTCTATTTCCTTCCTGCGGAACTACTGAATCTGCTGAACCCTATGGTCTATGGGCCGAGAGACTTCTTAGTATCCGGCCGTTAGCTTGTTCTGTCCTATCTTACCTCTTCTGTCAACGTTGCCCTTCATTTCCGCTCAACACCTTTCTTTCCCACACGACACACTATCTTTTACCTTCCCTCCCGGATCTTGGCCTCGGAGAACCATTGCGCCTCGGATCTTGGACCCCTAATACTAGACAGCATTCTTCAACATTCCGAACACACTTTTCTCAACTTGCGCCGCCTGGATTTTCCACGTTGCCGTCGAATATCGATTGCGTGTCTGGGACATTACCAATCCTCAGGGTCTGCGACATCCGCCCTAATTTCAGCAACCACGTCGGCCCCGACGAGACTTGACATTCCAATTCCACGCCTACGGCCGAGACTTACACCAACCAGAGTCAGGTGTAAGAGAGAAGGGAGGCAAGGAGCGCCTATGGTTGTCGTACTACGTCTGTGCATCTGACGTCGCTCGCTTCTCTTCGCATTGTTGTGGCTGCCGTTCGTCTTTCTTTCGATTCCCTTCGCCCTCGACTCGACGCTTAAACCGCAACCCGAAAAAAACCATCAGGTCGAATCGTACCTTAGACGGTTTCTGCTCTCAACGATTTAATCCGACGAACATCTTCAATGTCTCAACATGTGTGATTTGCGACCGATCATCTTCGATACTACCGATTTCGTTGCTGTCGCCTTTTCTGTCCGATAGAGGACAAGCGTGCGTTACAGGCACTGCCTGTCCTCCCTTTCGATTCAGGCGTGTCCTTTCGACTACCTGACGATACTCAATGATGGATCCTCCACATATTACTGAATTCGCCTCGCAGCGATACTTTGACAAGCTCAGGCAGCTCAGCGAGTCGAAGGAACAGCCTCAAGATGCTGTTGCCCACCCCCACGATGGCCCTGTTGTGGCCGAATCGTCCACCTTCATATTACCCATTGGAAAGGCAAAGTCAATTGATCAAACTTCTCACGATTTTCAGAAGACAGAGAAGCGCCGCGCGAATTTCAGCTTCAGGACAATATTACCAACGCGCAGTTCCGTCGACCACGACACCCGAAGGTTATCTGTCGAGTCTACAAAGAAGAAGACTACGCCTTTCGACCAATTATTCTTGGCACTCCCCAATGAGCTGAAGATTCAGATCATCGCCTCCTTACCTTTATCTGACATTCTAAACCTTCGTCTAGCTTCGCGGTCGTGGCATGCGATGATCACGGTCAACGAACTCCCGATTGCGCGATACCACTTACAACATCACGTACCGGCCTATGCGAAGCGACTATACCCGGCACCTGATCCGACCGCCATACGCCTTCATTATCTTTGTGGGATATGGCATCGATTACATGTTGCCTCTAAACTCTCCTATTTAATATGCGAGAGGGTAACGAAGGAAATATTTCTTAGAACTACCGAGGCTCAGCGTCTCGAATTCGAACCTCAGTACGAGCGGATGCGCCGCCGATTAATACCACTACTCTTTACGATATTTCATTTCTTCGAAACTTACCGGACATTACATATCGAATATATCAAAGAGCACGGACATGGCTTATCACATGAGCCTTATACTATCAACCCTATCGAAGCCAAGATTATGAGCATGTATGATGATCAGACATTATTACGTGTTCATCAGGTGTTCCCTCTGGTTGTATCTTCTTTCTGTAGACGACTTCGGCCTCCCTCGTATGTTGGTCGAATAGAGCGTTCTCTTAGGGGTTACTTGAAGGATCGACCTCCCGACGAAGTTTACGTAACGGCTATGTGCGTTGGTGGGCTTCGGCAAGTAGAGCGATTTTGGGAGATAAAGGGATATAATTCAAGAAGAGGAGCCGTGGATTCATGGTATAATTCGGTTATGAAGGAGCCGCCACCTATGGAACCAGCGGCAAAGACGCGGCGAGGCTTTATGGGGATCAGCCGAAAAAAGTCAAGCGCTGGTGAAGAACAGTTCACAAAATCCGGAGAGGGTCGTGGACGGCAAGGATCAGAAACAGGTCGAAGAGGTAGCGATGTATCGATGGTTAATTTGTGGGAAAGTTTGGTATTCCATAGCAGCCTAGGCGAAGGCATGCCGATGGGAGAACTATCACGAGAGCAGCTTAAGCTACTGCTCCCCGATCTACCGACATTGCAACAATTATGGCTCCCGACGGCCGAGGCTCTTATTCTTGACCGGGGAATTGTCGAGCGACCCCAGGACATCAAGCGCAACGCGCAAGTTATGTTGGAGTTGATTCGCGAGGATGGCGCCGCCGAAGAGGATGAATGGTGGTACGGGCGGGCAGCACCGGCTTCTGTCCGACCACCCCTCGAAGCTATCGAGGAAGACCCTATCGAATAATCATATCTATCCTACTACTACTTATACCTACGAGGAGGCGGTTGAATTTAGTCGATTGATACCATGCATGGGCGTCTTAGAAGATATCCGCGGGTGGGCTTAGCCATTGTCTAGCCATGTCATATCATATCCCATATATTATGAGCATTTGCAAGGCGTTTATACAAGGGCGGAATTTTTACTATTTATCGTCAACTCGTTATTTTTTTTTTATTTTTCTTACTAGGAGACGGGAACATTATTCTTAAATCCCTCTTCATGGCTAGGGAGGGAAAGGGAAAGAGGAGCTCGGGCGAAATTATAGGAGTTGGAACACATTTGAGAAAGCCTCCTTTGCCTTTTTATTTTTCATCTTCAGTTTGTCATTTGCTTGCCAGACACGAAGAGATATATACTACTCATACCTACTTAAGTCGGTGGACTATTCTTTTTTTATGTCGTTGTCATTTACAACTGTCGTCATAGGCTATAAACGCACATGGGGGCGTAACTCCATTACCTCATTTTCTTTTATGTTTTGCGAGGCATCTGCTGTTGATCATACAAGCTTCCGAGCTTTCCCCCCATGTTAGGAGAAGGGAAAAAGGCGATAGCGGGCTCTTGTTTATTGGGGGCGGTATGGGATGAGAAAGGGCGAGAGGCGAAGATCCTCGGGTCGGTTCATGCAAGCCACAAGCCATATTTACAGCGTTCTTCATGAGATGGGAGGAGAGTAAAGAGGAACCAAGCAAGCCAAAGTAGATATATATCCCATATATCAATTAAATGATGTTCTCGGGCCCATCCCATCGTTTCCATTCGTTTATTTCATCTAGACTCGTAGATTCGATTATTCTTTACGTTCCATGCCCCCTCACGCCATCCATTGCATACCTCATCGTAATCCAATCCTGCTCCTCACCCTCGCTCGCAAAAACTCGGAAATCGGATGATAGCCCGGAATTAATCAAATGGCAGATGAATAAGAACCAATTAGAAATAAACCCAACGACACAAATGGTATATTGAGACAAGACAAAAAAAGCAAAAAAAGACGGATCCCGTAAGCTCGCAAGACCGGCTCCTAGCTCTTCCCTAAAATAAAAGAGTAATTTTTGGAACCCGAAGAAGTAGAATACTAGGCTTCTGCTACAAATAAACAGTTAAATTCCCTCCCTCGCTCCCCACTCCCCCTATCTCTCCCTAGACCCGTAGACCGTCGAAGACTATAAAAAGAATCGCCCGAGTTGTACCATTCATTACGAGGAAGGAAGAAGGATATGAAGTATAAAAAAATCAGACCCTTCCTCTCGTTCCCTTTCCCGTTCCTATTCCTAACCCTTTACTTTCCATACCCTTTGTAGACATTCCATCATGAACCATGCTTTCAGGACAAAAAAAGTAACTAAAGTGAAAAAATAACAACAATAAGGCCGCTATCGTGACCCTGAAAAATTCCATAAATTCAAACGCCCTTTATATTTTTTGTCGTCCCTTGCCTATAAACGCCACATTCCGTCGTATATCATGTGCAAATTGTTCGAGCTCCCTTCCCACGGCGCTTCCCGAACCCCCAGTTATCGTGACATGGCTTAGTTCATGATGGCCACCTATTTTGGGTGGTTCGACCGACATTTGAGGATAAGTAATTATTACTCATCCCCGTGGCTGAAGAGTAGAGGGATGCTGCGCTCGATCCTGTTGTTCGTTGCTGTGACGGCACACCGCCGCCGCCGAGGCCGTAAGAGCTAGTACCAAGTCCAAGCCCGCCGTGATTACTACTCGAATCTAAGCTTTGCATATCAAATAAGCTCGACTCCGTAAAGGGTGTAAAGGCTGACGGCATTGTAGGATGAGATGTGCTATGGGTAGTCGTTGGGGTCTGACGCGCGCCGAAATGAGGCGAGTGATTAGACACGCCATGACCCGTGCTACTACTGGTACGATAGTTATTATCAAGAGGAGACGCCGAGGGCGTCCGACGAGGCGGGTACCCTGGGTTATTATGAACCAACGACGGCGATCCTCTGTAATTAGTTTCCCCTTGCATCAGAGGTGAATTAGATTGTGCGCCAAACTGGGGGGAATTAGTTATGTGCTGTACAAGGCTAGTTCCAGGAGATCCGGTAGCCATATGTTGAGGTTGTCGTTGGTTCGCGGAGTACGTAGAGGCCTGTGCGTTGTAAGATGAGCCGAGAGTCTGTGCTTGGGGGTAATAGGCCTGCGATGTCCTAGTCTGTTGATGTGACGTTAAAGTAGAAGGCATTTGGGGCCCTTTTGAAGTCTGTGATGAAATAGGCGAGGCGGTCTGAGCGGTCTGCTGTTGCATCTGTTGACGACTGGTCGTCGATTGTCTAGGATTCTCTTGGCGATTCTGGAGAGCAGTAAATCGTTCGTAATGAGCCTCTAGGCCTTCGGCGGGAGTCGGAGAGACTGTATGTCCAATAGGCGATGTAGTTTGGTGATGCTGCTGCTGCTGCTTCTGGGAGCGGTTGGCGTTTCCTTGCACTTGATCACCGAGATTCTGATTCTGCAATGCAGCTATCCGTTCGTAATGGGCCACTAGGCCATCGGCTTGTGTATGCCCTTGAGATGAATTCGTCACTTGACTATTTTGACGGTTCGGATCTAAAGTTATTGTTGTAGACGACGCAGAATTCTTAGTTCCTACGCTATTCGGGGTTGAACGTTTAGATGTATGAAGCAATCCTGCCTCCTGCGATTTGCGAGACCGTTTGGCGGATGGTGCAGCAGCACTGTTAACAGGTGGTTGGATAGGCTGTATCACCGAAGGTTGCACCTGGGAAATTGATGTAGGAGTTGCTTGGGAGATGGTAGACGATGCTTGCTGAGGCATTTGATGGCTCCCACCAACGTTATTCACGGCCCCGTCGACTTGAGCCTGGGGGTTAGGAACGCTAGGGGGGGCAGGTTGACGCTTCCGCTTCTTGCCGCTTATTGTCGATTCCTTTACCTGAGGGGTTGGCATTGGGACTGGAGTGCTGGATACACCAGACGATAGTGGCAACTGGGCTTGTTTATCCTTTTGAGAAGCATTGGTATTGGTGAGAGCGGATGTAGCACTACTACCAGCGAATGAATGGCCAATTCCGGCGATATGACTCGAATGTTGATTATTCTGGTGATTTGATAGATCGGGTGTCTGTTGTTGGGATGTAGTTGCATCGGGACCTGTCGGCTCATTGGGAGCCTTTGGGCGGTTCTTAGAGCCCTTAGGTCGTCCCGAATTTGCCTTCTTTTTGTTTAACTGTTCACCCAACATAGGAACCGGCACTGGCACCGGAGTCACCTTCGGTGGAATGGGGACTGTCGACACATGATCAGGTTGATGAGGTACACTTGGATTTGAAAGCGCAGATTCAGCTGGCTGGCCACCCGGTTGCGAATCGGTCATCTCCTTAGGTTTGTTCTTGGAGCCCTTCGGCCGGCCACGCCGTTTCGTGCTGGAATTAGGCGGAATTGCATTGGAATCATTGATAGACTTGAATCCGCCGATCGAGCCACCGGTGGCCGGAGTGTTGCCGAACTGTGCCGCATCGGGAACTCGTGGAGGTGTGCTCGGAGCATCCACCAATGCCCCCTCGATTTCGACGAGGTCATCGTCCCCGTTTAATTCCAGAACACTATCATCCACATCCACCCAACTATCATCCTGAGGCTCTTGGTTTCGGCTTGAGGTTCCCTTATTACCTTTCTTAATGCCTTTATCGCTTCGGGATTTAGTAGCTTTGCTGCCTTTAGGTCGTCCCCTTGGTCGCCGTTGATTCATGTACTGTGAAGACGGAATCGGAGCCCGTCTTCGAGGTTCATCAAGATTAGGAAATATTTCGGCGATCCACCCCACAAACAGAGATCCAGAACCGTTCGCCTCGGCGCTTTCAGGGAATTTGCCATCGATAGGAGGTGGAGCGTCAGGTATACCACCAAAAAATGCGAGCGCCTTGCATAGGTGGTCAACCACAAGAGCGGGAGTGAGAGTCCTCAGAAGCGTCAACAGCCGAGCTTGTTCGGCCTTTGTTTCTGCCCCCGTCAGGGGTTGGGCTAGCGCTGGTTCAGCAGCGATGGGAATTGCTGGTGCAGGTACCGGTGTCGGTGCCGGCGCCGGCGCGGATGGTGGTGCCGATAATGGTACTGCAGAAGTCGGCGGTTCGGTAGAACTAGACTTCTTAGGAGATGTAAATTGTTTTAATCCAGGCGGCCGTGGGTAGTTAGCTCTACGCTGATGGGACACATAGGTGTCCGTCTGGGCTAACTTGGCCTGCAGAGCGGTACTTTCACTAGTGCGCTTAGCAGCAGCATCGCGACCTTCGCTTGCGCGATGACTAGCAACATCCATATGCATAACACTAAAATTTCCTTTCATTTGTTCGGTAACATCTTTCAGTTTGCTCGGAACCGGATTCCTCACTCGTCCATCCCGGGGGTATAATCTCAAATCAGCATGTAGAGATCCATCATTAGGTAACGTAGAAGGTAGTAGGCCATTGGCGCTACCATTAGCGGTAGGGGCGGCTAGTGTTGGTGACGGTGCGGTCAAGCCCGGTGTAGGAGATTCGGAGAGTTGCTGGCCGCTAGTACTCGAGTTCCTCGCAATGGAGGATGTATTATTTGCCAAATTGGCCGATTGTTGGCCTGTAAGACCGAGTTAGCCGGAGAATCAGAATTATAGGATCTCGCAATTCCGCAAGAGTGGAGAGGGGCGCCGTACCGGACGTGGTAGCCATTTGGACGGTGCAGTGGCGACCATGACAGAGAGGATGTGCGGTCTAAGTCTGTCTCTTTCGCTAGGACTCGGAGAAAAGATTGGGACTTCACTCTGGTAGCTGAGTATGGACCGGTTGGCGGGATTCCATACTCATCAACCGCGGATTACGGAGGATTAAGTCGTAGGGGACTAACAGCGCGTCATTGCGAGGAGCTGATGCGACGCCACGGAGAACCGAGGAATACGAAATCAATCAATGGGGTCGAATGCGCCGGGGAGATTGGAATCTCAGCAGTATCGAGAAGTGTCGGTAGCAGATAGTGGTTTATTTTCGTACTTTTCGAGATAAGACTTGAGACCGAGACTGAAGTTGGACTAATAGAACTAGAAAGTTGGGGCGACGAATACGTTGCAGGTTACAGATTAAGTTTTGGTATGGTGAGTGGTGATCTTCAGCCGGCGGCAGCAGACAAGGTGGACAAGGTCAGATAGGGCAAATCAAAGTCAAAAGTCGTCGATGGCGACAGGTGGTTGGGCTTCATAGGACTGGTTGACCGCTATATTCTGGTGTAACGGAGGATAGGACGATGTAGGTTTTTGAGCAATCGAAGATAATGGGAGGAGTGATGGTTTCGAGAATGAATTTTCCTTCGGTATTGAATGGTTCGGACAGTTCTCGTGCTTTTTCAGCGGCGGCTATTGGATTTACACGTCGACTTCTTCAGGATTTGGGGTTGTACTTCTTCAGATATGGGATTAGTGATTTAGTGGATTCGTTGAATGTTTAGTGGAAATAGTGGAATAGTGGATACCGAATTCGCCAGGCAGGTCAGGCCAAAGCGGAGTAGTTGCGAGGAAAGAGCACTTTGGAGATGGCTGGTGCAGCTGTTGCCCGCCCTGATGCCCTGTGTGCCTTCTGTTTCTGGTAGGGATGCAGAGAAATCAATAAACAGGATCGGCTCTAAGTGGTCTGTGACCTGTGGCTTATGGCTCGTGACCCTGCCCGCACTAAAACCAGAATAGAACACCCGCTATCTGGGCTGCTGGGCAATGCTTCGATGTCTCATCTGGGCAATTTCAACACACTATCTTATCGCTTATACCTATCTCAACCTAGCACCTGGGCACGTATTTCAGCTGAGGTCTCGCGAGACTTCGACCTCGATATCGTTCCATTTTGCATTGTCCCCCTATATTCTCTATACCGGTTAGTACATAATTGGCTGCCCGGGTAACATTGAAGTAAGGAGTTCTAAATACTCCGTTTATTATGAGAGTCTAGATGCAACTTACATGCAAGTGAAATGCGGAATAGGCTGGGGTAGATGTATGCATCTATCTCGCCAAGTAATTAGATGATTGGTTTCGAAAGTGTCGAGTTCGTGTAGTCGAAGATGACGTTGATAAAGTCAAGAAAGCTGTTACCTAGTAGCTAACTTGATTAATAAGGCTTATATAGACAGGTTCTATATATAGGAGAAATAGCAAATGGAAGTTATAGCATTCAAGGTAATATGTCACAATATTTCTACTGTAACTAAGACTTAAGTCAAGGAAGCCATTGTTAAGAAAGCCATAACCACCAAAGAAGCCACACTGGTATTTAGCTTCCTTCCATTATAGGACGAAGTACAAAACTATAGTAAAGTATTATATCACGCAGAATAAGTTAATATTTATAAATGTTTGGCTATTGAGGTCGAAGCTGCTTCTTGATGCTCAAAGTACCTACCTCTATGTGATGTTGAAACACCCCACTTAAAGCCGAACTAGAGAACCTTGGAAGCACTGACGTTGACTTCTGCATTTGTACCTACAGTTGTACCTACAGCTCCAATCACACAACAGCCTACAGCCTCAACTACGGAGCTACCTACCTATACTAATTCTAAAGACTTAACAACCTTCAACGACGACTTGGTCCTTCAATATCTCTCGCCGTCGCCAACCTCCTTCTTCTATTTTGGGGACCTGTACATCGACGGCCGGTAATATTAATATACATCTTGTACCCTGGCGACTAGTTCAACTCCAAGACCCTCGGTTTACTGAGCAATATTTCCCGACTTCACCAAGAGCTCCCACTTATCCAGCTTCAGCGGTCCCTCTGCTCTAACCTTAACCAAACCACACCTGCTATATTGTCCAGTCGAGATAAAACCCGAATAATAATTACAGCTTCCGACCGCCGCAATGGCTCCGACTCCGGCGAAGTACGTTCTCCTATCGCTGCCTCTTAGCACCTTCGACACAGGCGACAAGGAAGAAGCCCTCGAATCCGTTAAAGGCACCATTACATCCAAGAATGGAACCGTCTTGCCATTCCCCGTCCCCAACTTTAAGATAGGAACCCTGGACGCATTGGTACAGCAAGCCGACGATTTGGCAAAGCTCAATACCGGCTGTGAGGGAGTAGTTAGCAAGGTCGGCGACTCCTTGCGCTCGTTATACGAAGGCAATGATGAGAAAGCGTCTGAACAAAAGAATGTTAACGACAGTTCGTGGCACTTATTCCTCGAGTATACAACATTACATTGTGTTGACTAGCTTTTAGAGCCAACGGACCAGTATCTTCGAACTTTTACTTGGAACAAAGTCCGTTACAGAGCCGACAAGCCTGTTGGCGAACTCATCGATATCTTGCAAAAGGTACACATCACTTTTGGATACAATTTCGCCTAGGATAAACTATAGGATATACTAATGTGAAATTTTCACGCTGATAGGAGTTGGCCACGATCGATGGTGATGTCAAAGGCAAATTCAACCAATACAACCAAGTCAAGACAACTCTTGCTTCCCTACAAAGAAAACAAACGTAAAACGCCCTGAAGTTCTATCCGATTATCTCACACAATGCTGACATGACCTGCTCTTAGCGGCAATCTCGCAACTAAATCACTTACGCCGATCGTCAACCCGTCCTTGCTAGTACAAGATTCCGAATACCTCGAAACACACCTAGTCGCTGTCCCCACCAACCTTAAGAAGGATTACCTAAAGAGCTACGAAACCATCGCGCCTATGGTGGTTCCTCGATCGTCGATACAGGTTGCGCAAGACGAAGAATTCATTCTGTTCGCCGTCACCACGTTTAAGAAACACAGTGCCGAGTTTCAACAGAAGTGCAGAGAGCAGAAGTGGACGCCCCGTCAGTATAAGTATGTCGAAGGCGGTAGGGAAGAGGAGCAAAAGGAGTTAGATCGCGTAACACGAGAAGAGAAGAAAGTCTGGGGCGAGGCTTTGCGGTTGACCCGCACTGGATGGAGCGAGAGCGTCATGATATGGGCGCATGTAATGGCCCTCCGCGTTTTCGTGGAATCTGTGCTGCGTTACGGATTGCCATTAGAATTTGTGTCTGCCCTCGTCTTGGTAAGCGCACCGCTATATTTCCCCTATACTGACTTTGCCTATATTAATAATTATAATAGACAAACACGAAGCTAGCAAAGGAGGTGAAGTCTGCGCTGGACTCATCCTATTCGTACCTCGGTGGAAACGCGTTCGGGAGAGATAAGCGAGGGAGAATCACAAAAGATGACGCAGCTTTAACGTCGGAGATGGCGGCGGCCGGTCTAGGGCACGGAGGGGAAGGAAACGAGTACACGGCTTACGTATACTACGAGTTCGAACTATAGACGGCACGCAGCAGCTAATTTACCAGGATGGCGTTTCGCGGGCGACAAATGTCATGATTAGCATCACCTTAATAAGGGGCTTCGGTTGTCATATCAAAACATGAAATTATCTGTGTACATTTCTTCGGAGACAAGTCTATTCAGGATCCGAGGTCTCATCCCATCTTGTTTCTTTCTACATGTTAACCTAAATTTCTTTTTGGTGAATCGATGCATCCGCATCCCATTCTTCTAACCCTCTTATAAACTAACTAACCAGCCCAACCATCCTACGAAGCCAGAGCGGCGGTACCCGACTGACCAGCAGCTTCGGCCGCAGTAGCAGTCAGGGTATGAGTAGGAATCAACTCCTTCTCCTCAAGCCACCTCACGATCTGCGCGACACACTCCTCAACAGAGTTCTCATGCGTCTTAATCACGATCTCGGGGTTCTCAGGGGCCTCATACGGACTGCTAATACCCGTAAACTCCTTAATCTCGCCCGCACGCGCCTTCTTATACAACCCCTTCGGATCGCGCTGCTCGGCCACGCTAATCGGCACATCAACATACACCTCGACAAACGGGATCGGGTCGTCGTTGGCACCCGCGCCCTGGCTAGCCGCCGCGTGCAGGTCCCGCGCTAGTTGTCGGTCCGCCCGGAAGGGCGAGATGAAGGATGTGATGGCTACGGTGGAGCTGTCGGCGAATAGCTTCGCTACCTCGCCGATGCGTCGGATGTTCTCTTGGCGGTCCGCGTCGCTGAAGCCGAGGTCCTTGTTTAGCCCGAACCGCACGTTGTCGCCGTCGAGGCGGTACGCGGCCACCCCGAGGTGTAGCAGGTGCTGCTCGAGCGCTGTGGCGACGGTCGATTTGCCGGACGCGGAGAGCCCTGTGAACCATAGCGTGAAGCCTTTTTGGCCCCGGCTGGCGTTGCGCTCGCGTCGGGTTAGGGAGGGGTGCCAGGTTATGTTGCTGTTTGGGAGGTTAGTATTGCTATCCAAGTGTTCAACTTGACATTCTGTGTTCATGTGCCGTTTTGCTTGTCCATTGGTTCTTTACAGAACGTCCAATGGCAAGGCTATGGACGGATGTAGGTTGACATGAAAAGGTAAGGGATTATAGGAATAGAAGAATAGCGGGGGAGGGGCAGTAAATTCAGTGAGTATCGAAAAAAAAGCAAGGGTGCTTACGTTGCCATCTTTTCCCGATTATAACACAATTCTCACGACGTAGGTGAAGTCTTTTAATAACTGAAGGTATGACAGGACAAGAGAATATACAGATAAAGAAGTCGGCAAGCAAATTAATCAAGCTCTCATAGAAAAAGAGACTTTTATCGGAGCTTCAGCTAGGTGATTTAAGTTTTGAGTTACTGACGAGTTTCTTAGCCGCAGCGGGTATTAGTTAGTTACCGTTTAGGATATCGGGAGTCGGATGACGTGCTTAGACCGGCCTCCGATTCGCGGGAGTGAGCTTAACTTGGCTATTTTAGTTATTTTGGCTGATAGGATAGGGGCATAAGTTTATAGGTGCTAGTATGTATGAAATATTGGCTTTTAAGGGCGTTACTGAGGAATGATTTTCTCTTTTATAAGTACTCAAACATATCTAGCAGAAATTTATTAATACCTACGACTACGTCATCTAGCTGCGTAATACACAGGGGATAATTTATATTGCCTAGGAGAAAGATGTTTCGTTTTAGGATCTTTGACGTGGTCTTTTACGCGCAAAAATGTGATTAACCCCTTTTTTGACAGTTAGTTAGGTATTTGTGAAATATCACTTCTAGAATCACTTATAAGTCAACATGATGTACACGCGAGAAAAGTGAAGGTATATAATGTTGATGAATTTTACTCTATTCGAAATCATGTAACAATTCGAATTCCTCTGCTAGCTAAATCCCGGCCACACAAGCCTGGCCGGAGTGAATTGCAGAAGCAACGCAAGCCTTGACCCAGAAAACTCCATAGCAGGCGCAAAGCACACCGTCTATCCCGATCTAATAGTCTATTCATCGTTAATCTATCATCCGCTTATGCTCATGTCTTGAGTTTATGTTGTAGGATATACGTTCGCCATCAACTGTAGAATACGTTAGCCACCATCGCTTTCCTGAGGGCCACCTCTTAGATATAATAAGAAATGTACTCACTGCAGCTTGTTTCGGCATAATAAATAACGCCGTCGCTTCCGCAAGAACCAAGGGTTTCTCACCCTCACCAACCAATGTCTCAATACGACCCTCAACCCAAGCCTTGCGCCCCTCCACCTTCGTCGTCGTAGCTTTAAGCACGACATACGAGCCCGCGGGAGCCGGAGCGCGATAATTGATGTTAAGATTGGCCGTCATACCAATCTTATGAGGCAGCGCCGCAAAGCAGCACCTCGCCAGCCCCTCATCTAGAATCGTTGCAAGCAATCCACCATGTATAATGCCCGGGTGTCCGCACAGCTCGTCGCCCAGATACGAGATCGAGACTAAGCTCTTCCCGCCTTCCTCCGCAAAGATCAAAGGAGGAACGACGATCTTACCAGGGCCCATCAACGTCCCGCCTGTGAGATTGTAATTGCGGTACGTGGGTGGGATCTTGAGGTGGGGTCTGGCCTCGGAGAACTCTTCTTTCGTCCGCAGCTCTTTGGTCAGAGGGTGGTTTTGGATAAAGTCCTCGACCTCGCGCTGGTGGTCCGTTTCCGGGAGGAACATAGTCAGTGTTTCCTCGTCCGTAGGCGGATTCAGCACCTGGGTGACAGCGGGGATGGCGGGCGCGGCTGCCATTGCAGTGCCGAGCACGGTGAATGTTATACCGAGGGCTAAGAAGGAGGCGGCGCGACGGAGGAATGATGGTTGGGCGGGAGTTTCTGAGGGACCCCTTTATGTTAGCTTAGGTAGGTGATAAGGTAATTGGTACGTTTGCGCCGTATCGGACACAGAACAAACAACAGGGCAATATACCTAGGGTAGAGGATGTGCTGACAAAGCGACGAGACAGAAGCTGTTGCCGAGCCGGACGTAGGATCAGATTTATAGTCGGGTCAACGGGTAGCTGACGGTTGCGCACGACCCTAGCCACACCGCGGGCATAGGCGTGGGCTTGCATTCGCGCGGCGAACATGGTCGCGATAGGGGATAGGGGGGGTTCCAAGGCCGAGTGGGGGCCTTCCCCCAAGCTGGCGGATTATGGATTTTTTTTTTTCTTTTTGGTTATTTATGGAACCAATTAGACCAACTCCGATACTAAAATCTTCCTCGTCGATATCCCATCTTCTTGTCGTTATGAGGCGGACTGTTGAGGCGTTCCCTCCTACGTCTATTCGGTCTGCTAGTTGCGCATTTCCCAACGAATTTGCTTCCTCCACTGCAGTTATCCGTAAGCCGCTAGCCATTCAGACCCGTTTATTTCCTTAAAGGGATAATACCGAGGTTATTTGGTTATGTAAGCTGGGGGAAAGATCCTACACATATTCGGAGTTCCAGGAGTTTACTTTGTGATTCATCTTTCTGTTTTTGATCAGGCATATCAGCTTTATAGCGGTATCTGCCTAGCCCCCTTAAATTCGGTATCAGCTGTTTCCAATAGAAGAAATATCAAAAGACAGCCTCTCTGGGGGCCAATTGACTTTCCACCCATTGTCTAAGGTATCACGTATCCATATGAGATCCCCATTAAAAGCATTGGTATTGAAGAAAAGAAATAATTCCGTGGGTGGCTAGATTCTGAATGAGGGGCGCATCTAAGATCTGCAAGGGACGTGAAACCCGTACCCGTCATAAAGACCCTAATAAATGGATCTAAACGATGTTTCAGAGTCTCTTGAATTTAACTATGAACTATGACGTCTGTCTGAACATTACAGCTTTACTTACCTAGGTACACAGCTAACAAAGAGGATATACCCCTATACCCCTTAGAATATACTAGCTAGGACTAGGTAGTTGCCGTTTAATCCATAACCCCGGCGGCCTCCGTGTTAGCGGCCAAGCTCGTACAGCCAATCCAGTTCTCAAATTCGCCTTATTCTACTATATTGTGTCTCCATTTTCTATTATCCCCCCCTCTATTATCCCGTCTGTCGCACAATACAGCTCGCAGCTACGTAAGCACCCTGTCACTTGGCAGCATCAACCTACTTCTGACGCAAACGACCTACCAAACCCGTGGCATTCTATGCCGATGATTCGATAACCTGTTTGTGTAAATTGTCAGGTCTGTCACACCATGCTCGAGTGATCTCCACGTCTTCATGCGGAGTATAAACATAAGAAACTTGAACTGCCTCTTCGTCTAAGTTGTAGAGATCTAATCAACACAAACTCATAGATACCAATTTCGACATTCACCTTCTAAAACATAACATACCTGCCTTGACAGAACAGAACCAATATTGCTTCACTATCATGGTTAGTAGCATCCCATGTATCGTCAACACAATTAGATAGCTAAACCAAACTTCCCAAGGCTACCGCCGAAACCGTAGAACTAAATCCTCCCCACGCCCCCAAGGAGGAATCCATCAAAGCCTTCAGCGAAGTCCAGCACGAGCTGAAGAAGCAGCTCCTGCACATGAAGCACACTTACCTAAGTACATCCTCCCTCTCCCCTTTTGCGCCCTACGTAACGCCGGCGACTAACCCACCCTAGAGCATGAACCGGAGTACTTCGCAGCCGTGCAACACCTCAGCGACACTGACCTAACCTCCTTCACCACCTCCGACGTGGAGGCTGTCCGTGTCGGTATCTCGGCGTATGGCCTGCACCTATTCGGCAAGGTGCGCATTCCGGCCATGCCGGACTCCGGACCGGCTTACATCCGTACGTACCTAACCGTTCTCCCTCCCCTTTTTCGTGTACACAGAAAGAAATTTCGATTTTTGAGGAAATAATTGAAATTTGTATTAATGCTTAAATTCTCAAAGACGTACGCCTCTTCATCGGCGGCGACGGCCACGACGAGCCCGGCGTCGCAAAGCTGCACAGTATCCACACCGAAGACGCGGAGGAGCCGGACGGCGGGAGGAAGTACCGCGCCATCTTCACCAAGGATGACCCGCTGGAGTGGTTTGACACCTAATCGCATTAATTCCCAGCCGACTGGGTTCGTGTTAGGTCGATTAGCTTAATGAGCACTGAATGAATGAATAAATGGAACACATTGACGAAAAAGAGAGTTTGTGTCGGTAATGTGGTATTTAGTACCAAATCGGGTATCTTGAATTCTCAAGTATCTATTCCCAGCCGGGTGAAAACGCCCGTGATTACTTTATGTCCATGATAACAGCTATTCGCCACCAATTTACATCTCGTCATCATCCTGAGCGAGCATATCAGCGTAGTCGTCCGCAGAAGCAAACATAGGCAAGCTCTTGAGAGCCTTCTTCCTCTTCGTCCGCTCCGATTCCTCTTTCTTGTCTTTCGCTCCTCCCTTGGCAGCAGGCGCCTGCTCAGGCTCCGAATCTTCTTCTTCGTCGTCTTCTGAGTCATCCCAGAACTCGACTCCACCTTCTTCCTCGTCCTCTGATCCCTCGTCATCTAACTCCGCCATCTCCTTCTCAAAGTCTTGGTCATCCTCATCAAGACTCATCAGATCATCGAAATCGGCCTCGCCATCCGACTCGCCCTCCACCTCCGGACGAGAAGCGACAAGCGCATCCCAGATCTCATCTTCTGCGGCCTCCTCGGCGTCTTCACCCTCCGCTGCCTTACCCTTCTTCGCCTTGCGCTCGGCCTGTTCGGACTTACCTATCCTAGAGAAGTATTCGTGGAAGAAGACGTCTTCGACAGCCACGTCTTCGCTCTTCTTGTTCCAGAACTCTGCCGAGTTCAGAGAGCTTCCTGCTGCCTTGGCCGAAGGCTTGCTCGACAACAGAATAGAGCCCTGGCCGCTTGCAACCACAGGTTGCATAATGGACACACCCCTGGTCGAATCGACGGCCTTGGCGTTGCGGTACACGAATTTATCTAAGAAAGCTATGAGCGTGTGATTCGCCAATTCCGGCTTTTGAGCGGCTTTCTGTCCGCGTAGCAGAGTCGTCGCGTAAACATCCACGGAAGGGTGATAATGTTTGAGGAATGGTAATAACTCCCATAGACAACTGCGATGCGCATTGCTGTACTCAGGATTTCTCTTTCGCCCATCATAAAAGTCGCCAATCTTTGCAGATTGAGCATCAACTCCGTCAGCGGATTCAGCCGGGGCATCTGAAGCCACGCCAGGTGCTGTTTCACCTTCATCATGTTCCTCCGGCTCATTGATTAATGTTTTGATGTCTGGGAATGTGACGCAGAGATCGACTATGAGGTACATTATTCCGCAGACAAAAGAAGGCTGATGCAGGTTTAAAACTTGCAACATCCTCTTTACGAATGCTTTCACACGCCGGACATCTACATCAGCCTTTAGGCTGCGATATAGAAGATTGAGATAAAGGGCTTGCTTAGAAGATGTGATAAGACGCGGATCTAGAAGCGATTCATACAAAGTACGATAGAACCTGTCTGTAGCGAGGTGTCGGTTGGCTGCAAGTTGTTGAATGAGCATAAGAGCTTGGATACTAGTGTTAAAATTAGAGGAATGTGTGATACGGAATAATGTATCTAGATGAGACTCGAGACTGTGAAAGATTAGCATTATCACACAAGATTAAGTCAAGGAAATAATGAGACATACGTAGACTGTTCAGCTTGTGAAAATGGAACGGCTCGATTTACTCCTGTAAGAATCGCCGATACAAGCTTTTCCGCAGCTTCTCGGTCACCCGGGGTTGTCTGGTTCTTATCCTCGGGTTTCTTCCCTGGTTGAGGTTTCTGATGTTTACGCTTGCTCCCTTTGGAATCGTCGGGATTGCCATCAAGTTGGCTAAGCTCTCCGCTCTTCAACAAGGAGACAAATAGTCCAAAGTATATATTTAGCAAAGAATCTGCGATTTGAGGTTCCTTCGTGCTGAGGATAGTCTGGTTCAATGTGTTGATGGCGTAGTACTTGGCTCGAATATGCTGCCCAGGTCGAAATATGATGTCCTGTTCGATATTGCGTATGACCACTTGTTTCATGCCGGGATGAGAATTGAGCAGTTGAAGAATTAAGTAAGAGGCTCTTGAGGCAATTTTTCGTTCGCGATCACCAAGTTTGTTCACCAAGAGCCGTAGAATGTTCGATTCCTGTTCGGGTTTGTCTCGTAATAAAGCGTACGCTAGATCAATGGCCTTGGTACGGGCATACTCAACTTCATCATCACACCAAACCTCAAGATTTTGGATCATCTTGAAATAGGCTTCTTTCAACCAGTCTTCGAAAATCCACGATATTAAATGCTCTTTGGTGATCTTTCCCGGCAAGTTTTGGCTCGCGGACCAGGTCTTGATATTGTGCTTCTGTAGAGTCCCAGCAAGACCTAGCTGGGAAGAGAAGAGACGTAATCGTCTTTCCGAGGGCAAAATCATTCCTGGTCCAAATAAATCCACCAGCGCAGCAAGTGCGGACAGGGCCTGCCCGCGACTCCTTTTCGCCGAAAGGCCGATTAGGTTCTCGAGAGCCTTAATATTGTGTATCGGGGATTCCTGAATAGCCAAAGTCAAGGCTGACACTTTATCAGACATCGTACCTGAAGACATAA
Organism: Annulohypoxylon moriforme; assembly: GCA_022695765.1. Classification (NCBI taxonomy): domain Eukaryota; kingdom Fungi; phylum Ascomycota; class Sordariomycetes; order Xylariales; family Hypoxylaceae; genus Annulohypoxylon; species Annulohypoxylon moriforme. The sequence goes on along the minus strand of MU403120.1, from coordinate 76,403 downwards.
TGGTAGACATGAATTTGTGTGATGAGGATGCAGACAATGTCTTATTGTATGCGACACTGTCCTCGTCTAAGATTGATTTGGCGTAAGCCTTTAATTCAGTTATCGCCGCAGTATAAGGCGTAATGTCATCTGAAGACGGTGTCGGAAGAGTTTTTAAACTAACAGCATGCCAGTCAGGACGAGGTTCAAATATCTTAGATAACAATCAGTTAAGCCTTCATCGAGGTTTCGACATATAGAGATGCTTACTAACCGTCTTCCTTTTCGGATCTCGTACAGGCTTTTCGTCGGTATCTATGACTGAGGCGTCGTCGTCATCGTCATCTTCACCTTCGCCCTCGCTAACACCATTGGCATTATCCATATCCTCATCCACCTCCTCGGATTCAGATTCCGGTCTCACGTCGTCAAAGCCAAGACCGGCGGCAAACTTAGCCAACTCAGCACGGAGATCCTTGTCTGTATTCTTTTTGCCCTTCCCGTTATAAAGCTCCTCATCCTCAGAGTTGGCATCTTCTACCAACTTTAGGTCCTCCTCATCTCCACCGAGTGCTCTGATTTCATCTAGAAGGCTGCTGGACTCGGCTTTCTTTGTAGCAGCAACAGGTTTCTGTGCTTTTTTCGACTTCTTGTCGTTCTTGCGGCCATTTGTCTCAGGTTTGTTTTTCTTCTTATTGGGAGGTGGCTGGATCGGATCTGTGGTCTCGTCTAGTTTCCTTTTGCCTTGACCCTTTTTGCTCTGAGGTTGCTTAGAATCGGTAAGCTTGCTTTCGATCTTAGCTGTCAATTGCGACAGCGCTGCATCGTCGAAAGTCGCCATCACAACGACAATGGCGAAGCTGAGGCCTCGTCTATTGCTTAAAGAGGTTCGGATGCGGAAGATAGCGATTCAGATTGTGCGCTGTCGTAGACTGGGGAGAGTGCACGCATCAATCCGAAGCTTTAAGCCAATGCGACAAGACCAAAGAAAATTTCAAATTCAGAAGGGAAAAAAAGTTGGCGGGGCCAAAAAATGGGACTCTTTTAGGTTAGCCAATCGATAAGGGACGATTACTCTACCTAGCAACTTCATGCACAGCTTAACACCCCTGTAATTCAGTACTAATCCTTGAATTTTCACCTAACTCAAGTACCTAAGTATCTGAGCTGAGTTCTATTTCATACTGTTCAAGATCATTGAAATTCATAGAAACTCATGAACTGTTAAGGGTTGGGATTTCACTCATAGACCTCCAATAAACTTTTGAGAGATGTGAGGTATACCTTCCCAATATTCATCTACTTAATCAAAGACAAAACCAGTCGAATATGCCCTAGCCAAGATGATACCCCTTTCACGTATCCCAAGGAGAAGTCATGCACCTCCTTTCAGATGGTTGAGGGTGTGCAACACCCGACCTTACAGCAATATAGCCTCATCGCTAAACAACCCGGTTCGAATAACCCCCTTAATCGAAGTTTATTAGAATTTGTATTAACAGTATTGTTGGTGTGAATTTTAGGAGCAAGAGAATTTTACCCGCCGATCTAGATTTTGGACCCCTGGATCCCAAGGAATCCAAGCTGCTAAGGATGAGAGTATGTAGATTCAATTCCAATTCTATCCCGTTGCCTTGTTATTCTGATATATGAACTAGCCACTCATGACAAGTTACTTCGAGCCGGCTATTTACGCCAAGTAGGTTTCCAGATCAGAGGTTACCCTCACTTCTTCGTCCTTCTCCTAACTATTTATTTTCAAGTCACATTCAGGGGTGCATCACATGCTCCCGCTGGGCCAGAGAGTTGAGGAAAAACTGCAGAAATTAATAGATAAGTACATGTTCCAACTTGGTAAGGATCACTTAACCCTACTCCTGGCCCTTTTCATTCTATGCTTACCTACCTAAAGGTGCGTCTAAGGTGTCTCTGTCATCAATTTCTCGTCAGTCATTATGGAAGAAGACGAATCGGCTAGATGGCTACGGTCAAGAAGTGAGTAGAGGATAAATGATTCGGAAACAAAATGCACCATACTCATAAACTTTTCAGCTATTTCGCTTTCTTGACAGAAAAAAAGCTGCCTTATTGCTCGCGCCGACTCATGAGGAAGAGATAACGACGCTTGTGTCGGATACGTCTAACTCCTACAAGGAACTTCCCTTGAGGCTTTATCAAATTGGTGAGCTATATCGAATGTAAGCACAGGAAGCGTTTCTTACCTTATCAGGTCGCAAATACCGCGATGAATTTCGCCCACGTGCTGGACTTCTCAGGTCTAAAGAATTCCTCATGAAGGATCTATACACTTTCGACTACTCCGTTAAATCAGCACTCTCTACTTACGAGGAAGCACGAGCTGCCTACGCCCGGCTTTTCGACGAGTTAAAGCTTCCGTTTCTATGCGCAGAAGCTAGCTCTGGCGATATTGGAGGAGATAAAAGCCACGAATACCACCTCCCTTCCTCGATTGGAGAGGATTTTGTGATCAGCTGTAATAGTTGTGACTACGTCGCAAATGAGGAAGTTGCTTCCGCACTACCTGATCCCTTAGAAAATAATCCAGGGGGCGCCTTGGATGGCGATTGGAGTAACGTCGGTGTCTGGCGTGGCGTCTCGAAAGACAGGAAAATCCTCGTCAACGTCTGGTATCCTGCTTCATTTAAAAGAAGCGACATTAATACGCACTCCATCAAAGCAGTATTTCCCGAATTGGACTCGAGCCTTGATGATTCAACTCCTTTTTGGTCATCTGCACCTCCTAATTTAACTAAGCTTAGAGAAGGTTTACGGATAATGAACATCGTCGATTATCGACTTGGATCCGTTTTTATTGATGCATTCCGGGCCAGGCTGAAGAGCCAATCTTCAGGACCAATACTACCTGAAGATAGTGACATTAACCTTTCTGATGTCACTAACGATTTTATTACATTGTCGGCGAATGAAAGTCCCTTAAATGTCATTCGCATTCGCGATGACGACAACTGCCCCCGCTGCGAGTCTGGGAAGCTGAAGGTCCAAAAAGCAATCGAACTCGGACATACATTCTACCTCGGGACAAAATACTCAGAGGCGCTCAACGCCACCGTTGAAGTACCTTCGCATTTACTTGAAGATGAAGCCACACCGACCAACCTAACCAAATCTGGGACCCAGAAGCAAGTGTACTACCAGATGGGCTGTCATGGCATAGGGGTATCCCGCATGATCGCTGCCATCGCGGACCATCTGGCTGACGAAAAGGGGCTTAATTGGCCGCGCGCCATTGCACCTTTCGAAGTACTACTTATTTCAACCATAAATTCGGAGGAAGACATCAATCTCGTCTCCCAACACCTAACAAATTCGGAATTCCATCAGCCCTTTGACCTAATGCTCGATGACCGTGAAGCAACCTTACCATGGAAACTCAAAGATGCTGACCTGATAGGATACCCGGTTATTGTAATTTTGGGTAAAAAATGGATACCGGAGCAACGCGCTGAAGTCCAGTGCAGAAGACTGGGAAGTAAAGAGTTCGTGCCGCTCGACGGTCTCCGTGCGCATATCGACAAACTCCTTTCCCAACTATAGAAATAGCTCGTGGTGATCAATATCGAGAAGATAGCTATTCTGTATGGAGAGCTATTTGCCTAGGCTAAAGGGTCGAGAGGCAATTGATTACGGGAATCTGTACTATTAAGCAAGCTTGTACATATCTTCTATCACGACTCGTCATACGGTAATGCCAAGTCGGCTCAAACTTCCCATTGACTCGGCCCCCAGCAGAGGACGAGCCCCGCGATCGCTTTACGCGTCGAGCCAGCCCGCTTGAAACTAACCATATGTCGATGAAGCGAAGCCCCGTTCATATTCCGTAGAAGCGATGATACCTAATGAGAGCTGACTAATTACTTCGTCATCCGAGCCGTGATTATCGGGACCGTCAATCCTTCTGCAATTTTCTTGTATCGTATGTGCTAGAGACTTACGGCTTCCAATTTCATGTAAGTGGTATGGCTTGCATGAGATCTGCACTCGCTCTTAAAAAGCAACCAGCTCCGATGAGGGCAAAGATTCCCTATGACTGAATCTTAAGGTACGTATCCTGATTAATATGTATGTAAGACCAAAACCCGAAGCGCGAGAGGAGGCGCGGGCATCCCCACACGCTTCCGGACCACTCATCCATCCTTCCGAATCGTCCGATCTGATAGTTAGGTACCTTAGGTACGGTATTTATGAGAAATTCTTCAGCAAAGCATGCTTTTAGGCCTGCATCAGCTACCTAGTCTTTAAATTACCTAGTCTCGGCACTTACTATCGATCTTACTAGAGGCAAGCATCTTCGTCATGGCCGCGCCGGGGAACAAGTTCTTCATTCAGGAGAATCTGAAGCGAACAGCGCCTCATCACGAGAGCTTCAAGGCTCTGTGGGAGACGAAATGGAAAATTCCGGTATTACTACTATCTAACATGTCACATATCCTGTACTTTCTCGTTAATAGAACCTCGGACTAACTAGAGGAATTAGTGTGAGTTGGGTATATACCCATTCATGTACAGCGCCACAGTCGATTTCCAACCCGTCGTCGACACCATCATCGCCAAGGGACTGAAAAGGCCCTATAACTGGGACGAGTACGCGCAATGCTTCTTCCCCAAGGCGGAGGAGCTCGTGGCCCGCGCCAAAGATGCCGAGGACGAAGGGGACTTGGAGAAGGCGTCGGAGTTGTACTTGTAAGCGGCGATTATACCCCCTAAATAAGCCATGGAAACGAATTTGAGTATTAAATATGACAGACGTGGATCGGCCCTCTATCGCATAGCACGATTCCCCGCCCCGCGGTCCGAGAAGCAGATGTATGCATGGAAGAAGGGCAAAGAAGCGGCGATCCAGGGACTCTCGCTACAAGAGTACCCCACGACCGCCGTCCGGATCCCGCACGTCCATGCGGCGAACGGCGACGGGCCGATTCTCAACGGCTTCTACCACTTACCCGCCTCGGCGTCTGCTTCGAACCAGGTACCACTGGTCATCATATTCACGGGATTGGACGGATACCGCACCGAGCTCTCGGTGTGGAAGACAGGGTGGGCGCAGCTGGGCGTCGCGACGCTGATTGTCGAGATCCCCGGCACCGGCGATAACCCCGGAGCACCGAGCGACCCGGCGAGCCCGGATAGAGTGTGGGATAGCATGTTCGACTGGGTGGCGAGGCAGGAAGGGATTGATCAGGGCCGCATTGTCAATTGGGGGTTTAGCACCGGCGGGTACTACTCGATACGCATGGCGCACACGCACGCTGATAAGCTGAAGGGCGTGGTGGCGCTGGGGGGTGGTGTGCATCACATGTTCGATCCGGAGTGGTTGGATGCTGTGGATGACTTGGAGTATCCTTTTGAGTGAGTTTTTGGAATTCCCCTGTCAGGTTGACAGAGTCAAAATTTCGTTGTCGGGGTGGCAATGGGGAAGTTGAAGGGTCCCTGCTAACGGCGATGCCTTGAAAGTCTAGCTCATACGCTCTGTCATAAATTCGGATACACCGATTTCGACCAATTCAAGAAGGAGGCGCAGGACAAGTTTTCCCTCTTGAGTAATGGCATATTGGATAAGCCGTGCACACGCCTTTTACTCGTCAACGGTACTGAAGACGAGATCTTCCCAATTGATGACTATTATTTGTGTCTGCTACGCGGCGGTCCCAAAGAGGCCCGGTGAGTCCACGCGAATCCCTTTTCGCATGAGAGAAATTTGTCTAATTCTTTAAATCTAGTTTTGTCCCCGGGACTAAACACATGGGCGAACCTGAATCTTTCTCCATAATTCTTAAGTGGGTGTTCAAGTTGTTGGATATCGAGGGAGATGTTGGTCGGTTCTTATCAACTATCCCGTTCAAACCGAAATATGAGATATCGGGTTATAGGCAGCTTGATACGCTCAATTGGTAGTATACAAATATCTACCCTATCTTCGGGGTTAGCCGATATTGTGAGAATAACCTCATTTTTATTAATTGATTCTTGGTGGCGAATTGTGAATCGGGAGGAATTGCGTGAATAATGCGAAGTATCTTAGAATTGCTATTAGGAACGAAATATTATTGGAAACAGGACTCATATTTTGGCTTCCTCACCTTTTTTTCGGGGTAAATTTGCTTCTCACCGAGCGCCTCAGATCCTAACCGGTTGGCTCACCGTAGTGATCGGCGCGGGGCGGACTTGGGGAAGCCGATCAAAGACGATAAGACAGTAGCTATCCGGCTGTCTAGCTCCTGATGTGTTCTAGTCGCAGGTATGTCGACATACTATAAATGTGGCCTTCCTTGGCAGTGTAGTACAAGTTATAAAAGAAAAGGGACGAGTCCACATACGACTAGTATAGAGTTATCATTCATATTAATAACCTGTTTACCCCGCCGTCGGCAAGGGTAGTGAGATCCGAAGAAGACTCAAATCTCCTAATCGTCGGAAACCGATAGTGAGTGTCTTGGTATTTATTATAACCAAGGTCACAGCCTGCTACGTAGTCTTTCTCAGCTCACCTGTGGCACTTAGCGATCGAGTCTATTGAAACACATACTTTACCAATGGCGAGTTTGAAGCTTATAGTGGGCTTGCTGGCGACGATTATAGGTGCGGCGGCAGCATTCGCAAAGGCTGACCCTATTGTATCGGTAAAAAATGGCAGTTATGAAGGCCTCTATCTTCCCGCTTTCGATCAGGACATATTCCTCGGCATACCATATGCCCAAGATACTGGGGATGCAAACCGGTTCCGTGTCCCGCAATCTCTGAACGAGAATTGGAATGATACGCGGTCAGCTAAGGCCTACGGGCCAGGATGCCCAGACTACTATTTATCAGCTGAGGTCTTACATGGTATGAGTGAGAATTGCCTCAGCATCAACATCGTGAGGCCTGCTGGGATCCATCAGACTGGTAACAAGACTACACTCCTTCCAGTAATGTTTTGGATTCACGGAGGAGCGTATCAATATGGAGGTAGTGCACAACCTCAGTATAACCTCACATACTTGGTGCAGAAGTCAGTAGATATTGGCTTGCCTATTATAGGAGTCAGCATCAACTACAGAAAAGGTGGCTGGGGGAACATGTATTCGATCGAGATTCAGGTAAGACAAGGCGTGATAGTCTTCTCTACCTAGCCATTTGATTTACAAACTGATAAGGAGACCAGGGGTCCGGAAACACTAACTTAGCATTACGAGATATGCGTCAAGCTTTGGCCTGGGTACAGGAGAACATTGAGAGCTTCGGCGGTAATGCTTCGTCAGTGACAATATGGGGACAATCAGCTGGGTCATTTGCCGTTGTATGTCTGAGCTAAGTACCATGAGAAATTGATCTGGAAACGGAGGTTAATAAAATGCAGCCGAGGCTAATGTGATTTGTGTCAACAGGGCCAACTTGTAATGAGCTATGGCGGACGGACGGATGGTCTTTTTCATCGATCTATTCAGGAGAGCGGGAGTGCGACGACAGCCGTGTGTTACCCCCCCCCCCCCCCCCCCACTTGAAATGGATAAGGGCTTTTGCTCCCGAGACATGCTTAAAGCCTCCTAGAGTACCTATTTACTGACTCCGACATTTGTAGTGGTGTAACGGGTCGGATTGGTACCAACCCATTTACAACAAGATCGTGGATCAAGTCAATTGTAGCTCGGTACCGGATACGTTGGAATGTTTGCGAACCATCGATTACGAGACCCTTTATCCCTTTTTGAACTCAACAGCTACTCCTGGTCCGGGTTTCTACCCTACCGTTGGTCAGTATCACTTGCCCTCATCAGTTACGTATTCAAGATAAAGCATATCAAGGCAGGATTCAGTTTATAAAGGAGAAGGAAAATTGCTAACCTACTATAGATGGTGATGTGTTGCCGAATTATCCGTCAGAGCTCCTTCGTGCTGGACGCTTCGCACACATCCCGCACCTGTACGGGACAGTATCCGACGAGGGCACCGACAACGCGCCACTAGGTATTAATACAGACACGGATTTGCAGACTTATCTATTGTACGACATGGGTTTCGACTTTCCCGCTGGAACCGTCGATCACATCTTAGAACTATACCCCGATGACCCGGCGCAAGGTGTTCCTGTGAATACAGGCGAAGAACGCTTCGCTGATAAAGGATGGCAATATAAGCGTGTCGCAGCGATTGTCGGCGACATCTTCTATCATGGACCGCGACAGTATGACGCGAAGCATTACGTCAAGTATTCACCGACATATACATATCGATTTAATACCCGGCCATGGGAGAATACGTCCTCCAACATTACGGGCGCAGCTAATTCCACCATAGCCGGGAGCGGGGAGCTTGCACCCGCTTATAAAGGCGTCGAGCACTTTAGCGAGGTGGCGTTTGTATTTGCGAATCCGACCACGGTAGGGCCATGGCCCGAGTACCGTAGGTTGAGTAACCAACTTAGTACTCAGTGGATCCGGTTTGCCTATACAGGCAATCCAAACGGTCCTGGACTGCCACACTGGCCGCAATATGACGAAGCAGAAAACGGCCTGAATCTGGTGCTGCAAACAGAGGCGCAAGGTGGGTCGTACGTTGAGGACGATACATATCGATTAGCTGGGCGCGAGTATCTAACGAAGTGGTCAAGGAGAAGGCATGTATAAATCGTCAAGCAATTGTCCATCAGTATAGAGCTGTCTGATAGCCTGTATGGTCACAATGTAGCATTTGCATACATTAGCACCAGTACTGCGATGATGCTTTGGCGATTTTAATTCCGAAGACAGCACCGCAGTGCATACGTGCTTTGTTTGATCTCAAAGTTGCATTTTCATCTGCTTCATGCGGATCTTAGAGACGGGACCTATCGTTCATGAGTGAAATATGAAACCCCAGCCTGTACTGGTATCATCTGCAACATTAGGCGCCCAGTGTTGATTTCATACATGTTAGAATTCGTTGGACAAAGGATGGATAGAATGGTCTTCCTGAGCCTATCAATGAAGCTGTTGTACAAGCCCACCAATTTTAAATGGGCTCGGTTGCTGCGGGTTGACGTCAAGCAAAGGCAGCAGGATCATTTTTAGAATCAATCGTGTATGCGAACAAGTAAATGGTGACCGCTTCTGTGTATTGACTCATCGATGCTGAAGTGTTGGATTTCATGATGGAAGTTGAGCCAAATTAAAACAATGAAGGGTTTACTCAGGATAAAGTTGGATGAGTAAAGTGAGAAAATGACGAAAGCCACTAAGTCAAACATGCGGGCAATTCTAGGCAGGTACTACCCCTAGCTAAAGGTACTAAGGAGCACCAAGTCACAAGACTTCGCGACTGCCTCAGCCCCTCGGTCACTATATTCCTCCACTGTAACCCCTCCTGCCCCTCTTAACTTTTCCTTCAACTCCTCAAACTCTTTTAAGATCCTTGTTCTTGCCAGGCACCAGTCGCGCTAGATGCCTTCAGCTCTTTAGTAGCGCGTTTTTAACCGAGAGTAGTTGCGAATGGTCTCTTGCCAACATGGCGCTATCCCATTCATCAATCTCTATGCCTGTAAGCATCGTAATACCTTTGGAGACCTTTGACCTGTTCACCTTATTGGCGAGTCTGCCTAGTCTCAACGATCAACCTGCTAGGTGCCTACATCGAGATCCATATTGACTTAGTCTATTCTACCGACAACGAATATAAAAATCATCTACAGTCCTCAGCTTCAACTCTTTCAAGTGTGTTTTTTTTTCTTTATGTATGTCTTGGCTTAATTGGCTTGACACGTCTCATATTATCATCTTTCTGCCTTCTCGTTGTTCCAGTACTTCATACTCCCCTAAACTCCTTCATTGCTCGAATTATACTTATTTCGAGATCAAGTAAAGTTGAGCACCATGACCGCCACAACCCTCCCCAAATTGCCTGTGGCCCATGATGCGTTGGCGAATTATATCGCCAATCATCCCAAGACTCCAGTGAGCGAGTTAATGGACCCCTATCGCAAATATGAAGCCCAACTACGTGAGATGTATGCTCAGCAACGCGACAATCCCGTCCTGGACGACCCATATATCAACGTCCTACCCCTTTTCACTAAAGATACCCCAAATATTAAGACCCGTGCTCGTAACCTCGAAGTAGAATCGCCCGTCGAGAAAGAGAAGTACATCATGTCTCTGCCCGATGATAAGCGGCGCCCTAACGACTCACCCGCCGTCGTCTCTTCTCTCAAGGAATTTCGCCATAATTTTAGCATCTTCTCGGAATCATCACTCGCTGAAATGGACTGGAGCAATGTCGTTGCTGCTGGTTCATCTGTTGTCAACTGTCTTCTTCCCGTTCCGGACCAGTTTAAGAAGTCCAAGAGGGCTCTTCGCAATTACTATCACGAAAAATTTTGCCCTGCCTCCGACGTTGACTTATTCTTGTACGGGCTCAATGAAGAGCAGGCCATTGAAAAGATCAAAGAAATTGAAGCTCGGATTCGCGATGCAATCCTCTCCGAGGTTACAGTAGTCCGCACTAAGAATGCTATTACAATTTGTAAGTTTGTATTACCCTAATATGTACGAAGACTAACTTTTAACTTCATTATAAATAGGCAGCCAATATCCCACTCGTCATGTTCAGGTATGATCCAGTTAGTGCTGCTCTTAGTCTTTGTTATTGACATGTTTTAGATCGTTCTTAGAGTGTACAAGTCGGTCTCCGAGATACTTACTGGGTTTGACATCGATTGTTCCGGTGCTGCTTACGATGGAAGTCAGGTCTACTGTACTCCACGAGCCTTAGCTTCCTACATCACCCAGATAAACCCCATTGATCTCACCCGAAGAAGTCCTTCGTACGAGAATCGCCTTTCGAAGTATAGCCACCGAAATTTCGAGGTTTATTGGCCAGAGCTTGACCGATCGCGCATCGATCCTACTATCTTCGAACGTAGCTTCCGAAGGACTCTGGGGCTTGCTCGCTTACTCGTTCTAGAACGTCTACCCACTACGAATGCCAGGGATGAATATCTCAAGAAGCGCCGAGAGGAACGTGGAAGGCCACAATTGGATAACCGTTTTCAATTCCGTCTTCGTGGAAACATCAAAGATATCCACGAGGATGAAGTGGCGGATTGGGTTGAAGAAAGCGAAGTCTCAAACTATCATACCTTCAGCGTCCCCTATGGCGAAAAGTTTCACGCCAAGAAGATTGAGAAGCTTTGCTATACAAAAGACTTGCGTAAGCCAATACTTTTTTGCGGCTAATTTGATTGTTTATCGTTCATTTTCTCGTACCCTTCACATCGGTTGTCCCTTGATTGTTAATTTTCGGTCGGTTTATTGATTGAGGTTAGTTTTAAATGCCGAATGGAACCAGCCTAAGGAAAGGGAAGTCTACTTACACAGACATCCTGCTTTCTTTGGACGAGTCGCAGATGTAAGTGACGGCACAATTCATTTTTTGCCGGTTCAACACATGTCTAACGTCTACTAGGTTATCAACGATTGCTGTGGCACCTGCCCGAAGCCGCAAACCCCCGAAGAGATCGAAATAGCTAAGAAAGAGAGTGAGATATATGTGTCTGGGAAAGTTTCTTTTCGCATCGATGACCCAGGCAGACAGGCAAGTGGTCCTCTTTACAAAAGTTCATTCCAATTCTAATAAGTTTATAGCAAATTGGTTCATTCAACCCTCTTACAGATGATGACTGGACTGAGATGGCATATGTTGGCAATACTGCTCGCCTCTGTCAGGCCATTGTCGATGGGGATATCGAGCATGTCGAAGATTGGCTTTCGCAAGAAGGCGCAGACCCCAACCAAAGAGATTATACCGGCAGAACTCCTCTACATCTCGCCGTCATCAGCTCGACACCTCAGATCGTCAAGTGCCTAGTTGAGCACGGTGCGCGCCTTGTCGCTCGTCTAGCCGATGGTCGAACTGCGCTCCACCTAGCTGCAGCACGCGGCGACGCTGAAATGGTGAGGATTCTGCTCGAGAAAAGCGAATCAAACGAGGAGGAAGAGGAAGATAAGCAGGACCAACGACGCAAAGCTCGTTCCACAGCGAACAAAGATGGCCAGGTGGACAAACCCAACCAGAAGTCACTCGATACTAAGCCCGGTAATGAATCTGACAATGAAGATTCGGAAGCAGATCTAGTTAGCGATGCCTCATCCGAGGATGGCAATGACGTAGTATCTATTGCTACCGGATCATTTGTCAAAGTAGGCAAAGATGGTAAAACCGAGGAGAACGACGTGGCGATCCTCGACGAAGATACGAATGAGCCGGACTTCTACAAGGTCGATGCAGTTTCATGGGATTCCAAATGCAGCGCTCTTCACTATGCTATCATTGGAGGCCATTGCGAAGTTGTTAAACTTCTTTGCCAGGAGTTTGGTGCCGATGTACTATCACCTGTTAAAATCGGTGATGGCTCATATTCGAGCCCAAACATTGCCATACTAACAATGGTTTTGGCTCTTGCTCTCCCTGTTGAGAAAGCTTTGCGCATGGCAGAGACATTACTGAGCCTAGGCGCTACATCCTCGCAAGCTGACGCAAGTAGCGTGACTGCTTTTCATCGATATATCCAAAGTGGACCTTCACAACTGGTTGAGTGTCTGTGGGATAAAGACAAAATTGGTCTCAAAGCAGCTCTTAACCATGTAGCCATCACTGGTTCATTTTACAGTAGTGATGTTACAACTCCGCTATCGACAGCTATCAACAAAGGTGATCCAATACTTGTTCTCAAACTACTTGAGGCGGGAGCAAAGCCCCAGATTGACTTTGACTCATGGCTGAAGGGCGCTAAGTTCACATTTGAGGATCAGCTCCGCGTAAGTTCACCCCTTATTCATAATCTCTAGACATTTCCCATATAACCACCCCCGAACCTGTCTTCGCACTATATAATCAATTGCTTATTAAAACATGATAGAACTACGAAAACAACGTCACTCGTTACAAAGATTCTACCGAGCAACCTTTGATTATAGCCATCAAATCACTACATCCTTCTAATGCGATTGACTTGCTGGAGAAAGGTGCCGACCCGAACACGTTGACCCGGGCGAGCCACAATATCCTCCGGAATGAGTGGTCTCGGAGATATAACAAGGGCCAATCCGCTATTGATGTCGTTTATGAGTTGCTTAAAGAATATCGTAAATTTAAGGATGATTTGACTGGAACAGCCCAAACAGGACGCAAGCCGGGATTCTATGCTCCCAGAAAAGGCCTTTATATCGAACGCCCGGTAGAGCCCTTTGGAACCACGGAGTTCCTCTCGAAGTTTACCGAGGGTACTTACAAGCACTGGCTCGTTTCCACCGACATAGCGGACAAGTTCGATATTTACAAAATGCAATTGAAGAAGTTTGAGGAAGAGCGAGCTGAGTATGCTAATGAGGGAGAACTAACGGAGATGGACGCAGCTACCCAAGACCTCATTTTGCAACTTGAAAGGGTACTTGAGACTCTCGTCTCTAAAGGCGCGAAGACCTTCAAGGAACAGTTCCCTGATATACCAGACCCCCCTGCGACCACAAATGAATCGTCTGAAAACCGCCCCTCATTGTCATACACCCTGAAATTTCAATTTCCGAACGCCACAGATGTCACTGATGCACGGAAGGAGGCGTACATTAAGCTGTAAGTATATTTGAAAATCTCGTGTCTCCTATGACGATGCTAATAACTCGAAGCTTCGAAGCATCATGGGTAGGCGACCTCGAGGTGATCAAATCACTCACTCTCGCTTCGTGGGGTACAGACGGTCAAGAGCCACCCCTGAAAATAGCAGTATCCGATGTAAAAGGCAACAGTCCTTTCTCACTTGCATTCCTTCACGGCTATTATGAGGTATCGAAAGCGATTCTAGAGATTGCGCAAGCCCAGTGGGTACCACAATCGGATAAAACCACCCGCTTCACAATGAACAAGCAGGAGGACGACGACGAAGATTGTTCTGGCGAGGAATCCGAGTCTGATAACGGCGATGAAGTTGACGTATACAAGAAAGTTATTGACAACCAGTTCACGATCGAAAATATCGGTCAGGTCTCTACACAAGTTAAGAGCCATGTTCTTGCCAGCACGCTTCTTGATTGGTCAGTACCAACGTTTGTGTTGTGTGATGGCTCACTCAAAGCAAGAAAAAACAACACTCTCATTCAATTTGCCATATCCGAGAATGATATTAAGGCATTCGAATTCCTAATTGATTTGCATATTCACTTCACCCGTGAGGAGCCTATTGAGGATAAAGATGAATCGCGTCGATTCTACACGTTCCCTCAATGCAACTTCGATCACGCTCTAAAACTTGGGCGAACGGAGATGCTTGCTATTGTTATTCGACGAGTAGGCGCAGGAATTCCCATTGAGGATTTAGTGAAGAAAAGTGGTACGAAACCCGATGTGAAGCCACGTTACTACCAGGGTTTGAGCGTTTATGGGAAGAAGAGGGCGGATTGGGCTAAGGCTGGCCGCAATCTCGTCTTTAAACCTACTGGAAGCAAGATCCCGCCATTGCTGTCGGCTGCTCTTCAGGGTTCATTGGAATCTATCGAGTGGTTTATTAGCGACACCCCAATGAGACATTACGTGGAGTTTAGAAAATCCAAGGTCGCTAAGGAGGATGCTCGCCTAAAGCATCTAACTGAAGCGTCTGGCGGATTTGACCGAGCGATTGCCAAATGGCTTGGTATCCAAAGTAAAGTAATTTTCATTTTACTAACCTTTTTACATTTGTCGCTAACACTATCAGATGATCTTGTCATCCACTGCGCAGTGATGGGGCCTAGAGGGGAGAAGACTAACAAGCTCATCGAGTACTTGATCAAGGTTTGCCCGTCATCGTTCGAAGCAAAATCAGATGAAGGATATACACCTCTATATCTAGCTTGTTTGCTTGGAAGAGTTCAATTTGCGAGGACACTTATCAATGCCGGAGCCGATCAGTCCGTGAAGGATAAAGAGCTCAACAATATAATCCACGCCGCCTTAACGAACAAGCCCAAGACCAAGCAACTCCAAGAGCTCCTGGATCTTCTTGATAAGGATCTAAGATCTCATATGTTCCTCCAGCGCAATAACCTCACTCGTGGCGGTGATACGCCCCTCCACTACTGGCTCAAGGAAGCTAATCCAGTCCAATGGAGTTGGAATTACAGCCGAGGCTATAACATCTCTCGCCGTGAGCTCCGGGACGAAGAAACTTCAAACATTGATATTCTCAAAGTCCTCTTAGAGTACTCCGGCGGCACAGAGCTTGAAATCTTTAACGGTGCCGGCGATACAGTTCTCCATACCGCAGTACTTCGTCATCTTGCAGGACATGTTCGGGTCCTCGTTTCTCGAAATCCTAATCTGCTTTGTCGCGAAAATGCGGTTGGCCGAACTCCCGGCGAGATAGCCTATGATTTCTTCATCAAGACTAAGGTGGAGGATGTAGAGCCAATCGGGATCAGGCTTGATACCGGGATTGATAATATCAAGCACATATTGGAACAGAAACGTATATCCAAGGATAAGATATCAAACGACTCTATCGGACAATACCGCATGGAACGTACTTGGCGAATCATCGAGGAGGAGCTTGGCAAAGTCGAAGAGAAGCGTCGTTTGGTCAGTCTCAACGAGGCAAACGACGTAGCCAATCGACTAGGCGAGAGCTACGCCTGGCAGCGGTACTTCCAGAAACGCACAGCCGTTGATGAGGAACAGGAACAGGAACAGGAGACAGACGAGCAAAAGAAGGAAGATAAAGAGGTCGACTTCGTCACAACTGAGTATAAGATTTATCGCGGCGCCGCCTGGAGAGATGATGAGACCAGCGGCAATCGAGACAGGGTCCTTTTGGAATGGCATCATTGAACCTCGGAGGTTATTCTAGGA
Source organism: Annulohypoxylon moriforme (assembly GCA_022695765.1). Taxonomy (NCBI): domain Eukaryota; kingdom Fungi; phylum Ascomycota; class Sordariomycetes; order Xylariales; family Hypoxylaceae; genus Annulohypoxylon; species Annulohypoxylon moriforme. Next base: position 60,554 of record MU403120.1, on the reverse strand, counting down.
ACGACGAGGAAAAATTGTCAGAACAGTTAAATGGATGAAGATAGATAATGAGCTTACGCTTTCTTATGTATATTCGGGTCCAGCTATTTGCTTGATGAGAACTACATTGTCGAGTTACGAAAAATTACGCTGATAGTCATAGGTAAATGAGCAGCATAATTTGTCATTTTGATGAATCGTTTGATCAGTATCCTCAAATATCTCAAGGCATGTATAAAAACGAAGAACTTTTCTAATAACCATGTCTAACGCCAGAAACCCAGTGTGTTCTACCGCCTTTCAGGTAAATAGACATGAAAGTTTCAGTATATCATATGCGGAAACAGAAATCAGACATCGTTTCTCAAAATTAAATCTCATGCACAAATGCTTCGCTCTTGGCTTTCAGTGTAGTCTCGTCGGCCGAACCGTCTTGGTTGGTTGATGGACGGTTTGCGATCAAGCGCTTGGTTTGGTTAGTAAATAAATAAATATTCGTCTTTGGGTTCAACAACATACCACTAAGTTCCTCAACAATACAGCGATGGTGACTTTTCCGACAGAAGGCACATAGATCGAAGCCTTCTCCTTAATAGCCGGGCCATCGAAGTTCCTATAGGAAGAGAAGTTGATGCAAACAGTTCCATCACGGACGAGTTCCGTTGGCACCTTGAAGTTTTCTACGGGAACGCCGCCAATAATAACGTCGCTGATAGGTATGCATTGCTCTAAGGTCCATCCCTCCTTTTCTTGGACTTGGTGTCGTGGTTGCTTGATCCCCTGGCCACGAGTAAAGAGTTGAACTCCAGTCAAATCGACGGAGTATACGGTGGCACCATCATTGGCTAGAAGAGCAGCCAAAGGTCGGCCGTTAACCTCCGAGCGGTTGATGACGGTGATAGTTCGTCCGAAGAGCCGGTTTCCATAGGGCAGGATGGAATTGTAGATTTGAAGGTATTCTAGGATCTTGACCACGGCCAGCGGGGTGCAAGGGAGAATAGACTTCTTCAGGTTTTGCGGAGGGTCTAGGAACCTGATGTTATAGTACATGTTGTAGATGTGTTTATGGCAAAGGCCCTCAACATCCTTGGAGAGTGATACGGTCTCCTGGACGTACCGATCATGGCCAGGATTTCCGGGGAAGATGGGGTAGTAGACAATGATACCATCAACCTTATCGTCCTCATTGGCGCTTACGATCTCTTCTTCTAGTCTATCTTTGTCTACTTGGCGCAAGTCGAAAGTGAAGCCACTAATTTACTCAGTAAGTGATTTATTCTCATGTAAAAATGAATCTTGCGCTCAAGATTACAATTTTCTTACTTTTCTTCACAAGTTTTCTTCGACCATTCTGCATACTTGACGGCTGCGGGATCATCGTTCGCTAAGAATGCCACGAGAGTAGGTTGAGTCTCGGGATTTTTCTGGATGGATTTCAATGTGTCCTTCACTTCAGCAAGGAGGCCCCTAGCAATGGTGTCTGCTAATATGACCTTGCAGGTCTTTGGCACGTCTTGCGAAGACATTTTCCGACAAAGATTCGACTGAATTGAACTATGTAGTCAGTAAAGTTTTTATAAATACAAGATTTTGAAAATGTCATATCACACGAGGTATAAAAAGTCGCAAGAGGTGCATTATGGATTATATGTGTACATCTAAACGCTAAAAGAATGCAGGGTGAGAGTGAATTTTTAACGTACCTGCCCCTCTGTAATTGCCCCGCGATTGCGATAAAAAAGACGCGGTAGGGGCAATGACAGCGTATGTACGCTAACGTAAGATGTGTCACAAGAAAGAAAGTTTTTCACTCTATGGCAGCGAGGAGGTTGCAATGGACGATCTGAAGGAAAATTGTGATAAATCCGGTTAATAATTGAATGCTTGGAAGAAGAGAAAGGGGAATGAGTGACTAAACGTAAATTAATGAGTCTCATCTCCATACATCCCGCGTCGCTAACAACGTTTGAGCCCAAGTATTTTTTTTCGTCCTTTTTTTCTTCTGTCCATTACAAAACCCCACTACGCAAGTGGAATTGACTTATAAAACCCCTGTCAAAGACCTGGTAAAAATTGACTGCCCCTCTTACCACTTCTGTGTAGCACTTATTATCTAATCGCGGGGCATTTCGTCATTTGGGAAAAGTACTTCGATTATGTACTCAAAGTACCTACCCAACTGTTCCGATTTTCTACATCAAATATTTGATATCGGAAAAGACATCTTTTAGAATATCCCCCCTTTAAACCGGTTTAAAATAGACGGCGCTTGCAAGACTGAATAAGAAGAGACTCACCCCTGTTCGCCTTCGTGGAATAGGGTCACCCTGTCCGTGAAAATGGCGAACGTCAAGTTTGAGGATCTTGCGCTGCAATATGTTCTCGCCGATGAAAACGACCGGGAACGGGAAATATCAGAGAAGGCTGCTAAAGGTGAATTTTTGTAACACCACACAGCCTATAATGAAATGAGATATTGACAATTTTCCAGCCATTGAAGACGCCACAAATACCAGAGTAACCCTTGGACAATGGGTTGCTTCTATAAACCGTTGGATTCAACCAAGCGACGATACTGCTGCCGATGACAACATCATTGCGCGGGCAAAAGCTCTAGATTTCCTTGCAGCCACTCTTGGTGTCCTCAGAGAAAGGGAGGTCTCTCTTAAAACTGACCAAGTTAAGCTCTTGGTCACTTTCTTCGGCTCCCTTTTCTCAAGTGATCACCGGGCTGGTGTTACGGCTTCAGCAAAAGCTCTAAGACACCTAATTAGCATGAAATCATTCCAACCAAACTTAGGAGATGATATAATTTCAAGCGTCTGTAGGCTAGGTGAAGACTTCAAATTGCAGGCCCCGGTCACACGCCTAGAGCTTTATGATTTGTTCCTAGAGCTCCTCCAAAACCCCGCTGTGGCTAACGACCTCGAATACCGGCATGGGAACACGTGCGGATTTATAACCAGTCTCCTAGACCTATGCAGGAACGAGAGGGATCCCCAGAATTTAATGAAATGGTTTAAGACCCTGCAGGTATTCCTCCAGAACTTCTCGCCTTCTGAGGACGTTACATCGGAAGTTTTCAAGACCTTTTCAGCCTATTTCCCCATCTCTCTACGAGCAACTGCAGTTCCATCGGGCATTACAGCTGATGATTTGAAAAGCGCTGTACGCTCGTGTTTCGCTTCTCATCATCGTGTTGCCAGTCTTGCGATACCATATCTCCTTAACAAGCTTGACCAGGGTGATGCAGTCACTGTTGCTGTTAAGGTTGATATCTTGCAGACAATTGACGCTTGTGTGGTACAATACGAACATCCAAAGCAAAGCGTCGTACCTTTCGTTGATCAAATATGGAGTTCGCTCAAATACGAAGTCCGAAATGGCGAGATCCCTGATACCATCAAGGCCACTTTGACAGTTATACGATCTATAACTACTCGTCTCGATGATGATGAACTCCGATCATTCTTATCAAGTGCCTGGAGGGATCTAGTTGACGATTTATCAAACCCCACTTACATCGCCCAGGCTGGTAGACTGCTAGTAGCAATTGCCGGGGCTGGCGTCCAATCATTTTCAATGATTACATCCCAGGCCATTCCCAGTATCCAAACTACACTCAAACAGACTCAATCTTCAAACCACAAGCAGGAGCTTATCACCCTATTAAATTCAATCCTTGCTGTCCGATCACTCCTGGTCAACACATTGCAGGACAATGCAAGTGTCGACGGGGGCTCTGGTCTATTGAAAGATGAGCTTTTCGGCGATTACCTCTTTTCTGCAATTTATCTCCCCCTCTGGGACGAAATTTCGGATGGGCAAGGGTCTGTTGAACAAGTAGGCATTCTTAAGAAGATTGTCGAGGGATTTGCAGTCCTAGTGGGACAGCAATCCAGTGGTGCCAGTCCATCCCATCAATTATGCTCAGCATCGACCTGCGAGAAGATCTTTGGATGGTTAGCGGGTCCATCTATCGTCAACCCCTTAGAAAACAGACAGTTTAGCGAAGGGATTGTCGATAGCGATGCCAATCAACAAATACGTGATTCCGCGGTTGCGGCATTGAAGGACGCAGTACCTCTATATCCTCCCGCGTTCCAAATGTTACTACAACAATACCTTACATCACTTACGAAATCATATTGGCATCGTCTAGCCCTGGAGGACCTTCCCTTGGAGATTAAACTTGTTGCAAATACACTGTGTGAGGTTGGCTGTTTAGGTCTGCCAGGAAAACAGTCATCGTTGTCAAATACGGTTTCATTGATCAACATACTGCTGGAAGCACTCCATTGGATGCTGTCTAAACAAGCACCACCAAAATATTGGACGCCGTTCATATGTTCCATTCACCTATGCATTATTCAGTCTCTGGACTCCTTATCCAGCCAAGCAGATAACTTTTCCAAATCTATGTCAGAAAACATTACGAAGGAATGGTTCATCCAATTTACGAAGAATCTTGTGGATGCTGGAGCTCCTCAGATCGACTTGAGCAAGGTAGACGCGTCCAGTCTAGTGGCATCTTTAATAGGACAAGGCATCGAAGGCTCTAATACTCGCAAGCAATTGTTGGCATACTCTGTCTTTGTTATAGGGCAGCTATACCGCCGCTTCACGTCTGTCCATTATGGATCCGGCAAGAGTACTAGTGACCAACCGCACATAGTACTCGGGAAGGATTTCGGCGCTAGACATGTTTCTATCGCTGATGAGGATATATGTATTCATCAACTTGGTCTTTTGGCTGCGTCTGTTATCCGAGCCTTGAGTGAGGATGAGCAGAAAGCCTTGGATATCGGTCAAGACGCTTTCTCCCTTTTTAATGGAAATGGAGACAACGGGACTACCCCTGAACAAGATCTGTCTGCAAAAGTTGCCGGAGTGAGTCTGTTAGACGATCTCCGTACAGCACCATTATCGATGGGTATCCTGCAGGGTCTCTATCCTGGTGTAATAAGCCCAGAGGTAAGCAGTATTTCCCCTTTTTATCCCGAGGCCTAGATTTACTAACCATACCCTTAGCGTCACCTTCACGCTCTAGAAAGTCTTTGCGCCATTCTGACCTCAACTCAAGAACCCTGCTTGGATACAACGCGAGCTGCATTGGACATTAGTTTTGCGATATTGTCAAATAAGCTTCGTGTTGAAGACAAGGCCTATGGACAGGCGAAAATACAAATCCAGAAAACTCTAATAGATACACTAACGAGTATCTTTAACAAGGAGTCAAGGTCCAAACTGGATGTGTCTACTGACATCTGCATATTCCGTAGCATCCTTCACTTCTTGGCTGGCGACGTGGCCCGATTCCGAAGCAGCCCTCTGGAACAAAATGCCTTACTTAAGATGGTGTGCGATAAGGCACCGCTAGATCCTACCTTGGGTCGGCAACTAGCGAGCAATTTCCAAGTACTTATCAGTCCCAAGGAGTGTTTAGAGAAGGAGAACCATGCAATTCAAAAAAGGCTGAGTGGTGAATGGCTGTATTTCCAAGCCGTCCAGCCTTATTTGAAGGAATGTTTTCCTAACTCGGGACTGGACGAGACGGTTATCGTCAATCGCGCTGTGGCCATATTTGCTGTTCTGAAGCACTTGAAATACGAACAGTATGCGAGTGACATCGGGCAGATTGTACGCATTGGCATCCGCTCGTTATCTACTTTCGACACGGGTATCGAAATGGAATCCTGTCTCAGTGTTCTGCTGCAAATTCTTGAGAAGGAACCGGATCAGCTGAAGGAGCATCTGACCGACCTGATCTCGGGTATAATTGCAGTTTACGAGGCAGCGAAAAGGGCGCTAAAAGCTACGGAATCTGAGTGGTATCCTTCGGCAAAGGCTAAAGAGAAGGGACGTGTAATGTGCCGGAAGTTTGCGCTGGTGTTCTTCCAGAAGCTGCCTCGGACGTATGAGGCGCAGTATCTCGTGCCTCATAGACAGAAACTTTTACGTCCCCTGTCTACGGCGTGCGGAGATTCGGTTAGGGAGATTCGGCGCACGGCACTGGCGGCTAGGATAGCTTGGGATGCTCTGGCTTGAGTTGCTAGAGCGCGTGAACGTCGTAAGGGAGATTAGGAGGATGGTGGATATGGTAAAGATAACTGCTCACGCGAGAGATGGGATGACATGCTGGGGAAACTCAAGGAAGATGTTCTAGGTAATTATCCACCTACTTAGCAATGCAGGCTTTTTTGACTGCTTAGCAATATAGGGGCACCGTTTACAAGCTAGCTGGTAGCTGGTGTAGAGAAATAATAAAAATGACAGAAAGACACTCATGCTCATGCTCATGCAATTCGAAAACGTGGTATCATATTCATTACGCATGAAGAAAACATGCCTAAACTAAGTAAGTTCTTTTTACTCGCTCGCTCGCGGATCACGCCTTTCTACGTCTCGACTTCTTGCCCGATGACGACTCCTCGGTCCCAGTAGTAGTAGATGCGGACTGGGAAGCCGCAATGGCATCCAGGATCTCGGCATCTACGTTGCTGAAATCAGTTGCCGTTGCGGCGGCGGCCTGGGCGCGCTTGGGGTCGGCCGCTGCGATTAGGGGCACGGAGGTGGCGAACATGGTCTGGAAGGGGCGCGCGATGAAGTGGCCTTGCGAGTCGAACCACTCGGTGAAGGAGCGGGCTAGCTCGATCGTCGTGGGGGCGCCCTTTTTGGGGGTGCTGGTGATCTTGAGGTTGTAGGTTGGGATGTTCTTTTTTGTTGAGGTGGATATGGAGATCTGTGGTTTGAGTTAATGTCATCCCATGTTTTACTATTGCAACCGCTTTTAATGGGAGTAGTTGTAGAAGGAGTAGAAACGCACTTTCGATCCGTCAGGCGATGTGCCCTGGTATATGGTTCCCTTCTCGACGAAGCCGATCCAGTACGTTAGGATGCCGTTTAGGATCGCGTACAGGCCGACGGCGCCGGCGGTGAAGTACTTGGTGCTCTCGAAGCCGAGCTTGTAGTCCCATAGGAAGCAGGCGGCGGCGACGGCGAAGGCGCCGTACCCGAGGGCTAGCCGTGTGTCGAGGAGGCTGTTGTCCTGCTTGAAGCCGAGGGAGTTGAGGTAGTTCGGGATCGCATCGTCGGAGGTGTTTTTGAGATCTAGGTGGGTTGGTTAGTTTGAAGTAGAGGCTTAGGGGAGGAGAGGAAGACGAACCCGCGAGATTGTGGACGGCAATTCGTTCTTGGGAGGCCATTGTTTGAAATTATGATTTTATATCTACAATAAAGAGCTGGGGAGTTGCATTGACGTCGGTTCCTCAAGAAAGTTGTCGCTAAGAATTACAGAAACATGGATAGATTCATCGATGATTTTAGGATCATTGAAGCCACCTAAGCAGCTAAGCTGTCAGCTATGGTAAGTAACTAAGTACCTCTATTGTCCAATGAACATATTTATTAAAATGGGTCGCTTTAAAGTTCAGCCCTGTACCGAGCTAGTGTAACGTCAATCCGAGCCTATCATCAGTCAGCAAATAGCTCAAGCTTCAACGTCCTTATTTCTATCTTTCTTACTTATAGACAATCTCTTATTCACGCCATCAAGTGAGAAGGGGACAGCCACATCTTTCAAGATGGCTCAATTACCACCCCAGACGATTCATAGGGATCCTCAGCTTTTGTAGGTCTTGTTAACTGGGGCAATGCACGATCTTCGCTGACCCTGTCAATGTAGCTACTGGATCTTACTCCCGATTACTGTTGTTATGATCTTAACTGGCGTTTTACGATATTATGCTACCGTTCTTATGCAAACACCCCCTAAGAAGCTCGATGAGAAGTCTTTGAAAGAACAGCGATCCTTGATGCATGGTATTGCTGTGCGCAGCAACTACCACGTCTTATCCGCACCATCCTTCCGCACGAGACGAGACTACCTTACCAATGCCTACGAGTCCGGCGCATTTCTGAAAGACCCCGATCGCCGCGGCCAGCCTCCTCCTAATCCGATGACAGACCCAGGTGCCATGGACGGTATGATGGGTATGATGAAGAACAACATGGCCATGATGATCCCCAACACATTGATCATGAGTTGGATCAATGCCTTCTTTAGCGGTTTCGTCATTATTAAACTACCATTCCCCATTACTATCAAGTTTAAGAGTATGCTACAAGCTGGCGTCGCAACAAAAGAGATGGACCCCAGATGGATGTCGAGTATCAGTTGGTACTTTTTGTGTTATTTTGGTCTGCAATTCGTCTTCAACTTCTTGCTTGGCAATGAGAACGGTAAGTTTGTCTTGGGTCATATCAATTCTTACGTGTCCCTATGCTAATTTCATGATAGCCGCGAACCAAATGGCTCAACAAATGGCGGGGATGGGGGCTCAGAATCCTCAAATGTTCGGACCTGGTGTTGACCCTGACAAGCAATTCAAGACCGAAGCAGAGAACCTTGCGGTGGTTGAGCATTACTCGATTCTAGATGGTGTAGAGGGTCGATTGCTCGAGGGTATCAAGTCTAAATAAACAAGACCAGGTAGCTAGCTAATCAGCTAGGGCCAAATGCAAATGGCTTTTCCTAACCAAACTCCGTCCTATGCAGAATACCATGTAGGTAGAATCAAACAGATGCATTCATAATTATTCCCACCACAGGCAAACCCCGAGCCCTTCCTTCATCATGGATCCTTCGATGTGGTAAGGGGATGTCTTCTTTGCCTTGTCCATTGCTTCTATATCAGAGTTATCGGGTCTCTGATCGTGCCACGACTCGTCGATCACCTGGAAGCGGACCATCTCGTTGTTGTCGTAATACATTGGTTCACTCTCAGGATCAAATACCCACGTCCATGCTTTCTCATTTTGGTTGCTGGAGCATAGTTAGTTTATATAAGAGACGCTTGTATGGATTGTGTGGTACTTACTATAGCGTGTTCTCCGGTAGTTCCTTAAACGGGACGAAGATATCCTCGAAAAAATCGGTGCGGACTGTGGTTTTATTAGTGACTTTGCTTTCCCTCCCTAGGAAGACCTTAGAAAGATTGTAGGAAGCACATACTTGTGATGCCGGTTTCATCGGCTGCGGTGATCCTCCCAAACATGACTTCGCCCTTGAAAGGTCTAAATACCAACATGCGGAATTCGACTATTATTATTAGCAGGTGTTATGGACAGGAATAGGCAAAATAATAAAACCACTGTAACATACCATTGACGTTCACCATGCCGTTTCCATGGCCAATGAGACCCTCAGAAGCCCATATCAGATCATACATGCAGATGCAGAGTCCGATCTTTTGGATTACTCGGTTCGAGTATTTAGAATTGATGGCATCTTCAATAGCAATGTGACTGGGTTTTTCGAACTGGTCGGGTTTGATCTGGACCAGATCGGCTATTTTCGTCTGAACATTTTATTAGTGACGAAAGGATAATGTGACTTTAGACTAGGATTTCTTGTCTTGAGATAACTCACCAAGATGAACATCTGTTCGAATGTATTGCTTTGAATATTTCACTGTGAAGCAATATGTATTGTAACAAGGCTGTTAATTGTGACTCGAATTTCAGTACATGTTTTGTATCTTGAAGGTACTCGAGTCTCCAGTGAGCAGGTACAGCCCTGGAGATGTAAATGTTACTTTTTTGGCGATTGAGATGGAAGTAAAATGTGGGGCGCATGTACCGAAAACTGCGGCGGGTGCCGGCTAGCCCAGACCCACTGCGGCTGAAGTGCACACACATGGATCATTGATTCTCCAGTTCCGTACAGTGCTAGTGAGTCAGAACTGGAACATTATTTAAGTATGCGCTAGCACCGCGCTAAAACTCGGATCGCGTTTGCATAAGAAACTTACAGGGGTCATTTGTAAACCTTGAAAAAAATACATGCTCGTTGTGCACGTAGAACCACACATCGACACGACATAAACTTTGATCATCTTTCACGTCGTAATCATTCTCATTTTCGTTTCCCTTTTCAAGTTCCATTCTCAAACCACCTCCTCCAAGGGGTCCTTCTGCTTTGCTACATTTTGTCCGTCGTCTTATTGCTTCGTATAAAGCCATTCTCATCTCACCTCATTTCAACAGCCTGACGTCAAAAAACATTCTGGAATACGTTACTTCGACTGTCATACCGGACAGGCTGGGTAGCAACGTCTAGCTAGCGGTGAGCTTTTGGTTTTCCGTCCCCTTCCATTTCCATTTCCCATTCCCATTCCCATTTGCTATTTAACATTCTCTAATTATCTTCCATCTAGATCTATTTAATTTATTCTCTAACAATCCTCTGATATTGAAACTTCAAATTTGCAACTCGAATTCTTTCAAAATGAGCAATTATCCCTACGCGCCCCCTCCGGCCGCTCCTCCGGCAGCTTCTCCTGGCCCATATCCTACCTATAGTCAAGGACCAGGATATGTCCATTCAGCTCCTCGCGGCGGCCATGCCGGCGCAACGAGCGGTGGCAGAAGTCATGGCCATCATCAACACCAGGGTCCCGGTCGCAGCGAATACAGTTCATCCTATTATCAGCAAGACTATTCGTCTCCTAGTGGCGGTCCCTATAACCCTCCTCAACCGGCTAGCTACTGGCAAGGAGCTCCGACCTCAGGTCACGGCCATTCCAACAGCACGTCGATCCCCCCTAGTTATCCTCCCAGTTACGCACCCCAAGGCTATTCGCAGCCCACTCAACCTTATCAACCATCGTACCCCAGTCAGCCCTCTCGCCCTCCTTATGGCAGCGCCCCATATGGTCAAGCGCCTAGTGAGTACGCGCAACCTCCGCAACAGTGGGGTGATCATGGCCAAGCATATCCCCCTTATTCAGGCCGCGGTGGACGCGGTGGTTATCAGAGCGACCGAAGTGGTCCTCTACGCAACCCTTATCCTCCTGCGCATCATCAACCAGCTCCTCTACAGCCACCGTACGGTTATCCCCCGACTACTGCCCCATCATTCCCCGGCCCCCCTCAGCCTCACTATGGATCGAGCAACAGAGGTCATGGACGTGGCGGCCATGCTCACTCCAGCAGAGGAGCTCATGGAATAGGTAATGATCGTGGCGAGAAGTTTCGTCACCGTGATCAGAAACCTCACTTAACCCTTAATTATCAGAAGTCTGATCCCGCTTCCGGAAAGAAGAAGAAGCGCAAGACCAACACGTTGGGACTAACTCCCGATGATGATGATTCCGACAAAGGAGAAGTTGTGGATGATGAGAAGCGTCTAGCAGAGTTATTTGGCTCTGACGGTCCAGGGTAAGCTATTTCTATTTTCCTTTTCTTTTTGCTTGTTCTGTGGCTTTTACTAACTATTATTTACATAGCATCCCTGATGGTGACCTGGAAAAGTGGTTAGCGGAACGACGAGCTAATTTCCCTACCAAAGCGCGTGTTGCGCAGAAGGAGGCAGAGTTGCAGTCACAACTCGTGAACAACGCCAGCAACGGAAAGGTGCAAGCGACTATCCAAGTTGACCCAGTTGAGAAAGAAGCCGACCGCCTTCGCAAGAGACTTGCCAAACTTGATAGAAAGATCGAGAAACGCAAACGCGCTCCTAACGATGAAGGTGATGATATGCGATCGGAGTCTTCGTCTGAGGAATCTGAAGATGAGAAGCCTGAGGCCTTGCCGACCGACAAGTCAGCTACTGGTTTTTTGCCTCCTCCCCCGATTACGCGAGCCGACCCCTCTAACCACTGTAAATACTACTCTACGGGAGGTATCTGTGGTAAGAAGGGCAAGTGCCGTTTTGTTCACGACCCAGCCGTGCGTGAGGCTGCCCTTCAAGAGAGAACCAGAAATGGTGGTCAAATGACCCTCAAGCAACGCCTCCTCCTGAATGACAAGGATCAGGACGATATGGAGGTGATTAAGACTATTGTGGACATGCGCTCCAATGGCCGTTTGCACAATCCTCCAACTTCACTTACGTTATCTCAAGTCGACGATCAAATTCAGGAGAAGGCTGTTGCTCCAATGGTTTCTTCGTTGCCTACCACTGGTGGAGAGGCCAACCTACCTCCTAATCCCTATGCGCACCTGAAGAACCGCAAACCCATCAAGAAACACAATGATTGGCCCTCCGCAGGCCAACACCAAGGGTGGAACCCTCCTGGCTACGGAGGCCCAGGCATGCCACCTAAGTAGTTGCCGCCGTCATGGTTCTTTGGGAGGGCTTAATTTTACTGCCAACCTGGTTCGCAGTTTGGAGTGTCACGCATAATAGTATTCATCAACGTGATGAATCAACGTCCACTAAAATGCTGCCATGTGGCACGCGACAGCTTATATACGCCTTTCGGATTAGTATCCTCCCAGAGACTCGGGAAGGCCGAGTCTATTAATTTAATACTTGTTCGACATCAGGTTATCACTTTCAGACATCACTTCAACGAACGAACTACAGTCGTTCATCCTGCCAAGTCGTGGTAGATATTCAACGCTTGATTTATGCATTCCGATTCATTATTCGTTTTTTTGCATTCTCCTTTCCCTTCGACCCAGAAGCGTATCTTTGTCCGCACTTCCAACGATCCGTATTCACTTATCTTTAATAATGCTTCGACCTCCTCGTATGGTGGACGAGTCTCGCGATATCCTCATAAATTGGCTTGAATTTTTGTTATCATGATCTATGCCGGCGTTTGGCGGGCGGTGGACGTTGGCGAAGGTAAAGGTAAAGGCTTGCAAGGACAAGCAAGGTTGGTAAAAGGGGTATGAATTAGAAGGCGCTCTGGACCCAGATTGACCTTACGGATGCACGTAAGTGTGAGCTCGGACTTATGGACATAACTGCATAGACTGTACTAATAGCTACCTGACCGTTATTTTCATGTTATGTGGCTATCTTGCTGAGGTGTGACTTCATGATAACCTAAATTAGCTGTTTATATTTTTGGTTCCTGATATGAAGATGGATAGGACCCGTTGAATATCTCCTATTTTATATATATCGTAAGGACCAACAGGAAGTCGTATCCCTTAGACCACAGTCGCATATATCGACAGATTATTGAATTTTGTATATTTTGGGCTAGATCTATGGTTCCTCTTAACTTCTCCGTCCATCAACTCTTTTATATTGGCATCTCCTAGCAAGAGTATACAGCAAAACACCGGACGCCGTTTTAATGCATGATGATAGGTAACATCGCTCATCTTTTCGCCCCCTTGGTGTAAAGACTCTCTTGATGAAACATCTAATATCGGAAGTTCGAAATTCGAGTGTGGTAGGGTCCATCCATTTGGCTTCGTCAAGGATGAGGAAAACCTTTGCTTCTTCCTCTTATTTTGTCCTCGTTTCCCACCTACCTTCAACACACACCCGCCCTTTGACCAAAACCCTCATGTCACCTCGTGATGATTATGGCATTATGTACTTCATATAACATACAAGCATACGTATCTATGGAGCGGTTTAGACAAGCAGCACGGCGTTGACGCAGCCGTCGTTCTCGCAGTTATTCGTGATCTGAGCGTAGCGACCCCAGGCAACCTTGCCGCCGGCGGTGACGAGCCCGAGCTCGGATACGTTGACCTCGATGATGGTTCCCTTGCTCAGGACGCCGAGTTGCGTGTATAGTGGCTGCTGTGGGTTCTTCTTTACGCTGATGATGGGGAGTTGTAGTGTTACGCCTAGCTCTGGGTGGGTTACATTGGCTTTTTTGTATCTAGATGGGAGTTAGCAAGAATACGTAGTAAGTCGAATTTTATACTCGATGTTTAGGAGAGGTAACGTACCGTAATCCCATAGGCCGAATAAACCTCTCGTACTTGACCGGCCGCCTCGTGAAATCCGGCCCGACGAACGTCGGCTTGGTAACCATGCGCTTCCAGCTCTTCTTATGCGTCTTCTTTCCCGTGTTCACGACCTTGAACATCTCCTCCTCGCTAATCCCCCTCACCTTCGGCAGGGGCACGGCAAACTTGGCGGCCTTCTCGGCGCGCTTGTTTTTGATGGCGGAACTGAGCGCCTTCGCCGAGGTCGGGTTCGATCGGTCGAGCAGGTAGTTGGGTAGAGGTGTCTTCGGGTCGTTCTCCGCCGCAGACTTCACGTTGCGCTCTTCGTGCGCCTTGATCTGCTTCCGCATCTGGATCTTCTCCTTGTGCCGCTTGGCCTGGTGTAGTTTCGCTCGTAGGCCGCGCAGGTTCTGCGCATCCTTGGAGGCTTTGTGGCCTTCTCTGGCTTCGCGCTTGCGCACTCGCTCTTCGTGGTCGAGACGCCGGCCGTGCGTCTTGCGGAAACGCTCCATGTACTCATTTTGAGGCTGGTGATGATTATTAGTATGGCTGGCTTAGTTGCTGGGTGAGAGTGGGAGGTGTTACCATGATGAATAGATTGTGCCCTCGAAAGGGACTTTAGAATATCTATGTGAGGTCCTCTGAGGTCAATTCCGGATTTTAAGCATTCATAAATCGGCCGTGACAATTGTGAAGGTGTACTCTTGATGTGTCGAGTCGCCGGTGGACAGTGATAAAAAAGTTACAGTGGAGGTTCGTTATCGATCGGGACCCGCCACTATCAAAATTTCTCCAAGCTCCAGCCACACAAATAACTGCACTAAAGCCACACCTAAAATGGCAGCGGAAAAACCAGCGACCCACTTTATCTTTTCGATTCTCAACTTCGTCGAAATATCCCAATCCGAAGTCTTGATAGACGAGCTCAACGGCGATCTAAAGGCGACTGGTTCGGCCAATTTTGCACCAGATGAAAACCCCTTCTTTTCTATCCTAGAAGCCAGCTAGAAACGACATTGAATAGAAGGACTCAAAGAGAAACGGGAATTTAAAAAAAGATGAGCCGCTCACTCCTCCGCTCCGTCCTGGAGCTGCGCACACCTATAACGCGGCTCCCACCATCCTTCCTCCTCCCGATCCGCGCGCACGCCTTCACCAGCACTCCTACAATGAAGAACGTCGAGACCGTCACTCCTCCCAGCGAAACCTCCGCGACCGCAACAAGCGCTCCGCCCATAACGCCCACCTCCAAGACCACACCACCCCCGCCCCCGCCATCGCCAACAACGCCCGGTAGCTCCAGCTCAGCCATAACCTCCCCCTCAGTAGCCGAGCTCTTCCCCCTGCTCCGCGCGCAGCCCTCCCACTACATCACAGTGCACATCCACGAGCGGCCCTACCTCGTGACCGAAGGCGATCGCGTGCGCCTGCCTTTCCTAATGCACGGGGTCCTCCCGGGGGATATCCTGCGCCTGGATCGCGCGTCTACAATCGGTTCGCGCGACTACACGTTACTAGGCCAGCCGTACATTGACTCCAGCCTATTCGAGTGTCGGGCCACGGTTTTGGGAGTGGAGGCCGAGCCGTTGAGGGTCAAGATTAAGACGAAGCGCCGGAATCGGAGGTCGCAGAGGGTTACGAGTAAGCATAAGTATACGATTTTGAGGATTAGTGAGTTGAAGTTGCTTGGGCCGGCTTAAGGTTGGGTAGGGGGTTGTGGGGAGAAGAGGGACGACCCCTAGACTTGCTTGCCTGGAAGAGAGACTGGTAAATGGAGAGAAGGGGTTGGAGCTAGATTCTTTCCACTACCAAGGTCTACATATCCAGTCGTCGGGAAGGGATGATGGAGAAATATTGCCTTTAGGGCCGATCGAATGTAAACGGCACGTCTCTCAACTTCACCTAGAACGATGAGCTTATGAAGCACTCGGCAATCTTCATGTATAAAACGCCAATGATGGCACAAAGACTGAACGATGGATACCTAGATATGTACATGGTGTCCATAGTTCATATTAGAATACACTTGTACCATACGTTCGAACATGTCACGAGAATTATCAAGTTACGTGAGCCATGAAAACGATCGGCAGGTTTTCTCATTATAAATAAGCCAAATAAGCTTTTTGTACTCGTAAAAACGCCGGAAGACAACAACGGCATAAAATTCGTAATCGCTATAAACAAAAAACATCAGCAAGCAGGACCGTAAAAATCCTGCCTGCTACGTATGTATGAAAATCCACTCCCACCATTCGTCCATCGGTATCAAGATAATAAGCGTAAAAAGTAGGTAGGTATGATGATAATGCGGTGCAGTGATGTCAGCGTCTTTCTATGCCAGAAACAGATATAAACGAAGCTCCTTTCCATTCCGTTCAAACGCCCCCCTTATCCTGAAACTCCGTGGCTAATCGGGGGCATAATAAGCATGAGTAGAAGAAGAAACGTCAGGGATATTTTTTGATGGCGGTAAAAAGGACAATGACTTCCCCAACAAGGTAAAGACGGGAAGAAGTAGAAAAAAGGAAGAAAAAAATTGAATCCAACACGGGCTCTTATGCAATCCCGTTAACAACTATCCATCCACGACCACGGGCCTTTATACAGGTAGGCAGGCTACCGTCTTCGTCCATCCCCCTCTTACTATTCAACCACCAATGTACTTTTATTTCTCTTTTAGAGCCCCTTTCGTAAGTCGTTGGAATTAAGTGTATTTTTTCTCCACCGTACCCCTTTTTATCTTTTTGCTTCCAGCCGTCTCCAGTACCAGCGTTACTACCTCGCCTCTGGTGTACCAGAACCTCTCCCACTGACATCCCTACCCACGGCCTTCGCGACGCTGCCCCAATAGGCTTGAGGCCAAACACTCAAGGCCTCGGCCTCTGTAGGCATGCGTTCGCGGCAGCGCGTCACGACGCTCTGTATGATTCTACCTAAGAGCTCCTCCGTAATGGGTAGGGTGCCCTCAGGGGCCTCAACAGGGTACAAGAAGGGGTCATTTCTAGACAGTAGTTCCTCACACGTAGGGCGGAGATGCTGTTCACGGGTAAGGCAGCGTTTCATAGTCCTTATAAGAGACGGAGGCACGGGGGCCCCTCCAATTCCGCGGTCACGGAACTCGATGTCGTATTGCCAGTTGATGATGGCATGACAACGGGCCATCTGGTGAGGGATGTGGCCGAATGGTGGTGTGCCGTATACCATCTGGAATAGGATACAGCCTAAACTCCAGATATCGCTCGGTTTGCCGAGCTTCATGAGTTTGGGGCGGGGAGGGTTGGTGATGGAGCTGATGCGGTGGCCCGCGGCGTCGGTCGCGTTGAAGTCGATCAGGCTTTCCGGGCTCATGTAATTGGGGGTACCAATTTGAGTCTCGCGGTGCACATTGACAGTCTCGTCCGTCTGAATTGCATTGGCAATGCCAAAGTCGATAAGCTTCAGACGACCCTGTACAACTACAAAATTTGCGGGTTTCAGGTCCGAGTGCACGATATCGTGAGCGTGTACTGACGCCAAGCACTCAAGCATCTCTTGCCAATAATACCGGACGAAGACCGGATCGAACCTGGCATTCTCAGGCGAGAGCCGCAGACGGAGGAGCGTGTTAAGGTCTAACTCACCCATCTCCATAAGCTAGATAGAAAGACATTGTTAGCCCAGTCCAAAGACACGGGTGTCAGGCATATATAAAACTTACCAAACTGAGGACCTGCTTCTCTTCGTTCATTTCGTAGTCATACAGAGTGATAACTCGTTCTACACTATTAAGCTTCTTGAGAAGGTCAATCTCGCCCTTATATCCTCGGACGGTATTTTCATCGGCGCCTTCGATAGAGACACGTTTCAACGCAAACATTTTTCCGTTATCGGCTGCTACGCGATACACCTTTCCACTTCCTCCACGACCTAGAGAGTCGAGCCTCGTGTAGCATTTGCCGTTAACCTTCATATAGTTCCGTCGCTTCGCGGCCCCGACAGTAGTTGCCGCTCCGGCTGTGGATGTGGCGGCTTCAAGCATGGACATCTTGGGCGGAGGTGCTGGTGCTGCCCGACGAGGTGTATTTTGGCTTAAGGAACCCAAAGCCTTGCGCTCAGGCGAAGTAGGCCGTAAGGCGCTCGAGGGTATCTCAACAGCGCTCATAGGACGAGCGGATAGGGCAGACATCTTGGGGAGATCTTTCTCCAATTTCTCCAAGAAACTGTCAACGGCTGGCTTATTCCTTCTGAAAGTCGGTGGTGCCTCATTTTCCTGGTCATTTTTCGCTGGCAGTTCTGGCCTAGGAGGTGGAATTCGATAATGGGGAATTGGAATTTCATCATGCTCGGGAGACGTTTGTCGCGAACGCAAGGCTCGTCCGACTTCTTCCGCGGATGACAACTCTCTCCTGTGAGATGCCTTCTCAGAACTCCTGGAGCTAACAGGGCTGCCTGAAGCGAGACGATCGGGTACGTAATATGACGAAACCAAGTTCTCTCCTTGCTCGTAATCGTTTGCGTCCCGAGGCTGCTGTCCATCGGGCTCCTGGCTAGATTGAAGCGGTTCTCCTTCATTTTCAGCATCCTCCTCACTTTGTCTTCTTCGTCCTCGGCGCGCCGGGCCGCTGAGAAAGCTACCGGGAACCTTTCCTACTCTCTTGACGCGCATTGAGCTCTGCACTCCAGGGTTTTCTTCATGTCGATTTCTATATCCGTTAGAGCCTGGCCTAGAGGCACTACCCGGATTAGATGATCCAGTTGGTCGCGGAGCAGTCCGAGGAACCTCAGGTGCATCATTCTCGTCAGATTGCGCAGCATGGGAATGGAAAGACGACGCAAGGTCAGTTGGTCTAGAAGATTGAGCTGAAGAGCCCGAGCGACCCCTACCGCCCGATGAACTGACAGCAATCCTGACCACTCTTCCCTGTTGAGCTGGCGTGTTTAAGTCCTTGTCCTTCAATTCCGATGCATTAGCCTTCTCTTCGGCTATGCTACTATCAGCTCGGCTAGGTGGCCGGTTTCCATTGCGCGAGGCAGAGAGCGATGTTGATGTTGACCTCCTCTTGGCAGGTTTAACTTGAGAAGCAGAAGCGGAAGCAGAGTTCCCCGACGCAGCGCTCAGTCGAACCACTCGTTTCCTGACAGGACTGTTTTCTCTGCTAGGTTGACTCCTGACAGGTGAAGACTGTCGTGATGGGATCTGTGCACTGCTTGCACGAGTATGTCTCCTCTCTTCTCCATTTGATGTTACTGATGAATTCAAAACACTACGTCTTTTGATAGGCTTTTCTGGCTCGGCGCGAACCGGCGACGACGGTCGATGGCTTTGGCCTCGGGTTCTAAGAACGCGTCCGTTATCCCTCTCTGGTTCATGTCCCTCGTCATTGAGCAGAGCTTTGGTCAGAGCACTGAGCTTCATAGGCACAGGTATCTCATCATCAGAGCTATCATTTCCCGCGAACTGTAACTTAGAACCATGAACTCCAGACGATACCGGATTCGATTCGGCGCGATTTATTTGTGGTCTTCTTAATCCAGACCTTAGCGATGTCTTTCTTGCTACTGCAGCGGATTGGTGACCGGAGGCTGCGGCCGCCGGTAATGCGGAGGCCATTGCGATGTAAACTGTTGTTTTATTGTATGGTAATATTTACACGTTATGGGGTTTGAAAAACAATAAGGAGCAAGTGCTCAAGCGGATGCGGATGCGGATACAGCGCGTCGAATTGGCGAATTAGTCGTTGTCGATTTAATCGATGTTTTTACGTGTCGAATCCGGTCATTATCCAAAACATCTGTAAATCTAATGGTAATGGGAAGATTGAAAGAATGGGGTGCAAGATGCAAAAGTAATTGGCGCGTTCATGGTATGGGTAATGGAGTTTGAAGGATGTATCCGGAATTGTCCTGGGATGCTTGGATGGGCTTGGATGTAGATTCTTAGGATGTTAGGATGCTTGAACGCCCCCTGGTTCAGATGATTCAAACTGTTCAAAGATTGGCCAAAGATTGTTTTTAATTGGTTCAATTCAACTAGCGCTCTTTTTTTCGTTTTTTCTCCCGTTGCTAGGAGCAACAGAAACATTCCATCTCCCGGTAACCAATCAAATAACGCACTAGAGCCGGACTAATTACATATCGGCAATGCTAAGATTACCTAATTGTGGAACTCTGTTTATGCATGTACTGTACAAACTTGCAAGCAACTTGACTGTTTGCATAAAATACATAGTTTATCCTGCCAGAACGGCGTCAAAATAAACAGACCATGTGCGAGTAGTATCAATAATACTGTAATGCACTGTAGCTTTAGCTATCCCACAAGTGCCTGATCAGCACTTCTTACAGCTAGGATACATATAAGTTACCTAAGTAGGTAGCTCAGGGGATTGACTTTTATAAAGTGTTAGACACTGTCACTCGCACATGGCCCATTTATTTTGACGCCTTTCTGCCTGCTCATCTCACATGCCCCTCCCCCCGGCAGCCCCAGTCGAAGACGACCGCAGCATTCAAGCTGAGGAATGCAAAGCTACTAGGTACATATAATTATAGATTTATTAGCAAGCCATTCCACGAGTATGATGGGCACAGTGGATCAAGACCGCTGAATTGGATATGCATACTTAACCATTCATACCTACTTGGTATCTGATTCGTAATTATAGCCGTCTAGTATGTTCACCTGTCTGATGGTAGTCAAAAGCTCGTACAAAGATAAAAATCATAAAAATCAACATTCATCAAAAATGTTGGTAGACAGTCACGAGCACGTTTCACCACACAAATTCCCGGAGCAAGGATGCTCATAAAAATCTGGAGAAGCAGGACTGTATTCGCCTTTGCCTTAACCATCTCTGGATACCCTATGCGATCAAACGCAGACCATTCCGCGCCGAATACCATGCAAGACCGCCACAGCCCATTTTCGTGCCACTCCCCCAGAAACCCATGATTTCGTTGTCTTAAACATATACGAAATCTGCTTAGTCGAAGAGACCGAAGCCCATGTCCTCGTCGGACTCTTCCTTCTCTGTATATATATGTCAGTATACCTAGCCAAAAGGGAAAATGCGGGCTCCGAATCATACCCTCTTCTTTCTCCTCGGCCTTCTCCTCTGCGGCGGCAGCACCACCGGCAGCGGCACCGCCAGCAGCAGCACCACCTCCAGCACCACCGGAGGGAACGGAGGCAAGCTTGCTAGAACCCTCAGCGATCAACTATAAATTGTGTTAGTCCACACTATTTCCTGTGCAATGTTCACAATCCGGAGTAGCCGTACCTCGTTGATATCCTTGTCCTTGAGCTCAGAGATGAGGGTCTCGAGACGGTCATCATCAGCCTCAATACCGACGGAGTCGAGGACCTCCTTGATGTCGGAAGCGGAAGGGGAGGAGTTGCCGGCGAGGCCGAGAAGAAGGTAAGCTGCGAGGTGCTTCATTTTTGCTGATTTGTTCTATGTGCGAGGTCTTCGGTTAGTTATGACTGGTACTTGCGCAGATGTGATTTTGCGACGAGTGGGGAGGGGTTCAAGGTAAGATTGGTGGTAAGTTGACAGTGTCGCAACGTCTTGATCCGCAGGGAGCTTGAGATTGGAATAACTTACGAGATATGTGAAGAACACGAGTAATCAATCGATTTAACCGCGATTTGAGGCGGAGACTGAGACTTCGAGTTCTGTGGGAAGTTCGGTGTGACGAGGTTGAAAGTTTGAGAGTTGTGACTGTTCGGCCAGAAAAAAGTTCTAGTTCCTTTAGATTTTCGGTGCGGCCAGAATTGACTGTGGGCAAAAATGATTGAGAGTGGATCCTCGCCTATCACCTGATTAGGGTCGTCCTGGATGGGCAGGATGGATCTGGAGGATTGATGAGATCTACCAATGAAAAGTCACGTAATTCCCCCACTATACGTGTGGCTTTGCTCTTCAGCCGGTAGCCACTTGTCCCTTCCCTGAAATCCCTTATGGCGAATGAAAGTGCTGAAATGACGTAGCTCAGCCACAGTATGAAAGTTCCAAATGGCCAAGACTCTGCCAGGGTGGTAAAGTAAATTTCAATCAGGCTCATAAACGTGGAAGTACCTTTGTACTTGGTACGATTTCAATAGGAACGGAACGGCACGAGACTTTCTTTTTGTCCAGAACCAGCACTGAGTACAGGGACTTGCCAACTGCCAACTGCCAAACTTCTTATCATCACCACTTAACTTTACTGTACTTAACCTCCGAACAACTCCATAGATACCCGCATTCCTTTGTTATAAGACCCCCCGCCGCTTTCGTTGTTCGTGTTTCTAGAATACGTGAATTCGAGTTTTCACTATTCACTATTCAAATCGCTTAGCCCGATCAACTTAACCGCATTTCACCCTCGTCTTTTTCAGGTCGCATCAGGTTCAAGACGAGACTCATCGCCTATCCATGACACAGCCCACCGACATATGACGCCTCAGGCACTTTGAATGCTCCTGACGGCAACTACGACTTATCCTAAAGGCTTCTCTACCGTCATCTAGCCGACAGCGAGTCTTATCAAGATGCCTGTACGTGTCATTTTTCCATTCGTGATTATTGGTCATTTCGGCACTAACACTTTGCGCAAACAGATCGGTGATCTTCTCGCCGAGATTTCTGGCGGTAATCCATCTCCTGCACCGACACCCAAGACACCTGCATCATCAAATCTCAAGCGCAAAACAGAGGATGACTCACAAAGTGCGACGTCGGTTAAGCTTGTCAAGTCACGACAGCAAGATGGCTCCTACTCGGCAAATAGGGTCGTACGCGAAGTGAAGAACGAGCCTATTGATCGAACGAAGACTGCCACATTCACATCATCAAAGCCTTCGTCTCTCCCTCACCGCACGAACTCACCAGCAACGAACGGCCGCTACGAACCACCCATACCAACCGGACCTCGTGTAATAGGTTCATCATCAAATGGTAGGCCAACACTCGGATCGTCATCCAACGCATCCCAGTTGAAGGCATCTTCAAGCACCGCTGTTCGACCAAAACTCAGTGCAGCCTCTCTAGCCGCGGCTTCTAAGGCACCTCTTGCCAGGTCATCACCTACGACGCCCACTTCTTCCGATCCGTCAAAACCACCGAAGAAGGGATCCTTTGCGGAGATCATGGAACGTGCAAAGAAGGCTCAGGCAAAGATCGTGCCAGGCAAGGTTGGTGTGATTCAGCACAAATCCATCGAGAAGGATCGTGCCTTGAAACAAGAGGCAAAGTCTAGTATGGTGAAGAAGGCAAATGGAAAGCCATATGCTGGAAGTGCCCGACCAACTACTGCAGCTCGTGGAGCAACTAAGGCTGGATCGGCACCTGCTGATGGTCGAAATGGTGGGGCGAAGCACGTAGGTGGTGGTACGAAGGCTCGACTTGGCTCGGTAGGCGGCGAAGTAGAGAAGAAGTTCAAGAAAGCTGCAGCAGCTACTACAGGATATACCGGAACTGCCCGTCCTCGTCCTGGTGCGGCATCAGGAAAGTCCTCGTCTGGAAAGGGTCCATCATCCTCATACAAAGCTGGTGGTATTCTTGCACCTCCTCGAACTAGCCGCCGAGATAAGTATGAAGAGGAGTACGACGACGATATGGATGACTTCATCGAGTATGATGACGATGAAGATCCTGATCCTCGACACTACGACTATGCTTCGGATGGCTCGAGTGACATGGAGGCTGGTCTATCAGATATTGACGTGGAGGAGCGACGAGCCGAGCTACTAGCACGTGAGGAAGACAAACGAGAGCAAGCACTAGAGGAGAAGCTCAAGCGTGAGAAGGAGGAACGACGACGACGCCTCAACGGTGGTCGATAAATCCCGTCTTCTCTTCTAGTAGACTCTGCTGTGCTCTACTCTGCGAATGATCAAGGTTGTTCAACGCAGGCACTTGTTACGGCGGTGACGTCTTTGTCCCAGTTTTCTAGTTACGATCACGGTTCGTGTACCTAGACGGAAATTGCATGGAAGAGGGCGTTTTATGATTTTTCACACCCACAAGGCTAAAAACCCGGAAGCAAACGGCGTTCTTCGTGCATAGTTGTTGTGAGTTTTCGGGGTCATCAATGGGAGTGAGTGGTGCGTTGGCTTGTACTTAATTCCAGCATAGCACGGCTTTTAGATGCCCCTGCAGGACTATTTTCGTCTTGCGGGAATTGTGAGCTTTGTACATTCTGAGATGGTCTAAATGATAATTTGTAGTTACTATTTGCTTGTGCCTTAAGGACTAGTTCTAGATTTAAATGTAGATTTACATATTAAAGAACACCCGGTTAAAATTGTTCCATACAGCTAAAAATGAAGACGGAAACAGCAATGATGTAGGAATTCACACAGAAAGTTTAACATAAGCTAGGTGCTAATTAGCTAGGTATGGAAAGAACTAGATTGGCAAGGTCTGGAATTAAGGGAAGCTCCTGCTTTACTCCCTGATCTATGGTTAGCTATCTCAGCCCCTTTTCTTTTATGCTTCTTTTTTACCATATAAAACCCCTAGACCAACTGAACAAGGGCTATAGGTACCAGGCAGATCGTAACCCCTGGATTTCTTATATGTGATTCCAGACACTCCTGCTACATACATTTTCTACAGTTTATACTAGACCATGTTTGTCTTAAAACAAGCTTGTGTGATTGAGTAAATCCAGGCAAACACTAGAAAACTAAAGGAAAAGGGGTACCAATGGAATTTTCTAATGACAACAAACCAATAATTTAAGCAAATATAATCGCAACCGCATTTTGTTTGTTTTCGTATTACTATTCTCTATATATGACTCGTTTCCCCACCACCATTTCTATATTCGTTTCCAACTTGAAAGTATTATTTCAAGATACCAAGATGGTTGGTTTCTGTTACCCCTTTTTAAGTTATCAGCCCTCTGTTCAGTCTCCTGGGTAGGCATATTTTTAAACACATACAGCCTCCCCCATTTCATCCCATGTATTAATTCGTACGCGTAACTAGTCTCATGTTCCTGAAAGAGATATATTATGTGGAAAACAAGAATTTTATTGCACGAGCTGTTAACTTCTCAGTCCTCCAGATTTGCGAAGCTTTTTACAATTCATAAATTTCTTGTGTATTCCGATAAATGCCATATGTACGAAAAATGTCCGCGGCCATCGGAAAGACAGGGTTGGCATACCCTATCATGTACCAATGCAAGTATAAGTAACAACTGCAAATAACCTCCCATATGTAAATCCACGATCATCCCAGTCCTCCCAGCCAGTTGGTCTGAATCTCTTACCGGCTGCTGACAAAGTCGTAGACAGACCCCCGACCTAATAATATCTCCGAAACGGCGAAAATACGGCTAGCGAGGCCTTCCACTGCCGTTGGCCTTCTCTTTCGCCCCGTTCCAGGGTTTCTCGTGAACCACCGGTCAAATACTCTCCCCTGGTAGTATAAGATTCCTCAGAGGCGTTAATAGCCTCTCTTCTTTCCATTCCCCTCGTGAGAATCGGCGCGCAAGGCTGTCCACATCCACTAAATATATCGATCGCCAGACCCGACTCCGAGCGAGTGGTTACCTCTCCGGCTGGCCACCACCATCGTCTAGCCCAATCACACCCACGATCCAAGGTCTGGAGAAGTTCTCCTAACCCTTGGAAGATGGGTGCAGGAAGTCTTCAAGTTCCTAATTGGCCGGATAACCCTACATCCGGACCCTAAATAGATACCTGAGACGCACCTGCGCTACATTGTAGCATATATACTCGTTGTACATGAGCACTGATGGGGCTCCAGTCGGGTGCATACCTTGGGTGTCGGGCTAAGAAAGGGAAAATAGTCAATACCAGCGTGACCGGAGACGGGTTTTAAGGGTAAACTTACAACTTGTACACCCGTCAAGGATGGATGTATGTATCCACCGTCCTTCCAAGCTCTTGGACCGTTCTGGCCTTGTCCCCACGTCGAGAGGAACCCACTCTTTTGCGCCGTAAACGCGGCTAGCGGCGCAGCTCCCACGGCCGCCTGTACAAGACTACCTAGCTCGGCCTCGCATAATAGTAAGAGGGCATGGCCGTTGCTAACTCGAGGATAACAGTAGTTTGCCGACTAGGGTACATGTTAGCGATATACACCGAGTATTGTAATCAAGCTGGGTGCTTACCTTGCTCGAAGCGTCCGCCAGGTACACACCTTTCCCAAACACTGCTACGTATTAGTATCTAAAAGGCAATGCGACAAGGAGACAAAGAAAAGGAAGGAAGAGATTTCGAAAAAGAATAAACGACATACTGCAAATATGTTAGCTTCAGTTGAACACGCTAGAATGTGAGGGGGGAGGATAAAGTGATGTCTACATACCTGTAACCGCTAGCCGGCGCTTCAGGAGGAGCGATCCGCAAACCTTGCGAAAGGATGCCACCGAAGTTTGTGCATCTCGAGCCATGCCAAAGGAGCCGTCTGACTTGAGGAGGGTTGACGAATGCCTCCAAGCGCTCCTTTTCACCCTTCCTTGAGACCCTGAAGATCTGCGAGACCTCATATTTGATCTTATGGGTCGAACCTTGTGTACTGAGTAATAGGTTCTTCAACTCAAGGTATTCCTGGCTGTCGCTATCTAGGGGCGTCATTTCATCTAGCCCCAGGCTGTTAAACTGCTGATCGGTCTCATGTAGTTTCTCCTTTTCTTCTTCCGTCTCCATTAATAGTGCAGCATCTTTCATATCCGACAAGCTCTCAAGAAGTTCTATTTCTTTTTTGAGCAGCGCCTGATCTGTGATTACCGGAGGTTTATTCCTCCCAAAGACGTGTGGAATTAGAGAAAAGTATAGATTGGACAGTTCCTCTGCGGCCGAGTCGAAAGTGGTCTTGTACTTTGTCGTAGCAAGGGATTGGTTGTCTAAGAGGGCGGACAAATTTGTTAACGCCTCGTATCCTCGCGTTATCGTCGTCTTGCTAAGCTTTCCTAAGGGTAGTGTCGTGGCGTTGTAATTGAGCTCGGCCATTGTAGCAGCAAAATATTGCTGGTTGAATATTAAATTCATCAGCTCTTGTACGGGCTTGGCCAAGCGAGACTGTAACTCGACTTGATCTTCACCTTTCTTCCTCTCCACGTCATACTAGACCACTCTTGGTTAGTAAATGCCGTCAAAATATCTAAGAAGGATCAAAGAACAACTTACGCTCCTCTCGATAAAGATATACTTCTTGGGTCGTGGAGGGTGTGCACGATTTACCCAACTTAGACCAGTCTTATCCTGGAACTTTAAGGTGAATTGGCCACAAGCTTCACTCTCGCCTCCATTACCGAGAACTTTTGTAGTTCCTCGGACACCCACCCTACCCCATCGAATTCTACAGTAGAACTTGTCGTCAATGGAACGAAGAACCTGGAATAGCTAATTAGTAAATTGTCCAGATTATCGATATCGTGTACAATAGTGTACTAGCTGAGTGGTATCTACAAGGGTAAAAATCGAAATACGTACTTGTATTCTGTAGAATTTGTTCATATTGTCACGGTTACATGCGATATTTAATGACGCATCGTATATCATACCGTCTTCATCGATGTAGACCTCGTAACCAGGGAGATCCTTTTGCGCTCCGTCGTCTAAAGGAACAGTAACATCGCGAGTTTTGGCGATCTGCGCTTCGCCAATTCTAGGTTCTTCTTTCGTTGGTTTGGCCTCGGTAGATTTGACTCGCTTTGATGATGATTCAGCGCCCGGGTTGTCGTTGTCGCTTGGTTCCTGTCGTTTTCGACGATTCTCCTCAATACTCTCAGCGCTTGATGTTCCGAAGAGATATTCTTCCTCGCTCATGCGCTTGTTGTTCTTGAGCGAGTCTTCCAACCAGTAGAACGTCACGATAGGAATACCGTAACTTCTGGCTTGCTGAACCTTCGTGAACCGGCTCCTATAATAAGCCTCGCTAGAGACCAGGTGTGTAGTTGTAGATGTTACTTCCTTTGATAGAGTCGCACCTAGGACTTGAAGATAGTCCCGATCTATCCCAGCCTGGGTTCTACGCCCAGGGAGGGCGCCGCTCATGGAGACGACACAGCCACTTAATGGAAGCGCCGTAGAGCGTGCTGCTGATAGCTCTTCCCTTAACGACATGGTGAAAATGCAACCTCCCTTATGTGGTGAAGTTGGTAGATTGAAATGGTACGATAGGGGATTATGTATGTATAAAGGATATAACGTGAGTTGTGTGTAGTTGAGGCTTGGGACTTAAGAGGACGGTAGGTGATTGTTAATAAATAGGTGAGTGTGCTTGGTAGGTGGAAAAGATAAAGACGGACGATGAAATAGAATGATGGAAAGTTAAGGGTTAGATAAATCGTTTAAGTTTTTGTAGAAAAAATAATAGGTGATCCAGTGGCCCGTTAAGTTAATCGTTAGATTGGTGATTGGATTAATGGTCGGGTTAGATACTGTGTAGTGTCCGGTATTATATAGTAGTGGACCTATTTGACGACGACGAAGGCCGAATTCCAGGCAGCTTACCGTCTGCCCAGGTATCAGTGTGGGTACACATAGTGTTAACTGTCAGGCACCTGGGCAGGTGGATAGGGGATGCAGCTGAAAAAATTGGAAAGTGTAGCTGGCACCAGACCAACGCGAGACAACGTGACTCACGAGCAGGGATGGTAAGGCAACAACTCAATTGATTCTCACTGTTCTTTCCTCTGTTATATATTTTTTTGTGTTACTTGGACACCTATGAGGCCGTTTTTACTAAGCTCGACACTAATAAACCTTGTGTTTTGACAATTCGATCATTGTCTGTTAAAGTTTTGTTATTCGAACGGCCAGGCATGTGCGAGATATATCTTACAGAATTTATCACTGGTGGCTTAGGCACATTAGATACTCGGAGTTTATAATGTATATAAAAACGGCGATAACGGCGATAGCAATAACGGCTACAATGAGAATAATGAAATTGACCAGTAAAACACCGTTTTAGTAATGCGCATTTTCTTATTGAAAGAGTAGGTACTTTGGGCATGTTATTTCTTCGTTGTAGGCAGCCACCTAGGTGGTTCGCAAATTCGCTCTCAGGAAGGTAGGATCAATTGATTTATATTCTCACTATTTACGTCATAAGTCATATACAGCAACTGTGCGAATATCCATCAAAACCCAAGCCAAATAAAAAAAAAATAATACTTTTACTGGTGAATTATATTTGCTCTGAAAACCTACCTAGTTACGTAATACTCATCTTCGTTTACATTCAAAGCTTAAAAATCGCACGGCCGTCGTTTGCTGCCTGCACATGTGGCAGCCGTGTGGTTAGGGCTGGTTCTTGGCACCCCGCGATATCAGATAAACTTATGGGGAAACGTAGCTCCCTGGAACCGATACCGCTTTCCGGGGAAAGGGTGGGATCACCGTTCTATCTGACCGGACTAAAAGCTCAGACGGAATTGGCGTTGATTGGCTGAGAAGTGGGGAGCTTCAGAGTAACCGAGCGTTGGTGTCGCTCGTTTCGGAAAAGTATTCCGAGTTCTGTCGGTTTACTTTCCCCCAGAGATGCAGACCCAAAGATATTGCGACTTGTTCCATCGCGATGGCGGAAGTCTGCAGGTCTATATGTATGGGCGTGGCGCCCATGGCCCGGACCCGGGATGGTCTTCTTGGTTTCATCCTCGGAATCTGTGCCGGATCGTTGAGTTGTTACTGCTACTGTCATTGCCACCGTGAAAATGACAAGGCAGCTAGGGATCGACCAACATCCTGTAGCGGATACCGAGAACGCTGAAGAAAAGAGAGAAGAACAATTAGATATTGTTCAGACGGAAAACCGAACTGCAAACCAGGCTGTAGAGATTGAACCGGAAGATGACGATGACACGACGAAGCCGACTCTACCATTCTCTAAAGCGAGATGCATTGCCCTCGTCGCGACAGTGACGGGTGCTAGCTTTTTAAATGTAGGTATTGGGTGTTACGCCGTCATCAATTTCTGACATGCTTTCGCTGATTCTGCGTAGACCCTGTCAATTCAATCCGTTGTCATTATCCTACCAACGATTGGCCAAGAGATCGGTATTCCTGACAGTAGACAACAATGGGTAGTTTCTTCCTACTCTCTTACTTTCGGTTGCTTTCTACTTCTATGGGGTCGCATTGGGGATATTTATGGAAAGCGAAATATTTTTATCTTGGGAAGTGCCTTCATGGCAGTGACGATGATTGCCAATCCGTTTATCCCAAATGAAATAGGGTTCAACATATTTCGTGGCCTACAAGGACTTGTGAGCATACGCAACAAACTCCTATGATATCTCTCATACATACTGATGGGCTTTTAGGGTGCCGCCGCCAATGTGCCGACAGCTATTGGGATACTTGGCGTTACGTTCCCGCCGGGAAAAGCGAAGAACTATGCTTTCAGCACGTACGGTAGGTGATCTCGTTCCCATCTGGAGCCCCTTGGTTCTCATTGACGTTTTTTTAGCTGCTGGTGCGCCTCTTGGATCTGCGTTTGGAAATATAATCAGCGGTTTCATTGCTTCTTTTGCTAATTGGAAATGGGTGTTCGGAGCCACTGGCGGAATTGCGCTTGTTATCACTTTCGCAGCTTTGTTTTTCATACCGCCGCCACCTCCAGATTCATCGAATAGGTTGAACCGCATCTCATCGCCGAAATCTGTCGATTGGATTGGTGGTGCTCTTATTACTGCCTCGATTTTAGGGCTATTGTTCGCTTTGACTGAGGGTAACGTGGTTGGATGGGGTACGGTTTGGATCTATTTATTGATCGTGATCTCCATGTTACTTCTCGTCATATTTGTGGTATGGCAATGGTACCAAGAGAAACATACGACAAGCAGGCCGCTCATGAAGGTCTCCCTATTCAAAAATCCCCAATTCAGTGCCGCCATGGTTATTATGGCTATGATATTCGGCGCTTTCAATGATATGGTGGTTTCCGCCACGTTCCTTTTTCAGGATTACCAGGCAATCGGCGCGTTGCAGACCACACTCCGATTCATACCTACAGGTGTTTGCGGGACGATCACTGCACTCGTCGTTAGTCATCTCATCTCACGGATACCTACCTGGATCTTGCTTTTATTTGGCAACCTGAGTGTGTCGGTGGCGTGCCTCTTATTCTCTGTACCGATTCCCCCGCATACGTCCTATTTCGCGTACGCATTACCGGCATTTATCCTTTCAGTGTTCGGTACTGATACTGGCTGGCCATGCCTAACCCTCTTTACGTCCAAGACTCTGCCTCAGGAGGACCAGGCGATAGGGGGTGCTCTCGTTAACGCAATGGGACAAATCGGAAGAGCGATTGGATTGGCAATCACCACAGCAATCCAAACGGCGGTAATGGCAAGAGACAGGGGTGTACCGGTAGAGCAGTCCGGTAAGATATTGCCTTGGGAACCAGCATCGCTAGCTGGATTAAGAGCAGGTATGTGGTTCAATTTCGCGCTTGCGTTGTGTTGCGCGGGTATCGTAACTGTGTATTTCCGTGGCACTGGTATCGTTGGCAAAATTGAGGTAAAGCAGCGGTCGGGGAGAGTACTTAGTCAGGGGAGTGCGGCGAAGGAGGATGCGACTCGAAGATAGCTGCGAATGCTCATTATCGCTGCTCACATTATCACGTTAACTCAAATTTTCGAATGATAAGATAATCGCTTAATACCACGCGCAGTACGGTGCTTTTTCTTGTCCCGGAATGTTCTTCAATGGCACCTACCCTCAGGAATTACCTACCTATACACCCTATCAAAGTAATGCGAGGACGAATTGCAGCCATACATGGCCCAGCAGCTTGGAGACGACGTTACACCGATGGTAAAGCCGCCATTTCATTTTTCTTTGCCACCTAATTCCGGGAAATGGAAACGGCTGGTAAAATATTGTTAATTTTAATTAGGTAGGCTCGTGTACCCAGGTACTATACACCTATTCTTTCTCAGCAGGCCAAACCAACCAGGAGATGATGACGAGCAGTTTCATTGCGGCCGCGATCCATAGCACCCCCGCGGCACCAAGACTGCTTCTAGCCAGCACTCCGCCCAGCACTGCACCGATAAGAAGCAGCGTCGGTGCCCCAACCCTCCGATTCCGCTCGGGGTTTCGCGGCGCCAGCAACTCCGCGTCGGAGAATAGGTCGCAGTAAATGCTTGTGAGAACAACGCTTGTTAATGCATTATACTTGAGCGCCCTACTGGCAACAGCTTGCCCGCAGCTCTGAAACGCAATCAATGCGATAGGCGCTAGAACCGGCCAGTCAATGGACTCCTTGGGGTCGATACCGTCAGCGGCGGGCGGGCCAAACGTTACGATGGCGGCTGCGGCAGCGATGAACAACATCTGCAGCGTAAATGAAATGCAGAGGACCCAGCGCCGTTTGGGCGATGGAGAAGGGACTCGGTGAAGGGCGGAGAAGAACACCGACCCGATGCAGAAGCAGCCTAGAGATGTCCCGGATTTTATCCATCGCGTGGATTCGTGAGGCGCGGCGATCCCAAGGCCGAAGTACACAGTGTTTCCTGTTGGGAAGGGTTAGCTACATGGCTTGGTGGCTTTCGTGTGACGTGACTTGTAATTTCTGTTTTTTCTTTTTTTTCTTCCTTCTTCAGGTTTTCATAGCACGGCACCACATACCTGTTTGCATCGACACGAAAGAACCCCATGTTGAGATCGATGCGCTATCCAGGAGACCTGTGATGATATAACAGGCGAGCAGAATTAGGTCAGCCCAGTCACGACGGACATCGGTCGTCATGGCTTTCCGCCATTTTGTCGTTTTGGACATCTGGTTGTTCCTGCCGCCTAGTAAAGGTTGCTGCTCCTCATCGCCAATGGCGCCCGGCCGGGAATTATTAGGCAGGGCGCCGTACCCATTTGAAGAAGCCATTGAGTGTGAGTCAGAATGACGCCGGAACGCCGCGAAATTCGCAAATTTAACTAGACCTATGTTAAAATGAAATTAGAAGACTTAGTGGACTCAATTGGGGATAAGTAGAGCGAGGTCGGGCGAGATGAGTAAAAATATTCAGGGCGTTCGAAGCCGAAATGCAAGCTGCCGTGCCGTCTTTCCAGCCCGGACCCACGCGCCAAAGATCGATGACGCTAGCTATCCCAATTAGGCAGAGCACCTAATTCCGGAGCTTGATTCGAGATCGTCTAAAAACTCCAACGGGCTTTCAGTCTTTTATTATTCGTCGATTGGATCCTTAACAATGATCAACGAGTGCTTCGGGCCACGAGTCCTAGATAGGCAGGACTAATGATATACTACTAACTAGGAGGGTGGAGGGCGCTAGATCTAGGGATGTAGGTACGTACCCGGAGCTGAAGCTGCGGGTAGGGTACCTATGCCTGGTATGCCATATGGTTTCACCTGCTGCCATGCAGCTGCAGAATAGCGCGACCGTACCATAGAAAAATCACCGAGGTCCAAAAGTATGGGAATAGCGAATTGGTGTATTCAATGTTTGATGACAACAGAAAATTGTTAAACCTTGAATCCCTTCCGTTATGTTATCCAATAACCTGGAAGGTGCCTGCCCTTGGCAATTGATGGCCTAGACTAGACCTGGGTAGAATATTTAGTGCCTTTGGTCAGTCGCAACTCCTTGAGCGCCCTGGAGCTACCCCGGTAGCTACTAGCTACTCCGGAAGTCGCATTCTCATCTGGACGGCACCTATCATCCGGCGCTTACCCAGGGAATTCCTGAGCTGCGACCTGTTGAAGTAAGTTCGGACGGCAGTTCGGAATTTGCTCGGTGTTGAATATGTTGCAATGGACGGTGATTACCTACTTCGATTGGACCTGAAGCTTCGAAGGTTCCACGGTTAGGTGTAGCAAGCTATCGGACGAGACCGGTCATTGATTGCTTAATTATGGAATGTGACGACATCCATCCCTTTGAGTTTCCCAATTCTTCAATTCTCTACAAAGCATCCAAACCCTTTTTTCTCTTTGCTTCCGCTGCCAATTTGTCTCACATTGAGCTTCAATTTTAGCCCTAAAACTGACCCCTATTGAGTCAGCTATTGACTCATCTCGCAAACATCGTCACACATCGGAGATCCAGTAAACTGTTGCTACGGGTCGCTTTCACTTCGTTACAGAGAACTTGCTTGATGTCAGAGCTCTAATCTATACGCCTCTCGGAATTCGTCAATCCACCTTATTCCCGAAAATGCAGCTCCGAAACCACTATGGCGTTTCTACGTGGAAGCTATTGGTCGCGGGACTCGCATTGAGCGACCCGGGTTTCGCAGTTCCCGTTGAAGACAGCCCGTGGCAATATCTTCTCGCTGGCATTGATCTACCGCCAAAATACAGCGGAAAGTCACAATCACCATACAAGCCAGGTTTTAGGGACCCGTATGACAAAGCGGTCGATTCCGTCGGCGAGGGGCTTGATCCGCTTCCCTACAGAAATGGCTTAGGTACCTCTGTCCTTGGCCCCTGGAATCGCGATCGATCCCGCCAAAACCCGGATCTCGTCCGACCGCCGAGTACGGATCATGGAAATCTGAATAATATGCGATGGAGTTTTGCTGATTCTCATGTGCGCATCGAGGTAGGACCGTATAATCAAACTAGATTTCTCTGTGTTAGTCTAATTTGTGTTTAGGAAGGAGGATGGACCCGACAAACTACTGTCCGAGAATTAGGTACCAGTGTAGAGCTGGCTGCCGTGAACATGCGACTCGATAAGGGGGTTATTCGTGAGTTACATTGGCACAAGGAAGCCGAGTGGGCATTCGTCCTTGATGGTCAAGTTCGTGTGACAGCTATTGACTATGAAGGCGGGAACTTCATTGATGATCTTAAGAGAGGAGACCTGTGGTATTTTCCAAGTGGCGTCCCTCATTCCCTTCAGGGGCTTGGCGAAAATGGTACTGAATTTCTTCTAATCTTCGACGACGGTAACTTTTCAGAGGAGTCTACTTTTATCCTGTCTGACTGGCTAGGTAAGCAGTGTAACGTTTGACAGCATGACCCTATTAATGCTAACCTGCCAAAAGCTCACACTCCCAAGTCGGTTATCTCAAAGAATTTCAACCTAGCACCTGAAGTGTTTGCTCACCTACCCGAAGGAGAGAAGTATATTTTCCAAGGCACACAGCCAGGGGAAATCGACGAGGAAAAGCCGACCGGAAAGGGAGTTAAGAAATCGAAGACCAACTTCGTTCATAGGATGCTGGAACAAAAGCCACTTGTAACTAGTGGGGGAGAAGTCCGTATCACCGACTCCAAGAACTTTCCTGTTTCAAAGACTGTGGCGGCTGCACATATGACCATCCAGCCCGGCGCATTGCGTGAGATGCATTGGCATCCGAATGCCGACGAATGGAATTTTATCATTAGGGGCCGTGCCCGAATCACGATCTTTGCTGCCGAAGGCACCGCTCGGACCTTCGACTACGTCCCCGGTGACGTGGGTATTATACCGAGGAACATGGGTCATTTTGTTGAGAACATTGGAGACGAGCCGATCGAGATGCTGGAAGTCTTCCGTGCGGATGAGTTTAGAGATTTCTCTCTGTTTCAGTGGCTGGGCGAGACACCGAAGAGGATGATCGTCGATCATCTTTTCAAAGACGATCCTGAGAATGGTGAAATATTCTGGAATAAAGTTCAGAGTGCAGAAAGAGACGAGGTCACCCTTCCCGATTTTGGAGAAGGAGAGTCTGAACAACGTGAGTTGTAAACATCGGGTTTCCATTCGGCCACGATGGGCTCTAACCAATATGTACCTGATTTCTCTAAATTTTTTGTACATTATTTCGAATGTTCGGATTAAAAGTAACGCGATCTATCAATATAGCGATTTATTTTTTCCTACTACACACTACTAGTAGTATTGTAAACTTAATGTCCCTGTTTTAAGACACCCAGAAATAAATAGTTATGAGTTGGTTTTGCAGTATTTTATTCGGGATCTCACATCAAGGGGCAAAATATTAAACAAATGGAAAATAACAGAAGCCTTTCCTATCAGTATGAAAGACAACCGATTTTCGACTATTCAGGATATGCGAGGCTAGCTACAGGACAAACTATCACCCCGGGAATGGATATCGGTGCCGTGTATGGTGGGTCAGACAGAGAAGAGGTGGTCGGCGACCTTGGGCGTCGTCATATTTCGTAAGAGATCCTGATACAATCCATTTCCAAGGAACTTTCATAGGGCTAGCTGCCTATCTTGAATCATCTACTCGGTGGATCGGCTTCCATCTGCTCGAAACTCGGACTGTTCGGGCATGATGCGTGAGTCTCTAAACAATAACATATCAATATATCACAGAGCCTTATTGCTATCTTGTTTTTTCTCTTCCTTATGCTGACTAGATGTCTAGGCGCTGTCTGTAACGTTAAATTAGTGGGATTTCGTGTGTTTTCGCATATCACCGAAATATTCCCAGGTGCCGGCTAACCGTAGCTATTTCCCCGGAGCTAAGGACGTCAGGAGGTGCCGCTAATGCGTGGTTCACGAATCTAGAATATATAAGCATGGGTGTTTATTCAGGGGCTTTACTTGCTGATTGTGGGGAAACCTGGAATCGATGAACTTTATGTTGATGGTGTTTAATATAACTTGCCTTTAATATATGCACCTAGCTCCTGTCAAGGGGCTTTGTCTTACAAGAGGATGGGTTGAGCTCAATATGAAGACTTCATTATGTCTTTAACAATGGAAAAAACATACGGATGCTATCTGAGGAGATGATCAATGCCGTTCAATATAGCGCAATATACGAAGAAAACCACATACTTACAACTTGAGTGACTCTTTCAATATTCAATGGATGGAGCTCTGTGTTACTCTTCGCGCGTCTCCTCCCCGTCTAGGATAACCGGATATCCTAAACACTGGATTGGTCATGCCCCATGCTACATAGCATAATGAAATGCATCCAATCGCAACGCTGTCCTGATCTAGATTGGTATGAGCATGCCATCTTCGAACTCTCTGTCTCCGTTTCGTTTCTGATAACCCGCAAACCCCACGAGGGTAGCATCCAATTGGGGTAAACCCCCGGAAATGCTTACGAATTCCAATCACAGCACAACCCTACCAGTACGAATGGATCAATCATGTTGAGGTTTTCATATCACCGGCATCACACCGATTTGTATATAGGTGGTAGGGCCCCCGACCAGTTAAGAAAGTGTCCGTGTGTTCTGGTTGGGACGCCGATGGATAGGTAGGGGTAGCTATGTCGCAACTGGTACTTGTTGGCCTATCATCTTCCTTGCCGCTCATAACCCTGAACCAAGATCGTCGATGTTCAACCATCACAATTTTGTTCTATTTTTAAACTGCGAATGTAGTTATTCCTCGGTAAGAGCAACGAAAAGAATTGAGAAAGACCAGACAAACATTTTGATAAAACAGAAACAAACCAACTGCCCTATTACTTGGCATTAGACGTGAGTAACGCAGGCTGGAAGATCATATCCATGCAATGCAACCGTTACACTGAAAGCTTGGTACGTGTCAAGCTTTCTGTTACCCTTGTAACTTGTCCGAGAGGGGAAAGTTTAAGAACCCATGGAGTTTTCCAAGGAGCTTGGCTGCATTGCTGAACCAAATAAATTCCGGCAGTAGAAATATATCCTGGATATACGGCAACTTCTAGAGCAACATGCCTGGATTTTTTCTTGGCTGCCTTGCCACATGGACGTGCAATCGCGGCAATGTTGAACAATACACATGATGCGATCATGTATGACGATCCTCGCCCAGACTTGGCCGCTTACTTGGCCATGATCCGAGGATTCGGAATATTTCTAAAACCCATAAGCTGCCAAGAGTCTTAACCAAGATTATAGACTTAACTTTTGACTTCGTATAACGTTAACTGAGAAATGTACGTTATTATTGTATAATTGAATAATGTTGAATTCGAGTGTTTGGGCGATCGCCGATGATCTTCGTGTAGAGATCTGGTCAAATTATCAGTGTGACACTTAGGATGTAAATAATTAATCGATCTACGTTCCGTAGAGAGAATACCTACGGGAACCATCCCTTCTAGCTTATACAACTCTCAGGAGTCCATCCAGAGAAGATCTCACTAGATCGTAGCTGTACGTGTTTGTTATAATCACATCGCAGATGCGTGATAGCGATACTAGCCGTTTGATGAATCATGTAACTAGATACTGATTGGCCCGTGCAATTTACTGCTTCTATTTTTGAAGCCATCCCCTTTGCTTACGTGCCCCAACGTTGACTACCCCGCGTCCTAATATCCGTCTATACGGCAGTGTCAGTTCAAGACATGATCGGCCATCAT
This sequence comes from Annulohypoxylon moriforme, assembly GCA_022695765.1. Taxonomy (NCBI): domain Eukaryota; kingdom Fungi; phylum Ascomycota; class Sordariomycetes; order Xylariales; family Hypoxylaceae; genus Annulohypoxylon; species Annulohypoxylon moriforme. The sequence goes on along the minus strand of MU403120.1, from coordinate 22,627 downwards.
CGCCGGATATCGTTGCATTTAGGCACGGAATGGCGCCTAATTTGTAGCCTTAGATTCGTCTGTGAATCATGAATATGGGTAGGTGCATAGAAACGAGAATAGAAGGCCCATTCGGCTCGCCGAAGCCTTGACTAGATCCTTGGTGCCCCCGTGATGTATTCGGTGTGATTTGATGTTGTGCTCCCTCACCTGAATGTAAACACGACTGTGATCGAGGTCAATATTTAAAGAGAATCTTTATCTGATGCCGACGGAGTGGCGAGAATATGCCGATGGAGGGTGTGATCTCAAAGAAGCGATAGGTTATCCGAGTTGAAGTTGCCGTTGCTTCGATGATTAAGTGTTATGAAACCTTCTGTTTACGGAAGCAACCCTCTAGAACATAGAGACGAGAGCCTTGAGACCTAGCTTTCCATAGACTTGGACTGGAGTCTATATGAAGGACTATATCGAGGTTAGCATCATTGATTAGAAGATTAAGTCGTCGATCTCAGTCTTTCGTCTCTAACCGATACTTGACTATGGAGAGGCACGTCACTGCTGTCAAAAAGGAGTTCCGGACGGACGTTACCCTTAACAGGGTAACAAAATTCGCCCGCACCGCACCACCTAAATTCCCATCTGCTGCTAGACAGTACCTCCTCGATAAGCTCCCTATTATCGAATGGATCCCACGATATTCGCCACCATGGCTTCTTCAGGATTTCATGGCCGGTCTTACAATCGGAGTCTTACTCATTCCTCAAGGTCTAGCATACGCCAAGATTGCGACAATTCCAATCGAAAATGGGTTATACTCTTGTTGGGTCCCTGCCGCGGTGATGGTGTTCATGGGGACGTCAAAGGGTAAGATAACCAACTGCCCACTTAACCACTAATTACACAACATAATGAATTTGTACTCACTTGAATACAGACTTGTCAACAGGACCAACATCAATCCTCGGCTTGTTGACGGCAGAAATAATTCGTGACCTAAAAACCGAGTACACACCTGTCGACATCTCATCGGCCGTCGCTATGATGGTGGGTATCTGGTCCCTCCTCATAGGATTACTTGGACTCGGTTTTCTCCTCGACTATGTCTCGATCCCCGTACTTACCGGATTCATCTCGGCCACAGCGTTCGTTATTGGAATGGGTCAAGTCGCCTCACTTGTCGGACTCAGCGGCGGTCCGGATGGTGCATTTAACCAACTCGGTGATGCGCTCAAGCGACTCCCACACTGGGACGGCCCAACCTGTGGGATCGGATTCGGAACAGTAGTTATCCTCCTGATACTCGAGAAAATAGGTAAGAAATGGGGCCACAAGCATTTTGCCATCAAGTATATGTCGAGCAGCAGGGCGATTATCGTAATGGTAATCTTCACTCTGATATCCTACCTCGTCAATAAAGATCGAGACGAATACCTCTGGGGTATTAGCGAAGTTGATACCGATGGAATCCAACACCCCAAAGCCCCGAACGCCGTATTGCTCTCAAAGGTCGCGGCACGATCTATCGCGCCGCTGGTCGCATGCACGCTTGAGCATCAAGCAGTTGGTAAAGCCTTCGCTCGAAGGAACCACTACGCTATCGACCAGACCCAGGAGTTCAACTACCTCGGCGTTACCAACATCGTCAACTCATTTTTCGGCTCGATGCCTGTCGGTGGAGCGATATCTCGAACAGCTGTCAACTCGGAGTGTCATGTCAAGAGTCCCCTAAATGGTGTCGTAACCGCGGGCTTCATCATCTTGACGCTCTATGTGTTCTCGCCGGCCCTGTACTGGCTTCCTAAGTCCACATTGGCTGCCATTATTGTAAGCTCTTCACTCTTCCTCAATTCATTAATGTCGTAATGGGATATCGACGGATCGCTGACAACTCTCTTTTCTCAATAGATCATGGCTGTCATCCACCTCTTCGGTCCGCTCTCCCTGATCTGGAGATACTGGCGCATCTCCCTCGCCGACTTCATCGCATGTATGGTCTCCTTCTGGGTCACCATCTTCGTATCAGCCGAAATCGGTATCGGTGCCGCCGCCGGGTGGAGCGTAGCCTGGACCCTTCTTCGTTCCGCGTTCGCCAGCCCGACGATTCACATGAACACCATCCCCAACTCAAACTCCAGCAACGGGTCATCAGACTTCCAACCCCTGGCCCTCTTCCCCACCGCCACAACCACAACTCTTACGCAACAGATAACTGAAAATATCGGCGGGCCAATCATACCAGAAGACACGGTAATAGTCCGCTTCGCAGACTCGCTGTTCTTCCCCAACGCGAACCGCAACAAAGTCGCGGCCCTCGAGGCCATCCAGCTCGCGTATCCGTCGGTGCAGAATCCGCAGTACAGCGCGGACGCGGAACGTATGTGGAGCGTGGCGGCCGAACGAAAATTGGAACGGCTGCGCGCGCAGCGGAATATCGTCATGAGGCAGATGCCGCTCGCGGTCGTGGTGTGGGATTTCGGGATGGTGCCGTTCGTCGACGCAACCGGCGTCACGGCGCTGGCGGAGCTGAAGGATGATATACGTCGACAGTTGGGTTTCGGAGTTCAGATAAGGGTTGTGGGGATGACGGAGAGGGTGAGGGCGAGGTTTGCGAGGGCGGGGTGGGGGCTTGTGGATGTGGATGGGTTGATGGATGGGGCGGCTGATGTGGTGTATCCTTCGCTTGAGAGGGCGATCTGGGATGAGAGGGATCGGGATAGTTTGAAGGGGGTTACTACGGAGAAGGCTTGAGAGGCCTTGAGGGAGTTGGTGTGATTTTCCTGTCTGTTCCAAGGTTGGGGTAAGGTGATATGCTCTTGGTATTAAATATAAGAGACTGAGCGTTACGTAAAGGTTTTGATTGCTTAGAGTATGAGTTATATGATTGATCGTTGATATGCAAGAAACACATGGCTTCTTGGGTTGGGATGCCATCAAGGTAGGAAGTCATTAAAGCGGCAGATGTGAAGGTGCTCTTGAGACGTCCGATATGAATATTGCCCACTAGATCATTTTGAAGCATAGTCACGTCGATGGGTAGGAATTACTTGATTATCATGAATGATATTAGGTATTGTAAGATACTAGTAACTTGAGGAGTTAGCTATAGTATCTGGGGACTATCAGGAAATTGGTTGCACTTGGATATATGGTTGTTTGTCTTGGAGTGTTATGGGTTGAGGGATCAATTGAGGTACCCACTTTAGAAGAGACAGTGAAATTAAGTTGGCTTATCGATAAGTACCTCGCAAAACGGCTAAACTGCGGCCTTGGACATTGAGGAATATATAGCGTTGTTAGTTACCCACAGTCAACTTCAGCATGAGGAAACAGCACCTTGGCGCAGCGGAAGCGCGCCGGGCTCATAACCCGGAGGTCCTCCGATCGAAACGGAGAGGTGCTAGCATGCTTTCATTTTTCCTTTTTCTAAATTTTCTTCCCCTCATAACTACCCCATTTTGCATTTTTAACCTTTATGCAGCATCATTCATCCCACTTATCCTTTGTGTGGCTTAATGTGGCTATGCTCCAGGTAAAACGCGACGCGTGAGTCGAAACCTTAATTCATTTCAAACTTGACTCTTTTCCTCCTTTTATTTTCCCATCAACAAACTTGGAGACTTGGAGGCTGTCCAGTCAATCTCCACGAAGTTTGCTAGGAAACATGTGTGGTATTCACGCAGTGATTTCTACGGATGCTACTCGAAGCATCTCTCCGGAATTGAAAACACTATTATCAAATCGTGGACCAGATCATTTTGGCCAAATATGTCGGGAGCTTCCTTTCGAAGATGGAGACTCGGTGATTCTCAATTTCACTTCTACAGTCTTAGCTTTACGAGGCGACCATATTGCAAGACAACCTCTTGCATCACCTACTACTAGATCTGTTCTCTGCTGGAATGGAGAAGCCTGGAGAATTAACGGACAATCTATTAGCAGTAAAAATGATGGGGAACTGATCTTAGCCCAACTTGACGCAACAGATGCATCCTCGGGTGAAGCTCGAGAGTCGCACATTCTTAATGTATTGCGCAACATCGATGGCCCTTTCGCATTTCTCTTTTATGATGCTCAGATCAATCGTCTTTATTTTGGTCGCGACCGTCTCGGACGGCGATCGCTTCTATTTAATCAACCAGAAGATGGTAATTCTTTCTCATTCTCGAGCGTCGCGGATGTGCCTGCTGCAGGCTGGGTGGAAGTTAATGCAGATGGGATCTATTCTCTGGACTTGGGCACTCGTCTGGCTACACCCTATGGATTGAAGCTTAACACATATACCACTAAACATGAATGGATACCATTCGGAGGAGATGAGATGGTAAGTTCTGGTTGAAGTGCATTGAACATTGCGTACGACCGTTTCTATAAACTTATATTTACAGGTCTCGAGTATTGGCATTTTCAACATGACTTTGCCTCCTCCCGAACACAAGTTAGATTTCAACTCGTTCTCAGTTGAGAGTCTTAAGCACTGGTTATGCGAATCTCTCAAACTGCGGGTATTGGATATTCCCGAGCCGCCAAATCCATTGACCGAAGTTGATATTCGTGTCGCCATCTTATTCTCTGGCGGCATAGACTGCACCGTCCTTGCGAGACTGGCTCACGATTTCGTCCCGATGAGTCAAGGAATTGATTTAATTAATGTCGCTTTCGAAAACCCGCGCCAGGTTTCGATAGGCAAAACTCTGCCGCACTTAATTGCGTCGGATATTTATGAGGCCTGTCCGGATAGAATGACCGGTCGCAAGGCTTTTGCTGAACTGAAGGCCGCCTGCCCGGGTCGATATTGGCGCTTCATCGCAGTAAGTTTTCGGGCTTTTATACATGATTCTAAACAATAGGCTAACCTCGCTCAATAGGTCAATGTCCCTTTTAAAGAGGCCATGAGCCACAAATCAAAGATCATTTCGTTACTCCATCCTCACGATACAGAGATGGACCTTTCTATCGCACTAGCACTTTACTTTGCTGCGCGGGGTGTAGGGAACTCCTATATACACAAGTGTGAATGGGAACCTACGCCGCCAATTGTGACTTCACCAGCTAGAGTCCTATTGTCTGGTCTTGGTGCCGACGAACTCTTCGGTGGTTACGCACGTCATGAAGCTGCCTTTAAGAATGGGGGATATCCCCGTCTTATCGAAGAGTTGAAGTTAGATATCAGTCGTATCGGGCAGAGGAATCTAGGTCGCGACGATCGAATCATGTCTCACTGGGGAAAGGAAGTGCGTTTTCCTTACTTGGATGAGGAACTCGTGAGGTTTGCGATCAGCTCTCCAGTATGGGAGAAATGTGATTTCCAGAACCAGTTCCACCAAGCTGTAATCGACCCTGCCAAGAGAGTACTCAGGCTTTTGGCCGATAAGCTTGGTCTACCGGTCATTGCGAGGGAGAAAAAGAGAGCAGTAAGTTAAGGTCATGGGACGAGGTGACCTGTAGCTAACGAATGATAGGTTCAATTCGGCTCAAGAACAGCAAAGATTGAGAGCGCCACGGGTAGACGCCGAGGCACAGCGCCCATCACCTCAACTTAGACGACTAATCTTCGACGTGAGAATGAGATAATCGAAAGTTCGATAGTCTGGCGATGATGATTCATCAGATACTTCCGAGTTGGATTGCAATGCATTTGATTTAAATCTCAGTGCGTGTTTCTGCATCTGCAGTAACCCTCTTGGGAAATTTTATCGATCAGCTACTAGCGATGACGCCCAAAAGGCATGTCTGAGCCAGACTTCCCATTCAATCTCATTTAAATGTTGTATCTCAACTAGAGACGGCCGTGAAGGCACCTCTCACTCTCATGGTGAAGATTTTATTATGAGGTTGTATTTACAAGGATTTTGATACCCCTTTATGCTATGTTAGATGACATCACGATAATGCAATGCGGGGTTTGAATGATACAAATCTTAACATCTACAATTGTCCAAAATGCTTTTGATCTCTACAATAAACGAATTTGTAGATTGAACCCTACTACTGAGTCTGAACATGACGCTTTTACCTATTTGGATTTATCCTTTCCTGCTAGCTACGCTAGTTGGGGCCACGGAGCAGGACCAGGTTGTTCTTTCACCTTCCGGCCCGGGACCGTTGGATTCAGATGTATACAAAGTTCAACACGAGTAGGTCACTGTATGTATCACGTATGATTGAAACATAGTGTTTAATAACTTAATTCTAGATTAGAGAGGGCCGAGATCTTCCCAACAGGCGAGTTCAATATTTGCTTAGTAATGATTACTAACATTGCTTATTAATACTATTCTCCCCTAAAGTATTGGGCTAACGATCGCAGTCATCGACAAATTCCTCCCGTCGTTTCTCCTAGATGCAGAATGGTCGTCCGGAGAACGAGCCAGACTTGGAAATACTGTGAAGGTAGATAAGGTTCAGGACGAACCTACCATCACAGTACATCAAGGTCGCGCTGCTCAGAAGTCTAGCGCGACATACGTCGTCATAATCACCGACCCAGATGCACCATCGCGTGATAACCCGGAGTGGTCTGAGTTCTGTCACTTCATTGCCATGGGAGTAGAAGTCTCGGAATCCTCTACTGTTGTGCGGCTATCTAGCCTAACGGACATCATATCGTATAAACCGCCAGGACCACCTCCCGAGACAGGAAAGCATCGATATGTTTTCCTCCTTCTGGCGCCTGCGAATGGTACTACAGACCCGTTGGACCTAAGTAAGCCGAGCGATAGAAAGAACTGGGGTACGGGAAAGGCGAGACATGGAGTAAGGGATTGGGCTGAGGAAAATGGATTGCAACCTGTCGGTAAGTACTGCCGAATTGACATTACTATGAGGTTTTCGCACTAACAAGCAAACAGCGGCGAACTTCGTCTATGCTCAGAATGAGAAACAATAGATTGTTATTTCTCGAGCGAGAAGCAAAAATCAAATTTCAGTGTTAGATAACAAATTAGTAAGCCAACTGATTAGCTAAGGGCTTTGGGCATTGAGCTTATTTAATCAGCTGAGATTCAGAGCTTGCTTAGTCATTCCAAATATAGGTTACTAAGTTGTTACATAATTAAGTCTTGAGATTCCTGAACTGGAAGATGCAAATTTAGTAAGCACATGAGTAATTAATTATGTAAACCCATCATAATTAAGTGCTGTTCAGCTAATAGCTAAGGCTGTCTATAAGAACTCTTAGTATACGCTCAGATTTAAATGTAGCGCTATATGCTAAAGTCACCGTTCTCTCATACCACAAATTCTAATCAGGTTAAAATTTTGAAACTGACTTGTTCTTCCACGGTTAGATTTTAGAAATCATCCAGTTTGTAACGAAATAATTAGGTAATCATCACTATGTCAGCTCGTTTATGTAATCTCAATTATGTCAGCACAGTCTATTGCTTCTTGCTTAAGTCAGCTGAGTGCGGGGATATTAATCCGCCCTCGAAAGAAAAGCTCTTTTTAACAACCTTGGAAGTCACAATACAAGAAAACCAACACCCGCCAAATGTCTGATCAGATGAAAATCCACAAGCCATGACTTCCTCACAGAACCTTCAAGCAAGAGGTTGTATCCTTTTTGGTCCAGTTCCAGAACTTGAAAGGAACAATGGAGAAACTGTTGCGTTGCCAAGTAACTAGGTAACAATCATATTGACTGCTAAATTTTAACACCTGGATTTATGAATGGATAACATTACGATACGTTTATTAACAATGCAACCTGGAATGGAACCCTTGTGAAAGCACACTCATGATTCCAGAAGATATACTCATTTCCTAGATTCGTACTTCTCTACTTACTTAAAGGTCACAATCAGGACCCAAACAGCTTCGATTTTAGGTTGTGGTTGTGTCTACCTAGTATGTATCTCAGTATCTAGTGCGATCCTATCCCGATTGGAAGTAATAACACAAAATCCTTCCCGCACATTGACGATCTTACATCTTATCCCTACCTACCTACCTAGGTAGGTAGGAATCTAGAAGGTGTTCTGGGCATTGTCCTGCCCGTAAAGAGTGACACGGAACTGTAGGCCGCCGTTGCAACTGAACGAAACTCATCGACACGTCCATGCTACGGTAAGTACATTTATTTATTTATACCTTACCTAAGAGTTTAAAACGATCTACTGTGTAAGTACTCATAGAAAATAGCAGTTGAGTTAATGATGGGCTGATAGCTGATCATAGATCCCACCCAAAAGTAGTAGTTCACAAATCTAATACGACGACCTTCTCCAGGGCGAATGCCTGCCACCTGTAGTACTCATTAATCATGCGTCAGGCCAATAATCCTTCAATGGCACTTCACTGAGCGGAAGATGCACTTCATGAGCCCGCCTGCATAATGCCCGTCCCCCTCCCTACCAGAGGAAGAAGAAAAGCTGAGCTTCCAGAATTGCCATGTGTTAGGAATGAAACCGTGCCGGGCTTGACCATATGCGCGCTGCGTATCGGCCCCAAAAGGGAACTGTCAAAGTTGTGTTACCTTCACCGCACGCGGCCAATCCTCCGGCCTATTTACCATCCACCAACCCCGGATTGGTGATATTTACGCCGTACTCATAATATCTATATTTTGATTTTGAGTTTTTTTTAAAGGCCGCAGCATATGGTGCTTATTATCCAGAGAAGTGGTTATTCTAGCTAGCACACGTTGTCTAGAGGTATCTTGTCCAGCCGTGACGCAAGATGTCCAGCGTTGGGACGACTCAGAGCGCCATCGCAGTAGGGTTTTCCTTCCCCATCATCGATGGGATTCTCGTCGGTCTACGCTTCTATACGCGCCAGAAATTGAAGACGGAGCGTGAGCTCGACGATTGGCTTTGCATTCCGGCATGGGTATGTCTTCTCTGTCATTAAAACACATATTGCTCTAGAATCTAATATCTTAATAAAAAGCTCTGCTTAACTGGCTGCTGCGCCGCACTCCTCGCAGGTCACTCTCCCGGTTGAAAATGCTTTGCGCAGTTGCTCACCTTGTCCAGGAGTCTATAAGGGGGCTTTTACCGATGTATCGTCCCCCGAGCAAGAGCGCGTCCTCGCGCAGGTACGTCAACACCTCCCGATTATCTGGGTTCGTAGCTCACTCACTCTTTAGGTCACGGCCGCGCTTGTAATATTTTGGATGGGGACCAACTTCCTTGTGAAGTTGATCATGTTATGTTTCTACCGTCGCATCTTCGTTGGCCGCGCCTTCAATATTTGCAACTGGGTACTAATTGGGCTCTCTGTTGTGTGGTTCATTTACGCCATCATCTCTTGGTTATTCTACTGCGGTACGAACTTTAAGGAGAATTTTGAGGGCGGATGGTCGTCTTGCCCGACGTGGGGTTTTGAAATCCAGATGGGCGTATTTGCATTGGACAGCTTTATCGACTTTTTCTTGTTGATAATGCCTATTCCGTTCGTAAGTATTCCTACTCAGCTCGTAAGTAACTTGGTATCATAAAAAGCGGCACTAAACCCATGATCATAGGTATGGCGCCTTCATCTTGACCTGAAGCGCAAGATCGCAATAATTGTAGTCTTTATTTTGGGTGGCTTGTTCGTCTCTGCTTAATTGCCCCTCTCGACTTGGCTAACCCCCATTCTAGCGCTTTTGTCGCTGGCCTTAACAATACCATTATCCAACTCGTAAACCTCACCCAACCAGAGCTTGCGGCTACTGGCGGCGGAGCCAACTTTTTCCAAGGTACGCATGTCTAGTATAACCTCTTTATCTCCAGTGTTGCCGCGTGCTGATCATGGTGAACTCAGGATCATCTCTGCTCTTCTCCAACTGGCCAACGATCGAGATCGGTGTCGGCCTGCTCGCGTCCAACCTCCCGCATCTTTCCTTCCGGCTCGGTCGGGCAGTTAAACAATCCCTACCACGCGCCCTACGAGTTTCTCTCGACTCGCTCCGGCAAGCGGCCGCAGCGCTGTCGCTTTCCTCGGGACGACACCACCCCTACGATCAGGGGAGTACTCGGCATTCTCGTGAGGAGGCGCCAGAGAAGAACGCAGAAAGCCGACTGGGATTACGTCCCGGTACGGGGCACTCAAAGTGGCTGGAAGCAGAAGCGGCGAAAAAGTCGTCGGAACAAAACTCCAGTTGGAGTGCGGAGGCTATTGAGCTACAGGAGATAGGGGCGAGTAGAACGGGGGATAATGCCGTGTAGGAGACTGAATATATTAGTAGAGGGGGGTTACACAACCGAGTACGCGAAATATATCCAGAGTTTATTTAATCCAGTAGATCTTCAAGTATCAATGTCGCTGTACTCGGCCCATTCCTTTCCGCGCCAGAATTTCTGACCACCCCTAAAAGAGTGCTCAATCTTTTCTCTTGCCTTTTCTGCCATTCTCGCCTCGAAGTTTGCGATGCTGCCTCTCGTGATACCCTCTTCACCAATGGTTCGCGCTAGATCTGCGGCGTTCCAAATAGCTGTATCGCCGCCAGAACCACCCATGGGACTCATTGCGTGTGCTGCATCACCGACGAGGGTGACTAGCTTGTTAGTTTGATCAGCTGAGCTAATTTCGATGTCTGGTTTGCTCGACAGAACTGGAATGCAGGAAGATAAATCATGCGCAGCTGAATCAAGCAGAAACTTCAGGGTAGGGTGCCAAGTCTTGGTCACTTTCTCCAAAAACGACGTTTTCTCCTCCTCTGTCTTCGGTAGGACCTCTGAGTATTGTGAAGATGCTGTGCAGACCACCCAGTATATGTAATCGGGAAAATCAGGTAACTTGGCGTCCGATTCCTGCCGCACACTTTTTGACCAGATCATCGGCTCAACGACAACTTGCACATTAGCCTCCTGATCCAAATACATGCACCAGCTCAACATATCTTGTGAGATATTCTTCTTTAGATCTTCAGTCAATAAAGTCCGGCCCCACATAATCCAGCGCTCCAAATCAAGCAATTTGCGATTTGGCTGCAGCTGCTTACGCACTCGGCTTCTAACACCATCCGCACCGACTAAAAGCCGTCCGGATACGGCCGAGCCATCCGTAAATTTGACTTGAACTTTCCCGTCCACAATTTCATAGGACCTAAAATCCTTCCCGTATTCAACAGAATGCTCAATGCCCAGCGTAGTTAACATACGAATCCATGTCCTGTCAATAGGCATGGAATCCGGATCCACCGGCGTTAACTTTGGGTAATCGAGCTTCTTGACGTCGACATATCGCGGCGTAAAGAGAAAAGGGTCAGCTGCAGTGCGTTTAAGCAGGCTCTGAAGCTGAGGTGATAGGACACTATTGAGAGCAGCTTGGCTATCTCGTGAAATACGAAAACGGTGGCCCTGTGAGCTGTGCGACTGAGGATGGCGCTCAAAGAGGCGGAATGGGATTGAACGGAGGCGTAGACCTTGCGCTAAAGTGAGACCAGCTACGCCAGCACCGATAATTAGGACGGGCTGATCGGATGCGGCCATGGCTTGAATAATTTGATACATAACCCCGTCAAACTATACTATAATATACCGAGAGAAATAGTTGTGATATCATAAGAAGTACTGGGAACATTGAAATTTGACCAAGCCTTCCCTTCATCTGGGCGACATCATGTAAACGTTAGTCCTACGATTGTACACACCTGCAAGAATCACATCTAGAAAAAGTAAAAGCTGCATCTCAGGCCACACGAGGTAGGGGGAAATTGACAGTCACTACCCCGACGGCTACCTGCAGAAGACCCTTGTAAACAGTAAGGCGGGTGCGAGGCGCACTGAGTGGGGTTCACGGGTAACTACTAGGTATGGATGTACTGGGGGCAATTGCCTTGCGCTAAATCAGCTCTCCAAATTTAACTTGAACTTTATGACAGCGAGCAAGAACACCTCCCTTTGGCAGATTATCGAATGCGATAAACGTATTTTGCTAAACTCCTTGGACTTTTTATGTGCTCATAAACATCTCATAATCAATGAACCTGTGGTTCTTATAGCTATTTCTCTCGAAATAACAATTCTCAACTTAACTCATTTAGAGCTTGGTCAGATCCCGCTCAAAATGTGGGGGTCCTACATACATGTACCCCGTCTAATTGTAAACCAACACCCCTAAAAAACAGGCACATGTCGGAAGGCGTTCTCCGAGACATCATCTTACACCTTCTTCCTAAGCACCCATCCCGTCCTACTCACCCTTGCCGCTGCCAAAAACCCTCCTCCTAGAAGCATGCTGCTAGCCGCCCACAACTGGGCCCCCAAGTAACTTCCTCCACTTGCCTGTATAATCGCACCGGCTATCGGACTCCCTGTTAGGCACGCAAACGCCACCACGCTGAACACCATCCCCATTCTTGTCCCGAGTTGACTGAGGTCGTCCGTCAGCGCTGCTAAGGAGACGGCGAAGAGTGATTGGATCGCACTAGCTACAAGGCCGTATATCGCCGCGAACGCGTATAGCGAACCGCGTGCGTGCGCGACAGCCGGCCAGCAGTACAGCACGATCGCGACCGACACAGCCGTAGGGACAGCCGTGTTCAGCGGGCCAAGGAAACGTGCTGCCATGAAGCCGGGCAGAACGCGGCCTGGGATGCCGAGGCCGTTGGTGATCAGAAGAAGATTAATGGAATCGAGCGAGGTGAACGAGGCGTAAGTGTACCCGTAGAGATCGATCTAGTATCCTGGTGTTAGGGATATAATGGTACGGAATAGTGAGAGGGAGACAAACGTAGTAGAAAGCGAAGTACACCGCCCAGTAAATGAGGAAGAATCCGATGACGAAGAAGATATATGGTGGCTCTGTGAAGGCGTGGAAATCGGCGATCGGACCGGATTTGCGGGCTGGAACGCGCACGCGCAGGAGGAGATTGATGAGCACGCAGACGAAAAGTGTCACGAAAGCCATACTGCGAATCGTCCAGCCGAATCCTATTTCGATTCACCATGAATTATTGTTCCTATTAAAGAAGGACGAAACGGGATAGGCGAAGACATGCTTACCGACGAGTGGAAGTAACTGCTGGGCCATCGCTGGATAGACAAGACCTCCCGAACCTGCCCCCGATGCGATAATAGCGACTGCGAGAGGCTTTTTCGCCTTGAAGTACGACGACGGCACCGAGAGGCCAGGCATGTACAAGATGCCCATTCCAAGCCCGATGCAGATGCCCTGTGCGAGAAGAAGCTGGTAATACTTCGTGGCTAGGCTAGTCATGAACGTGCCAAAGACGATCAAGAAGGTTCCCCCGAGAACAGCTTCGTGCACGAGGCCTGCGTCACTCGCGCGCCCCGAAAGTGTTCCGACTAGCAGTAGCATAAAGATCTGAACCGTCCCGATCCACGACACGGTTGATGGTGTAGCCTGAAGCATGTCCTCATAAGTGGATTGGAAGATCCCAAAACTGGTGATTAAACCCCAAGTAACGAAACACATCAGGTGCCCAGCTACAACCTGAAGCCAGGCCCGGATACCGCCATCGGGTGGAATGCCCGGATCCTCTGTCGGAGGAGCTGGAAATATACCCCATTTCCGACGAGCCTGGACAAGTATGGGTGTATTCTCCTCAATATTTTCATCGTGAGCATCGGATAGCTGCGGCTCCAACCTCTCCTTCTTGTGCATTATATTTGTCTTGTGCAGGCCTTACTTTCTCTAATATTTCCCCCAGAGCCAATGCCTCAAGTGCTCGAGATGACCTATGGAGGTTATCTATCACAGATACGGTATCCTTCAATAGTCCAGATTTAACCGATAATAGTACCCCTAAGGAAAAGTCCAAGATGCCCATTATATACCTACCTACTTAAGCAGCGATAACATCACGTGCTGAACTAGCAAAGTAACGTACAAAGATAGATAGCTGCATGGCATCTCACTCGACATTGGTACTTGACCAAGCTTGATGCGACGGTCCTCAGATATAGGTTCCATCCGCTACACCCGTTTACGAAGCATCATTCATTGTGGCCTCGATTGTGTAGCTTAAGTGGTTGCAGAAACGACACTGATCAGCCTGGAGCCAGACAAGCTTCAAGTTAAGCATATAATTAGACTGTAAAGAAGGTAGTGTTGAATGCGACATTAATATATGTGTTACTGCATATTATGTCGATCAATATCCAATCAAGAAACTCCCCTCACGATACCACCAAGCGGTGGGACCCTCCGGGCGACACCGGTCCCACCCTCTCTTACAGCGCAGACGTCGTCCGCCCTCGGTCTCGTTGTTGTCATGGCCTGGCAGCCCTATCGCCCACACGAAGTACGAGACTCCCCCAGAGTCGACCTATTAATTGGTCTCCGCGTAGGAAGAAGCAGCCTTCCCTCCAACTTGGAGCATCGGGTCCGTCTCGAAGTTGGCCCTCTTAAAGCCCTCGGCCTCAAAATCTACGCGTTATCAGCCCAAGAACGTCTCCATGAGCGGGGTCATTCGTAGCCGCATTGACGGCGCGGCATCTAGAGGAAGAGTTCCACTTACGGGCGGGTTGGGCTGCGGGAGCCGCAAAACTTTGGGCCATCAGAGCCAGTATCAGGGTGATTGTGCTGACGCGCGCGAGCATGGTTGCTGGTTTCGATGTGGATAATATTTGGAAAAGAATTGAAGTTGTCCCTTGAACTCATGTGAGGATAGTGGATGTCGAGAAGATCTTTATGTTATTTTTCTCTCAATCCCGATACCATCCTGTACATTCACAGCGATACACTCTCCCCCCTATTCGGCAAAAAGCGGAGAGCCAAGACGGCGACGATGCGGAATGACTATCCACTGAAGCGAACGAAGCGACGGCATTATGTCACTATATACAAGCTACATGACCAGAGCCTATCATGAAGCTTTCCGCGTCATATCTTCAAGAAGATCTACCCCGTGAACCTTGACGACGCAAGTCTCAAGCCACTCAAACGGAGCACGTTATCACGCCTCTACTCCGAAGGATTCGAAACTACCAATGTGCATTTAACTTAATGCAGGAAAACTAGGGTCATCACGCATCTAGGTGCAATGGAGAGGTGACTTGTCGAACAATAGTTGGGTCAATATCCCGTGAGGGTAGTATGGTCGTATCCTGGGCGGAGTGGAGCCCGTACCATAGTATGCTAAATCGAATCGAGTGCCGAGATATGCATCCTTCCTCCGGATGCCAATACCTCGATGAGATCGGCGGGTTAAGGTATGTCATTCACCGTCCCGTTTGAATAAAAATAGCTTAATTGTAAGCTTAATCCGTAGCTTCTTTCTCCCTGGCAGAAATCCCCATCACTTCTATCAAATTTAGTATTTTCCGTTATTTACCAAAATGGGCTATGTGGCAATTCCCTCCAAACAGTCTATAGAAGCCGAGAATCTGCTTCCAAGCGACATCGCTCTACTTCGCCAAAATAAGCCAAGGAGGTTACATAAGTGGCTTCACTGGGGTTTCCATGGCATCAGCTCTGATGTTGTAATCGGCCTGCTCATACTTCTCCATCTAGTTTCTCAGACGAGCCGAGCTAAATGTTGGAGCATGTTCAATTACTACTGTAAGATCCTGAGCTACAAGAAGGGGAGGCTGCGATGCTAATGCAATCTGGGATGATAAATCACAGCCCCCGTAGATGATGCAGTTGTTCCGCATCCGTACATTCATCAAGTCTTCAACGGCTCACTCTGGAATCCAACTCGCTGGAAGGGCCCGCCTACCGACGAAGTCGAGAAGGCGTGGTATGAGATCATGCAATGTGAGCAAGACCATATAACTTTGACGTGCCATCTTATATGGCCCTTAATCATTACTAATCTTCTTGTGTTGTAGATGGTATGATCAGTGTCTCTAAGGAAGATATCGAGAAGGTGCAGCATCCCGATTGGTCGGCCAAGTTTCCCCCTGAAGCTGGCGGTGGATATATCGCAGCCACCATCGGGACGCACCAAGTACACTGTTTACACTACATCTGGCAAGACCACTACATCGAGTACTTTCCAAAGACGCAAGACAAGAAGCAGCGTATACCGGAGTTGTACGAGCGCCACTACGAGCACTGCGTCGACTACATCCGCCAGAGTCTGATGTGTCAGTTTGACACCGGCATCATCCCATACAACTGGGTCCTAGACCACCAGAATCCAACGCCAAATGCCAACACACATCATAAGTGTGTGAACTGGGATGCATTGCAAGAATGGCTGAAGAAGCGAGCTGTGAAAGTCCCGGACAATTTTCAGTGGACACAGCCCGAGGACGCTATTTCACTAGGTTGGAACCCGTAGGTAACCACATACGGAGTATTGAACGTATAAGGTAGTGCAAAGTCTCTACGTAACTATTTGCCTAGGTAGAGGCGCTGCCATCGACGATTTACCCCTATTATTATTTATAAAAACAATATCCTTTGCTTAAACGCACTAGTAATCGCATCATAATCTGACAATCTAGGGATCTAATAACTGTCAAGGGTTCCTGAGTTTCAACTTGAGCTTACCACATTTCTGGGCTCATCGCCCAGCAACTCAGATTTAAACATTGAATTAGCCGCTAGCTCAGGCCTGAATCCATACTAGCCTAGGCCCGACTCAGCGGTTCGGGGCAGCGGTCTAGCGCCACCATGCGCCTCAGCTTAGAGCTCCAGGGGGGGCTCTTTTAGGTGCCCACTAAATCAGCAGCCATCCGCTAGACTCACCCACTAAACTCATCTACAGCAGAGCCCTGGAGCTCGTTTAGCGGGTGCCTGTTTCGCAAACCAGAGCTATCCGTCAGCAAAAGCTGGCACATGGACTGATTTACCTATATATCTCATTCGAAGTCACGACTATCAATATTACCTTGTCTATTAATACCTACCACCCAAGGTCAACGTGTGTATATGTGGCTGAAATTCCCCATTTAATCTAGAAAAGAGACAGTATGGTAAAACTTGCCACAGTCACGGTTATGAATATCAGCCGGGAGTTATCTTCTCTGGGTGATTTTTTGAGAATCTTATAAGGTGTTAGTGATCTAGGTAGTTTTTTTGCATTCCTAGCGGAATGGTACCTAGTATCGGTTGTAGTGGCCGCCTATCAGATCACTCCGAAAAGGGGTATAAAGATCGACTGTGGCTTCTTCTGACGTACCACAAAATCTACCATCTCCATATTACTTAATCAACGTATTCTATAAGCCGTAGCTTAGGTAAACAATTAGGTAATAAAAACTGCTTTTAATTGGCACGTCCTAATTGGCATTATTTGAAGTCTGATCTAACTTCCAGATATATCAACTTACCTACCTAAGTACCTAGGTATTCTGCCGTCACAGACATCTCCCTACTACACTTGTCTAAGTGCTGATGCACTTTCGATAACAGGTACTACTGGAAGGAAGACACGAAAACGTCCGGCCTTGCGAAAGTTCAATTGACTTTATCAACGCGAGAGGTCGGCGACTAAACTACTCCGCACAATTTGGGTAGCTGACTCATCAGTATCTGCTTAATCAACAACCCCTGGATGCTTAGTAAGCACACTGCTTCCATGACTCGAAAACTATATCACCCATAAGTAAGGATAATGTAATATTCGTTGTTACACGTATCTAAGAGGGAGATGAGGTGGAGCATATTAGGGATTAAGCCAAATTTCCGCAACCTAAGAGATAATATTCTCTCATGAACTCTGGTAAGTCATATCACGAGGCGGAACTAAGGGACGAGAAAACAACGACGTTGTTGCACGAGGGGCTCTAAACCCTCTCGTCTACGGAACACGGTATACATACAGGATCAGACCCTTTGTCTGATCAGGGCTAGCCGCCAACGGCTCCCAAGGCCACCACGTAGGCCGAACCCCGATCTCTAGCTGCAAACTAACCCAAGGTCTGAGACTTGACCCTTTTTACGCAGTATCAACCCTGAAACTCATCCACCCAGCCCCCGACGCCGCTTCAGCGACACACCCTGAGCTTCCATCCCCCTTTGCCTCATCAGGAGTACTGTCGGAGCACGCCGTGTCGTCAAAAAGCCGCAACACCACGCCGGGACTTGTGCTTGTGACTTTGGCGCTGAATGCACCGGCGGCTTTGTATTCGCCATTCGGAAAGAGGTTGACGCTCTGGCAGCCGGCGCCGAGCGAGGAGGTGTACGAGACGTCTGCCTGTGCGCTGGACAGGCAGGTGGTGTTACTGTGGTAGAAGGCGATGGAGATGGATTGTGCGGAAGCGGAGGCCGCGAGGAGAGCGAAAGCCGTCCGGCTCAGAAACTTAGGATACATGTCGGTGGAAAGATAAGAAGAGCTTAATGAGAAGGCTCGATGCAGCTGGTGCACAGCGTATGGAGAATCTGTATCTAAGAAGGGTTTTGCTGGCGGGAATGACTGAAGCAAGAAGACGGGCTGGTTGTGCCAAATGCGAACAAGGAAAGTCGCAAGTTATAAGACTTGACCAAGAGGCCGACGTGGCGGCTACCAACTCGCCCAACATTTTCCTCGTCAGTTGATTCGCACATTTTATCTAAAACAAGCTGATTTTCATGGCTAGGGAGAAAGTTGGTTGGTTGGTATATTTAACGCCGGGGCAAGGGGAAATGACCTTCCCTCGCAAACCTCCCTAGGGGTATGCGGCGTGCGGGGCTGCTTTCTAATTATACTATCTATTGTACTGTACAGGGAATATCCTACAAATCTAGCCTTAAGAGGCAAACATGATGAGGCTCTAACCGTTCCCGTGGGCTCCTCTAGGTGAGCTACCAGGGAGAAAACCTCTATGGTCTTAATAAAGCAGCCATCTCTGGGCACGCCTGGATATCCTCACAGAAGCGTCCGCCTAGATCCTTAATAACCCCGCACCTCTCATCCATCGTAAGCGCGTTTCGCAGGCCCAAATTCCGCGGGTACAGCGCCTCCCAGCCCTGACTTGTATCGAGCATCCACACACCACCGCTCGTCGGAAAGCCGACCTCGAGGCTCACCTTCTTCGTCGGCTTCACGCAATCATCCATAGCTTCGCACCAGTTGACATTCTTGGGCCACTGTGGCGGCAGCTGCCAAAAGCTTGCGCCATGCATGCGCAGGCGCGCGCAGAATGCGTCCTCGTCCGCCTGTTCGAGAGCGCGGGCCGTGCCCCGGAAGCGATCAATACCCAGAGAAAACATCTCTACGGGCGTAAGCTCTTTGATCCACACGCCGCCGTCCTGCCAGCAAGCGACCTTGCCGTAGTCGAGGCTGTAGCGCTTAAGAGGCTCGAATGGCTCAACGGGGGCGGGGAGTTCAGGGCCTGGGATCTTGGGAATGGGCCATTCAGATTCATCGTTCCAGGAAGGATACAATGTGGGTGTTTGGTAGAAGGGGACACCATTTCGGTAGAAGTAGAAGGTAGCACCGGCGAGGGATAGGAAAGTGAGGATGGCTAGAAGGGGTTTGGAGGTGCGCGTCCGGCTAGGTTCACTAGACTTGGCGTCCGTGGTAGATTTCTCATTATGAAAGGAACCCATGATTGTTTATCGCAATGAGAGCGATTGTCAAATGAGTCTCATGTAATGGCCAATCTGAATACTGAGGTTTGTAGCATAAGTATAGATTTATAATGACGTTGGTGTACAGCCACAAATCGCATTTGCTTGGCAACCTTTGTACCTAGGGCTACCTACTGTTGGGTGGCTTATGTACACCTAGGTACTAGGTAGGTACCTAATTAAGGGGGGTTACAGCGTTCGCTGTATTGTAGCAGAGGCAACCTTGGAACATCTTGACCACCCTGCCGCCCCCAATTCAAGTAATACATGACTAACAACGCATGCATTTAGTGCGACGACACCGATACAATGGGCGGTTGGTACCCTTGCCGATAATCGTGACTTCCGCCATCCATCCCGCCAGATTGGATTTTTATACAGTGTAACCAACCGCTTAAACTCCCCGTAATTATAAGGGGATTAAACCATTATAAGGGATTAAGCACCCGTGGACGTGGTTATAATAAATTAAATAGTTTTAAATTATTTAATAATTATAATTTTTAAATATATTTATATATTTAAATAATATAATTATTATAATAATATATTAATTTTATTATAATTTATTAAAATTTAATAATAAATAATAATAATTTTATTTACGTTTAATATAAAATTAATTATTTAATTAAACCTTTTTTTTTTATAAAAATAAATTATTAATTATAAAATTTTAATTAATTAAATAATAAATTAATAATTTTTTAATTATTTATTATATTTTTTAACGTGATACCGGAAAATATAAATTTATTTAAGTAAATATATATTAAAACTCGTTTATAAAAGGTTACTTTTAATAGTGGAAATACCTTGAGTTTAATTATTTAATTAATAAGAAACGAGTAAAATTAACGCACGTTATAATTAATTTAAGAAAGCTTTTAATTTAACGCGTATTAATTATATTAAAAATATTAAAGTTATTAATTTTATATTAAAATTTTTAAATTTTTTTAATTAAGTGTATATTTATAAGCCTTGCGTAAACCTTACATTAAAAGTTTTATATAATTTTAATTAAATATATTTATTATTACGTTATAATTTTAAATTATTATAACCCATGTTATATATATATATATAATGTTTTTATATAATTTAAATTAATATAAACTTTTCTTTATTTAATTAAAATTTTTTTTATTTTTTATTTTAAACATTTTTTTATTTTATTTTTTTATTTTTAAAAAATAAATAAATTTATTTATAAGTTATATTTTATTACTTTTTTTTTATATTAATTAATTTAATTTATAATACATTAATTATTATTTATTATAATTATATAAAAATATTATATTTTAATTTAAAAGTAGTTATTATTTAATTAATTAAATATTACCTTTTTTAATTTTAATTATAAATTATTTTTAATAAATTATAAACCATTACATATCTTATTTAACATTATTTTATTACGTTTTTTTAAATATACCTTTCGAAAATTAATTAATATTTTAATTTTTTTTTTTAATTATATTATTTTAAGTTTATTATTAATCTTTAGTTAAGGAATTTTTATTTATTATATTATAATTATAATTAAAGTTTATATTATACGTATTTATTATTTCTTAAGTTAATATATTTTTTTTTTTAAATTTTATTTTTTTTTTTATTTATAATTTTATTTTTATTTTTACTTTTAATTTTATTATTATATATTTACTTATATATATATTTTATTATTTTTATTTTATATAATGGGGTGTAATTTTTAAAAGTGTAAATTAAGTGAAAACTTAAAAAAAACCTTTAAAAAACTTAAGAAAAATAAAAAAATATAAAATTTTAGTTTTTTAATTAATAAGTTTATAACTTTAATTTATAATATAGAAAAAATATTTAATCCTTTATTAATTAAGTAAGTTATTTTATTTATTATAATTAAATTATTTAATTAAAACTTAAAACTTATAATATTATTTTTTATAATAATAACGATATACATTGATTTTACTCGATACATAATATTAATTAATTAACTTTTTTTTTTTAAAGTTTTTAATGTTTTTAAAATTATTAATCTTTTTTTAAATTTTAATTTATCCTTAAATTTAATTATATCGCATACGTTTATTACACTTTATTTTTAAAAAATCAAGGATTATTTTATAATTATAAAGTTAACTAAAAAGCTAATAAATCATTGGAATAATTTTTATTTAAAAATTATTATTAAATTTATTTTTATTTATTATTTAATATATGCTACATTTTATTTATTACTTTGTTTTTAAAAATTTAATAATAATAACGTTAATTATGGTTTTATTTATTACGTATATTATATAATTATTAATAATATTTAAAAAGATAATAAAAGTTATAATAAATGTAAGATTTAAGAAATTACTTTTTTTTATTATTACGTTAAATTTAATACTTTAAAAATTAATTTAAATCTTCCCTTATTAATATTTATTAAAAATAAAGTTAAATTAATATATAAATGCTTACGTAAAGGTTTAAACATAAGTAACGGTTTTATAAAATTAATTACTTTTAATTTTAAAACTTAAGCTAAAATACGTAAAACTTAAGTTTAAATTTAATATTCTTATACACGCCTTTTTTTTTTAATTAATATAAATCCGGGAAATTTTAATACCATTATAATATATTTAAGTAATAATATATTTTATAAAGCAAATTATTACTTTTATTTTTATAAATATTAAAATTATATTAAATATCTTATTATTTTAAAATTTTACGATTAATTTTTCCTTTATAATTATATTTTTTATTATTAAATTTCCATGTTTAAACTTTTTTTTTAAAATTAAATATAAAGTTTAAAAAAATTAAGTTAATATTATTAATTTAATATTTAACTTATAAAAAATAAAATTACTTATATAATTCTTTTTATAAAAAATAATTAATTTAAAATAAATAAAATAATATAATACGTAAAATTAATTTATTTTAAAAATGGAATTAATGTTACATTAAATTTAATATAAATTAAAATTAATTTACATAAGCTTTTTAATGCTTATAATTTTATAATTTTTCTAAAATATATAAATTTAAATTTATAAGAATTTACATTTTATATTCATTTTTTTTATTTTTTTATAACTTTTAATTATATAATTATAAAGTTAACGTTAATATTATTAAATAATTAATATAACGTGAGGATTAAATTAATTCCTTAAATTTAATTTAACTTTTTATTTATTTAATTTATTTAAAGTTTATTTAATTTTAATATAATAATAATTTTAAGAAATATTTA